>JAVKLA010000036.1:424016-470805 GCA_034782735.1 Sagittarius serpentarius | reverse complement strand
GCGGGCCCCGGCGCCAGCGCGCGGCACCGCCGGCTCTCGGGGTGCGCGGAGGTGCCCGCACCCACCGGCCGCTTGTTCCCGGCTGGGGTTAAAAGGAAGGGTGCTTGGAGGAAACCAGATGTTCTTCCTGCTCGTCGTTTTACAAGATCCTTCAAACGTCGAAGGGGAATAGGGAACGACCCCGGCACAGCATCTGAGAGCACGACGCGGCGCCCCGCGGCTCCGCGCTGATGCACGCTCCCCGCCACAGGCGTCTGCGGGCTTTTTCTTTGTTCGGGGTGTAGTGGGTTTTGGGGTTTTGGTTTTTTTTCGTCTCTCTTTTCTTCTTCACTCCCAGCCGTTCGCGAATCATTCCGTGAATATCGACCTCCTGGGTCGGTGTGGCGGACGCTCGGCGTTGGACGGGGCTGAGGGGAGCGGGGTGCTGCAGGCCGAGCCGTGCCTGCCCCGGGGCCGGGCGGGAGGCCCCGGGGCGCGGGCTTGGCGGGGGCTGCGCCCACCAGCACCTGTGGCATTTCGGCTCTGTAAATTCACGAAAGGACCCTGGTCTCCGCTACTGCCAGGCTTGCTTTCTTACATAGTAGGTTCATGCAAACATACCATACGTTGCAGTAATTAAAATGTAACTGAATTTAAAAAAAAAAAAAAAAAGGAAGGTTTACCAAGTAATTATTCCCCGAGATTTCTGAAAGGAAGTTGACTGCCAGGCAACCATAATTAGTTTTTCTTTCAATTAATTCATTTTCTGTTAAGGATGATTAAAAAAAGCCTTTTAAAATAAGAAAACAGGTGGTTATTTTAAGTAGAATCTCTGGTGTTTTAATTTTAAACAGCATGGTTGATGACTAACAATTCAGCATTATGGATACATTTGACCTTTCAGTCGCTTGTTTTTCAAAGCGTGCAAATGTATATGGTATTTCTAGGACTTGCAATTGAGGCATAAAACACAGGTCTGCATGATGTATAGAACTACAGCATTACGTTCCGTTCGTTCTGTGTGCCGGGCTCTTCGTACTCCACAGACAGAGGTTTAATAAACAAACAGAAGGCAGTATGAAGTTACCAAGAGAAAAGCAGGGAAGGTCGAGAGCTCTGACACCTTCTCCTGGTTATTACGTGAACGTGACCTAGAACTCTCTTCCCGGCTAGAGAAATTCCCGCCACCACGTAGAAGAAAGGACAAGATTCAGGCTAATAAGGTGACTAAAAGTAGCAGGGCAGCATTTTGCTCAGCAGGTGGACAGCAGAAAATGGGGAATATTCTGGAGCCAACCAAATACCAAACCCTGAAACCTGCAATCAAGAAAAATAGGGGGGGGGGGGGGGGAGAAGAAAAAGAGACTCGATTCCCTCATTTGCCTTTCACTGCCAGGCCTTCTTGGAGGAAGGCAAGCACCTACACATTCGTGACAAGGATGGTGTCGCACAGTCCCGGGTGCTGGGCAAGCGAAGCAAGGCCTGTCTTCGCAACAGCTTTCTCATGCCTGAGTTTCCTCTGGTGTTTGTTGTGCCGTCCTGTGTCAAGATGGTGCCTAGTGCTCTTCCCCTGTCCGTTCGGCTACTGAAAAAACACATAATTCACATGACACAAAGTTAATCGTGATCCACAATCAAGCGCTCTGAATCTGTTTACAGGGAGGATTTTTAGTAGTACTTAAACAGAAAGAAAAACTTCTTCACACTCCTACTGTTTGACATTTTCCATGCTGCTATACATTTGCCTAACATCCTCAAGTGAGTAACCTCGGGACAGCAGCCTGACAACACGTGGCAATGGGCAGCATCACGAGGACCTGTATTACGCGTGCAGCGTGACCTGCTCGAGCGTGAGCAGCTCCGGAACTGGCGCGCAGTCTCATCCAGTGCTCTACGGCCACTAACGGTGGCCTTTCCCAGCAGAACGAAGCTCCCTAGCAGACAGAGGATAAGTCTTTAGCCTTCAGGAGCTGCCTGTCCAGGCCTTCCTGGGTGTCAGGGAGCACAACGGGCACGGCAGCTGGAGAGACATTCCGCGCTCGGTTCTCTGATGTTCTCTGCTTGCCCGTCCCGCAGGCAACCTCCCATTCCAGTGTGCACCCCTGCTTGGCAAGGAGAGCTTGGCAACTACACAGGGCGGACTTTAAGGAAACCTGAAGGTGAAGACTGACACGCTCTTCATTTCCACCATCCAGCCAAAGACCCCTCAGCGGACATGAATGGAGCCCTACAAACTAAGGTTCCATACGCTGTTTTATTGGGTGTCCCCTACCTGCCTCAATTTACCTGGAACAGAAACACGTTACTGAGTCTTCTGCTGTCCCGATTTCAGCTCTATGCAAGCCAGTAGACAGGCAGGCAGGCAGACAGACAGAGAGTGTGCTATATTACCAAACAGAGCATACTGTATTAGTACGCTTTATTACCAAAGGGCACAGAAAAGGATAAACGGTTACAGTTTTTCTGGCTGTTAGAGCATCACCAGAGCAAGCTGGAAGTAGATTCAGCCCCGAGAGCACGCTGGTATGCAGGTGGCACTGTACGTTACAGCACGTTTCAACACCAAGGCAGTGAAGGTGCGACCTCAGACACAGCGACCTTAACCAAACCTTTGACTTGGAGAATCATTCTTTGTACGGCTGAAAGCCAAACTACTCGTCCCCTGGATGAAGTTCTCTCTCCGTGCAAGAAGCTGAATGAGCCACGCATCGCCCCTGGAGCACAGATGGGTATTTCCACTCGACAAGCAGATTAACACCGTTCTGCCTGAGACTCCCCTCACCGCTCCGCTGCCTGATGTCAGGAACGGTCAGCCACTAACCAACACAGAGCAGAACAGCTTGTCTGAGTTAATAGCTCGTGTTATTTTTAAAAGGGAGAAAAATAACCCTTTTCTCCTAATAACAGCCATTATTCTCTTTCCATATTTGTTAGTTTTGAGTGAGGAAGTTAAGTCCAGTTCTCCCTGTCAACAGCTTGGCTTTCAAGTTCTCAGATACTGAGAAATTTTTTATTTGTTTAAAATAATTTTTTTGCAGGGGGCTGTGGAAACATTTATGTTGGCCTCCAGCTTTCTATTGACTTGTTTTTTGTACAATTTATAACTTGATTAAAAACAGGTCAAATGCCTATCGAGAGCTACTTTCAGCTGCACCCAGAGTGTGCTCTTACCCACCACACATGTGCTACTGGCCCTAATGCACTGTTATGTAACAACTGTGGTGTCTTTAAAAGAACAATAATAATAATTTAAAAACCCAGTTTCACAATATATTCTCAGTTAGGTCATCTGTATTCTGTTCTAACTATTTGTTTATAGATAACGACAGCTCAAGTCATCCAGGTAATACAAACTTATAGCAAATGCGTAAAAAAGCATCTCTGCATGTCAAAATGACGGACGCCGTTGGCGAAGTCACCTAGCAGGTACAGCGAGCCAGGCAGCAAGTGGCGGGGAAGATGTGCGTCACCCGCCTCAGGAGGGGATAAACTCCATTTATCTTTGTTTGCCCTCAAGTATGACACGGGTACAATATATCATTCTAACACGCATGACAACCTGAAACTCAAAAAATGCTCTGTGTTTTTAATTCCTACAGATTTTAATGGGAGCTTATACAGCCCATAACGATATGCTGTAACATTACCTTTCAGGTTCCTTAAAATAAACAAACTTAATGGTGCTGCAAAGAAGTTAGCGGACAGTATCTTCGTTGCTTTATGGATTTATTGAGGTGTGTTCCCGGCTCCCCTGCCCAAGAAGCCGCTGTGCCCCAGGGAGCTGTGTTCAGGCCTCCCTGAAGGGCAGCTGAGTCAGCAAAGTGACAGCAGCCGGTTATTTTGCATTTCTGTGTGATTTACACGGAGCATCACCTCTCCACACCGATTCATGAAGGTGAGGTTTATTTTTTTGGACAGGCAGGCTATCGCCTTTCCCACACGAAATCTGACTGATGATTAATAGTTGTTTTAGAATTACCACGTAATTCAAAAGTTTGTATTTAATTATTCATCTGCTTTTATTTGCCAGGAAATACTGGCTTTGAGCCTGCAATAAACTCAAATGAACGCCCCAATTCATTTCCCAGTGCTTCTGCGTGGCCAGGAGGATTGCAAGAGTTCAAACAGTACTTTGGTATTTTCAAAACCTCTCTCCCTCTTCTTGTGCCATTTTCTGCTACGATCCCTGCAGTACCTTTATAATGAAAATAAAACAGAGCAAAGTAAGGATTAGAGCAAAATAAGGAACAAAGCAAAATAGACCACATCAGTGAGTCAAATGCGGCACTTCATAGCACAGTTAGGACTTCCCAAAATGCTCATGTTTATGTTGAGGAAGTGAATAGCCTTTACCTTTTTTTTAGCATGAAGCTGTATTTTATCAAAGAGCCCATCTAACACACTGTGCTGCAAAACAAGCAGATTTAAGACATAATGACAGTGCCATTATTCCTTCTAACATAGAAGATGGGGCATGAATTCTCCTAAGTTTAATAAGAACATCTGCTGATCTCGTCTTTACGCAATGCTGCTGCTTGTGCTTAGCTCTTGGACCGTTTTTTCTTACGGATTGAAGAAGGGATGAGAGCATGTAACCTCAGCACAAAAACCTCCCTTCGTGCAATGAGCGTTCCAAGTGTCTAGGTTTGCTTTACAAACAAGAGTAAGAACCAGTGCTGTGGTTATAAAGATTGCGTCCATTCATCTGACTGCTTCCAGTGACTCTGAACACACCGCTATGGTCAACAGTCAAAAGTCAGAAGTGCATCTACTTTGGCATTAATTTGAACTAAAAACAATATTTGCAAAGGTGAACTGCATAAGTAAGTAATATAGAGACTATGTCACACATGGATGAAAACAAAAACACCTGAAGAGTCAACGCCTATGCTCCAAACAGCCTTCGTCCTCCGCCCTCTTCATGAGAAGTCTCCTATTCAGCCCACTGACACTTCATTTTTAAGTACTTTTAAGAAGTAGTATACACCATGGACTTCCAGAGGGGTGTCACCACACAGACACACGGAGCTCCAAGCCCCTTTAAGGAGTCACAAGCAGGACAAGGAGCTTTCCATACCCCCAAGGTGACTGAGGTACAGGACGTCTGGCCTTTTGGTCTTGACCGGCCTGCTGGAAAGTTAGGGGATCGTTAGAAAATAGGCAATACGATCTGGGTCAGAGAGGTCCATCAAAGGAAACCATGCGTGGATGAGGAGTGTGGACTCTACATGAGAGGTGGCCATGTGCAGGATGAGTGTTGTCCCATACAGTCATAGGTATGTAGCTGCTTAGTATGATCTTGCTCTTCTCTCTGCTAGCTCCCTTGTAAATATCTGAAAAAGTCAATTTAAGTTGCATCGTCCTTCTGGGCAGAATTACTTGCGCTGCTTTTCTTCTTGTAATGAGTACTACTGGACAGGCACTGAACACTAGCCACTGGTACCTGTGTGTTACAGAGGGATACAGCACGCTCTGGATTGCGTTCAGAGCTCCTAACAGAATTTTACTCCTACTCTCATGCCTTCTATCATGCCACACCAGAAGAACACTGATATACTACCAGTTTTCAGTATTTGTACCATAACTATGTATGGTACGTTGCTATGTCAAAGGTTTCCTTCTCATCTGTCAGTCCAACACAACAAAAAAAGAATTTGGGTAATACCACGGTAAAAAGAAGCTGCCGTTGCTGCTTCCAGTTGCTACGAGGAAGCCAGAAAAGCCATCGACACTCCTAAGTCGCCTACACAGGAAGACACCTAAGACCGCAGACCACAGACTTCAAGACTGAGTCCTCTATTCTTTTTCCTTCCCTTCCCTGACAACAGTAAAGAGGCTGCATATGAAACCTTTATTTCTCACGACTCTGCTTAGAGAGTAGGCATCCTGCATTAGAAAGGATTTAGGAAGAATCGAGAGCTGTTAGTTACGACATACGTACAAAAATAAAAGCAACAGGTCTCACTTTGGGTACCAAACTCCAAGGTTTGAAGTTCAGATTCAGATGTGAAAAATCAGTATCCTCAAAACACCAGGTAGCATTCATCTGGCAATATTATTTGTCTGATAATTTAAAATGAAGAAAGTATTGGGTAAACATTAAAACTAGGACTCGGTAAGGTTTGTAGAGCAACTAATTCATATTTAAGAACAGACAGTTTAGATGGTAACAGAGTCAAATCAGTGTAATATCCTGAATTTCCAGACAGGCTCTGAGTGCAATTGTTTTGACAGAGCACATCATCAGCCAAGGTCCCAATTCTGGTTCTATTGACCTGACTAGCTATTGATTTCAGTGAAGGCAGGTCCAGTGTGTGATATAATCATTTCCCTGTTTGACTGTCGATCTGCTCACTGTTTGCATGCTTGCTGAGGAAAAGCATTCTGGTCTTTCACCCAGGTGCATCTACGCATTCCCAAAATTCCACAAGGGAAGATAACATTTAAAATTTAAAACATCATTTTAAATCTGAAAAATAAACCAAACATGACACAATTCTGCCCATCTCTCACCCTGTATATCATAAATACCAAGATCCTAAGCCTGTATTTTGACTTTTTCTTTAAAAAATTAAAACACCATCTATTTTATTGCTTTCAAGAGGAGAAGGGACGATTAGCAAATTCATTAGCAGCTAGGAATCAGCATCTTGTTCATTAGAACTGATGGTACACTTTTGGGTTTACTTCCTTAGTAGGGATTTGGTCCATTTTCAAGATATACTGACAACCGATTGTGTAATCAAAGAGTAAGTTTGCAAAATGATGTGTGTGCTAGCCAAAATCACTAAGCTCCACCAAGTGGCATAAGAGAGAAGGTGTTACCATAATGTCCGTGCTTTGGAATGGTTTCAAAGGTGATTGCGATCTCCCTTTAGCCTTCCATAATTAAGTATGCAGCTACTTTTGTTCTCTAGCTCATACATGGAAGATAGGTAGGGCACTGGGGGAAAGATGCCCTGCAACATAATTATTATTCACATAATATTCCGCTCATGATCCTGCAGTACAAGTTTACTCATCCATCCCACTGGTTATGAGGTTAACTGTGCAAGTGTCACACTCCTGTCTAACTATTTGCAGAATCAGTGCCTCTATGAATGTACACACCTGAGACACGAACATCTGGTGTGACTCGTTGCTATTCCGGCAGTGTGTCAGGCAGGACACGCGTGGTGTTACCAGCACAGAAAACAAAGATGGGTCCTGCCCTGGAAGGTTTCCAGCCCTTAAATTAACCCGTATCCCTTTATGAAAACACTAGGAAAAGCAGATAGCATGCAAGAGAAGCTAACAAAGACAAGGGCATACCACAAGCGCTAACTGACAGTCTTGATCCTCAAGGGAGGATCTTCAGAATCCTTCTGAGCACCTTCAGAAGCCCTACTCCGTCCCACAGGTGCAGATTGCCTTTTCCGCTCTGGTTTTGCTAGACAGGTCTTAAGTTATGATTAGGTGGAGTCCCAAAGTTTGTCTGCTTTTTCCAGCTGTATCAGCTGATGTGATAAAGGCTGTCATCTTCCCCCAGAAAAAAAAAATCCAAACCTTCATTGCACAGAACTCCAAGGATGTTACTTTTAGGTTCATTTAACAACATGTTTAATATCCATCCTAACAGGGTGCTTTCGTTCAGTGAATCGTTCAGAATGGCAGTGCTCCCCCAGAGAGGAATTTCCTGCGTTCTGGAGGTGCCAGACAGAAAGGCAGAGGCAGATCTCTCTGTTCTCATTGCTACACGTGAAGAGATTGAGGCTGAACATACTGTGGGAAAGCTCCCAATACCCTGGGACATGTCACATAGTGATATTAATAATAAAAGTCCGTTAAAACTACTCATCATAGCCCTATCAGTAGTGCTTTGGGGAGGGGAGTAGCTTTGTGGTTTTTTTAAGGGGACCGTTGCATGTTATATAACATGTTTTAAATTCTGAATTCAGCGTGGCAAGTCAGTCAGATAGACCTTCAGTGTGCCCAGGGCACAGAGGGAGAGAGCACACTGGGAGAATAAAAGCAGTAACCTGGGCTTTCCGTGCAATTCCCCAGGCGACCGAATCAGCGCGGTGGAGAGCATGGCAGCAGTAAGAGGGAGGTGCTGAAGCTGCCACTGCAAGAGTCAGGCACCCCAGGGTGCTGGCTTATAGTCACGTCAGTCAGGGGGTGTTAGGGTGGCAGCTGCCCTCAGGCCGGGGAGGGAAGGAAGGAAGGAAAAACTGAGGCGGGGGTGGGGAAATAACAAAAGAAAGAAAAGAGTGAACAAAATGCAGGGTTAAAGCATGTGACAAAAGTAGGTAATACCATCTTAAAGTATTAGCGTTAGGAGCCGCTAGAATCAGATTTGGATGTCTCATTTCAGCAGGGAATCCCAGTGAATAGCTCCGCTCTTTTCTAAAGACTTCTCTGCTCAGGAAGCAGGTCTTTAACAGCAGCAAAAATAGGAGAAACCAGCCTCAAGAGATTTGATGCTTGGGGATTTTTGAAGGAGTTTATATGAGCTATTGAGGCTTGTATACCGAACGTGTATAAAGTGAGAAAACTGAAAGCCAGAAGGCCTGTGGATGATGAGAATGCAGTAACCTGAAGGAATGTGATTAACTGTCCTCCTCTCCAGACGGCAGCCCGTTGAATCTTGCCATAAGCCGAAGTTGTCTTCTGGGTTGGGCTACCTAAACCTTTTTCCAGACATTTGTTCCACGTAACATCTTATCAAACAAGACATGGTCATCTTTGTTTATCAGTCTCTTATTAGTCAGACCAGAATGACTAAAGCTCTGTTAAATCCTGCAAGCTGTCTAAAAATAATGTTAGATTTTAATCTTTGCCCAAGACAATTCAGGGTATTTGTCTCCCTCTCACATATTAGTTGTCTAAGTAACGTCAGGAGTGACATTAAAAGAACTTCGCTAGCACAGAGGAAAAGCTATTACTGTGTTCCCAAGGTTTAAAGATGAATGCCTTTTAATATAGAAGTTTCCTAGCAACATGTGTTCTTAGCCTAGAATGTATTCCAAAACCGGTGATGCTTTCCATATTGTATCTATCCCTCTGTTTGAACTAGTCACTATGCTCTGTTGTCACCCTTGCCTTCACGACCCGTATTATCACAGAACAGCAGTCGTCTTTTTCTAGGTTCAGCTTCTCACCATCTCCCACTTTGGTCTTACACCTGAAAATATCTACCCACCCTTGTCTAGTAATGTGTATTTTCTGCCTTTCTCCACCGTTCTGTGGAAGCATCTCCTTTTTCCTCACTGGGTATCAGTCTCCTGAATATTTCTGGATCTCACGTGACTTTGACTGTACACTCCCCAAACTAGGGAGCTGTTTTACCTGCATTTGTAAGGCTGTGGACAGCTTAGGATTCTCCCGGACCAGCGCTGTCACTCATCTGCCTGCAGCACCACGTTTTGCAGCGTTCTTAGTGGCCAGCAAGAGCACCTTC
The DNA here is from genome assembly GCA_034782735.1 of Sagittarius serpentarius. Lineage (NCBI taxonomy): Eukaryota > Metazoa > Chordata > Aves > Accipitriformes > Sagittariidae > Sagittarius > Sagittarius serpentarius. The sequence goes on along the minus strand of JAVKLA010000036.1, from coordinate 461,387 downwards.
CACAACAGGAACTACGTCCCGTGCGCAGAGAAATAAACACAGAAAAAGTCTTATCAAACCAGATCTTTAATATGCTTGGGGAAGCAGTAAAGGAAAGGAAGATGGGACTGAGAGAATTGCCTAGGATGCAATTTCCTTGTGACCGTGAAACGACAGAGAAATTGGTCATGGCCAAGGACGAGCCAAAAAAAAAAAAAAGATATCGGCTACACATCTGTTTTTCACTCCTTGTCCACCCTATGACAGAGCAAACGTATGTCACACCGTATTGTGTTGTTGCGTGACACCGTGTCTTCACACATTATCCTGTAGCTCCTTTGAAAGGCAGCAGGATTGAAAGGGTTGTGCCAGGCCACCGAGTCTTGAGGAAAATCTTTTGATGCGTGGGTGCGGAGACCCAGGTCCATGACAAATGGTTCTTCTCCTTCCCAGGAGCAGCCCCCGCCCAGGCCCTCACACTCTCCATCCCAGACCATTCCCCTGTCACGAGCAGGGCTTTCTAAGTGCTGAGAGAAACGACAGGGGAGGACATGGCTCGGGAGACGTGATTCTGGGGAATTAGTTAAGGTTGAGAGGAAAAAAATCCCACCCCTGACTATTTGTTGGAGGAATCGGGCCCAAACGCCTGGATTGTAAAGTGCAGAGGGATGACTGTCTCCCTGGCAACGTGAAAAAACACTAGAAATAAAAGTAGCATGTACCGATCCTCCGCTGTGACCAGGGGACGCCAGCAGAGAGAGACGTCTGGGGAGCGAATGGAGAAATTACGCAGCCTGAGATGAGAAAGAGGGGACTGTGCCTCACTCCCATCTAGGGGCGGCTGGTCCTCAGCAACTGGAGGGTGGGCGTCTGGAGCTTAAAATGGAAGTCCAGTCTTCACTGGCTTCCACGGCTCCCCGGAACGCTTGAGGACGTGGGGCCTTAAGAACTGTACAACGTGCGAAGGCCAAGTAATCCAGATCCCAACGGGAAAGTAGGTCGCCCTAAGCACTCCAAGCACTTGCGCGGTCTCAGAGGAGTAGGAGGGCAGTGGGATTTGGGACAGCTCCTGGCCGAGCCAGACTTTTCCAGCAGTTGCTTATATGGGAAGAAATATCAGAAAATTACGAAAATCGCTCTTTGCTTGGGTTTAACCTTATTTAGTAGCTATGAGAAACCTCTAACTACAAGGCTAAACCAGGAGGCAGACTGCTAGCAAACACTCTACAGAGCAGCATACAGGAGCAACATCTGAGCTCTTTTAGGATCATTCTCGCTTATTTACTGTAAAAACACACTAGTGAAGTGAAAACACAAAGTTATGCAAAAGCAGCTGAGATGGTACGCTGACAGTGGCTTTGTAATACAGTATTTGCTTTAATATATCCCTCATCAGAAGGCCACAGGGCTGAGTTATAGATGCTTTAAAGAACATGAGCCTCAATTTACTCGGTTACTTCCTGCGTTGGGAAATCCATCTGTAGAGTCACAGAATACCTCTCGATTTCTTCATTTCAACAGAAGAACTGCAGTAGCCCATCCTATTAAATGAAGGTGCCCGACGTTAACTGTGCCAGCCGTGTTTGCTCTGGAGCCTGCTAGGTGCTGCAGAGAACGCAAGGCTGGAAGCGAATCCCTCGGCACACAGACCCAGCGCAGGAGGCTGACCAGGCTTTGGGGTTGCCTTAGGACAGGTAGGAAACCTTCTTTGGGTTTGTCTACTAACCAAGCGGTCCCAATGTTAGAGGAGCTATAAACCGGATGGAATATACTCTATACATTAACCTGCTTTCATTAGCAACTACTGCGATCATCCTCATTTGTGCATTATGGTATCTCATTGCGGAGGAGTCAAAATTGCCTAGAAAAATTCCAACACACAAACTGTGAGACGGTACATGAACCCACTCCAGCTGTTTTGAGAATTCATGCACCTACATCAGAAAGGGGGTTTCTTCCACCGGCTAATAAAGATGCAAGTCCTTTTTCTTCAATTAGGACAAACGTAAAGCACAAGTAACTTCAGAGAAAGGCTCCTGGTGCACTGAGGGCTAGTGGAGGAGAGAAAGGCTGTGCGTTTCCCTTTGACCCCTGAAATCAGCCCACAGCCACCACCATTTGGGAGCTGGTGGCTTTCTGAACACAAATTCCTTGATGCTGAATGTTACCAATCCAGCGGCATTCTCACAAGAGACAGATTTGGACTTGGCAAAGAGCAGGTGTAACTAGGATTCCTATGCTGAATGTCAGGGGTGTCTCAACCTCTCCCTTTCTCTCCCAGGGGACTGGGCTGCAAAACGACTCCTGGAGATTCTGTATTTTTCTTGATTCTGTTAATTCTGGGATAAAAGGGGTATTTTTGGTTCTTGCTATGGGAGGAAAATATTCAGATAACTTTTATGGTGATAATTGCAGTACACACAACCAAAGCTTAAGCCATGTGTTTTCATTTGGCTTACAGAGCACACTTTTCACACTGTCCTCTCTCCTTATCAGCTTCTACATCTTATGTGCTTTATTTATAGATTTCTGCCTTTCCTCATACAGTAGCTTTGGCCCTAACCAGGCTTCTGCACTGCTCTCTTCCACTTACCCGTCATACGTTTCACCTGCCTGTCATCACTCTTTCCAGCAATACTCAGACAGCCCCAAAACAACTGCTACTAAATGCATTTATTTTTGCCTTGAAACTGAAGACTAACCAGAGAGGTATGGAGTCTAAACATTGTGCCTGGGGCAACGTGCTGCACTAGGGTTCTGCTGTGGCTGTGCAATTAAGGGGCCTCAATGACTTTTCTCATTGTTGTTTGGAATGATCTGAAGCGTGGTGTTAAATAATTTGAGTAAAGCAAATCTAAAAGCCATCATTTCCAAATTTAAAATCTCTGCAACAAGGGACTTTCAGTTTGGTGCAGATTTTTAAGCAGCTTTTCCAGAAAGCCAAGAGATGTGGCAGAAATGGCTGGGACCAGTTATTGCCAACTGTCTCCATAAACTCCAGAGAAATACAAAGACGCTGTTGGAGAACAGTGTTTGCAGGTATTTTATGCTTTTTGTTTTTTGAGGTGAAGACAGTAAGAAATGGCTATCAAACATATATTGGGGAGCTACTGAATTCATCACGGTTAGTTTAGTTACATCTTGCCACATGGCCATGTTTTTGAAACCTAATTGACTCGGTCTGACTCTCTGCAGCCCAACGATTTGGGACATTTTGAATCACATTGTTCACAGAATCCCACAGAAGGAACAGACTTTCTTCTTCTAAAATAAAACCCTGCCATTTTCATCCCAGACTCAAGTGCTTTGATATTGACAGGCATCTTATATAGATTCTATTTCCACATGCAATTTTCACCCAGCAAGAAGCCTTCAGGCTTTAGATTAGATCAGACAACAATACGATTAGAAATACAGAAGGATATAAACCATGCCATTTCTGATCACAAATTTCCCAGTGCCAGCTTAGAGGCCCTCTTTCAGCACTACTTCCCATACTCTTTATGTACAGTATTACAAAGTCAATCAAAAGCATGTGCCTCTCCTCTTTCATTTTCGTGCTGTGTCACTCCCAGTTTGTCATTTGGGTAATTTGCTTCACGACAGACAACACATCAAAAGAATCAAGCATCGGGAGACCATACTTTTAATCCCATCCTGTGATTTTACAGAGTTACTCCTGTGTGCTACCAGGCTATCTTTACCAGGATACAAAGCCTGCAGCTGAGCAGAACTAACCTTCTAGCCAGACATACGCCTAACAAGGTACAGTCTGCAAGCACACGTATGGGAAAATTAGAGGCTAAATACGGTGCAGATAGCCCATGGTACAAGGTCATTTTCTCTCTTCCGTTGAAGCACACATTTTCTCCAGCATTTGGTCACTTAGCGCATGTTCTTCAAAAGTTAACTATGAGTGTTACAGCTTCTGTCCTGTGCCACGTGCAAACCAAGCAAATGGAAAATACCCACCAGCCCAGGAATGCTGCCCTACGCATCTTATCAAAGCCACTGTAATGCAACAGCTAGAAAAAATTGGATCCTATTGTACTCCAAGCTCACGTTCCTTTCCTGCTTCTTTAAGTTTGCAAGTATCTGCTCTGCTTCATTCATTAGAGGTGTAAAAGAATTCCTTCATAAGCTTTAACTTCATAAATTCATAGTTGCCTGTTATCATACATACTGCCAGTTCTCCGCTCTAAAACCATCACCTGGATTTCAGCTGCGTACACAGCACTAGCAACAACATATCTGCAAAATTCTGCTAACATTTGGTTCTTCAAAAACAAACTGTTCAGACCAGGACGGAACTGCCAGCCTGCCGAGGCAGCCCCCAGGAGCGGCGGGAGGTGTCTCGTGGCACTTTGCAACCTCTCAGCAGCACCGGGTCCTTGTAGCTGTTCAGAGCGGACCATCGCTGCCAGGGGGCAGGAGCCGTCCTCATCAGCCTCGGGGCTGCTTCAGACCTTCCATGCTTACAGTCACCTTCATGCTATCATGGGCCAGGCCCTGAGGGTGAGAGAGACCACAAGGTCTCTGCCAGTTTTCCTTCCTATTTGATACTGCTCTCACACAATAAAAAAACTGCGCTGAAAGTCCAAGTGTATCTTTCTGATCTCAATTTTGCTGACTAGGCACATAAACTTAATCTTAACTTCCTGATCCTGATTTTTTTTTTTCCCCCAAGATTCTTGTTCTTTCTTAGGTTCACATCTTAAGACTTCATTTCTTATTACTTGTACTCTGTGTTGCTCTAAAAAAAACCTGTGATGAACTTCAGGAGGCAAATCTCCGTAACACCTGTATTCATAATTTCTCATTTTCTTTACAATGTCATAGGATGTTGTCAGGAATTTTGTTGGAACAGCTCTTTAGTGCTGTTTCCACTCTCCGCAAATTAATGAGACAAGGGCAAAACACTGAGAAACTTCAGTGGGAATAGAGCTGACGAGGCTGCTGTTATTCCTAAGCTTCATGAACATACCGCGCTGTAGCAGTTTGAGAAACCATTTTGCTCATTTCAGCAGTCCACATTTTCATTAATAGTCAGTGCGGTTATTCCTTCCCCGTGGGGCTGTAAAACCATAAATAGCAAAAAGAATAAGAATAGGCGGTCAGTCAAATGACAGAATATTAAAAAGGTCATAAGTAGTACACAACACCAAAATAATTGAATGGCTGTATTAGAGAGTAGAATTCCAATAATAGCCTCCCAGCTACAAGATACTATGAACAAGAAAAACTAGCACGGAATGTCCAATTCAAGTAACAGTGGATTTGGAAATTGGAACAGTTTAAAAGACTTTTTTTTCCCAACACCCTAATTTCTTTTCCGGATGTCTGCTGAATTCTGTGAGCGTTACCGTCCTTTCGCTGGAGGTCTCAATGACATGGCATTATATGAGAATGAAGCAGAGTTACGAAAAGCCTGAGTTGTTCACTTTGACCCTCCACATCCATTTCCCGTGAAACATCTTTCCTTTCAAGGCTAACATCCAAGCTCCGTGAAACTCGGTAAATCGTGTGCACCCCCCTCAAGTATGAAAAGACACACATCTGTCTCCATGTTGGCATAGAATCAACGCATACTAATTGTGGGCACATCCCCAGGGAAAGAGTGGAAGACGGAGACATATAATTGCATGTTGGATGGCAGATCAACGGCCTGTGAGCCCATCATCCTGGGAGCCCATCATCCTGGAAGAGGCAAACCGAGCTGCTGAGTCATTGATTATTTCAAATGATGCTCACAGTATTTTCTGTCCCTGAACACCAGAATGGCTTAGGACATTTAAGACAAACTCAATGGTTTCTTCCGTTACTCTCCTGAAAAGGATGCCAGGTCTTCAAAGGTTTCAAAACCTGTGCTAGTTCCATAACATAAGAATTGTTTTAATTCTAGGATTTTCCTCTAAAAACTATATATAACCTTTCAGGGCTTCTGTCAGAACACCACAGATAGGGAGAAATCTGTGTTGCTACTGGAGACCAAAGCGAGGAAGGGATAACGTTTTCTGACAGTCCCAGGTGACAACACACTGTAAACACAGTCCTCAGCTATAGCAATGGACGTCACCTGACAAATCACCTTTTTAACTGGGCAAAGCGTATTTCTATTAGACAGGGAAACTGGAATTAGTCAGGGAAAAGCAGCAGTGTGTAGCTCTCACTCACAATTAGATGCTCGAGCAGCAGGTTTTCAAGGTTCCGGAAACTGTGAGCACGTCACTGGAAATTAATGAGAGGCCGGTGTATTTCAGTGCATACTGAAAAGGTTAATCTACAATTTTCGTTACACTGATAAGTAACGAACTGTAAACGGGGTGATAATTTCTAGAGGGTGAATGTGCCGCCCTGTGACAGACTGGGAGCTGGAGGGGGCTCAGGACCTCACCCGGGGAACAGAGTCACCCAAGTCCAGCCTTCACCAAGCTGATCCTACTCTTTCCTACCAGGGGAGTCACTTCTTGGCCAACCAGTTAAACCAGTTCCCAACATTTAGTGAAATATAGAATATAGAGCCTAAACTGGCAAAAGCACTAATTTCTAAAGGAGATACAAGTTAAAGCCTGGCATCTTGCTGAATGGTGGAAAATACTGTGGGAAACAATCGTGGATTGGGATGAGGATGACTAGTTTTTGTCTGGCCTTCCATTCTTTCTTCAACAGTTGCTTTAGGAGGCTTTACAGCTTGACATTTATGGTAAGCAGAATAACTAATGCTTCTGCTATTCCTGTTTGTGAATGGTTTTTCAATAACTTACTTGCACTCTATAAAGGATGGTCTTCGTTTTCAAATAGTGTTATTTAATATTATCTTTTTTCTTTTTAAATACTGTTGTAAACAAGGGTGTAGTGCAAAACCCCCGAAGGTCTTCTTATAAGCTGGAAAAGTAGTTAAAACGTGGGGCTTTCAGGTCACGCATCAGAGAGGCACTACAATTAATTTTCGGCAGCTTTTGACAACAGGGCACAGAACATTCTTTACTGCATTTCATTACAAGTTTGAACAAACTTGAAGAATAAAATATGAATTTGTACGAATTTTCTGTTGTATAGATGGATTTACAAAGTTTTTTCAGAGGTTTGCAGAAGATACTTGCTAAAAAATTAAATGAAAACATTATATTTTTTTTTTAACTTTAAAGCAAAATCCTCATTCCTCCCTTTTGCGTAATGCCCAGTTACAGTTGGATCTTTTGCTGTTTCATTTTGTGAGGCAGAATTGCTCTATATAAGGCAGTAAAATAATACCTCAGCAGGGAATTCTTCACGCTCTTTCCTTTAAGCTTTTATATTTTCTAAAATGTTATTCTAGTTTCACCAATAGAGTCCAACTTCAATAAGTAATTGAAACTGTATCTGTGTTCACTAGATTGGACATCCCTGATCTGAACCACAGGGGAACAAAAATATACCTTTATCCTCTGCACTGAAACCCTGGCGGTTGAAGTCAGCTCTTCCCGCTGATTCCACAGTTTTTACAGCAGGCTTAACTATTCAGTGCCAAATTCTGCTATTGGGTAACAGATCCGTTTGGTTTAATTCCTAAATAACAGAAACGTTCAAAAAATAAAAGCTCGGTTTCCAGTGTGACCTATTTAAACACACCTGGTTGTCCTGAAGATTGTTTATACCAAGGATATCAAGGAATTAATGAAGTAGACAACATCAAGGACTGTATTACAGCAAGGAAATCACCACTGCGTGGAAACGCACCTTCCCAGTATGCCCGATATGCCTTTTGTGCTAGAAGACAGTGAAAACGACTGCGTACTCGTCCTTGCTCCCTGCGGCTCTCTCCCATGGGTATCAGTAGCCTGAAACAAACGGACTGAGCTGAGCTCAGCCGGGCTGAGCTTGCTGAGTTACTCTGCTTGTTGCTGCTCAGCCTGGGGAGGTGTGCTGCTGTGCGTCGCCTTACAGAAGGACCCCTCTTCCCGGGGTCCTCTTTGAAACCTGCGACTGGTCAAAAGGAGGCAAAGCCAACCTGGAAGTATCCCTGAAAGTTTTCTTTCCTACAAGGAACACCCAGAGGAGCTGGGTTTTGCCAAAGCGGGGAGCGGGTGGGAGCTTACCGGAGGAATGTCATGAGCAAACAACGGATGCTTTGCAGCGCTTTTATTGTTATGGAAAAAGAAAAGCCCCAGCGGGTTCTGTCCTGCTAGGAGGGATATGGACAGTCAAAGCACAAAACACGCCCTTCCCAGACACTGTAGCGTTCAGGTCTGGGGACTCCCAGGGCTGGAAGAACAACAAAGGGAACTGAGGTGCTGGGAAAGCCATGGAGAAGGAGAGTGCCCGTACCAGCAAACCAGTAACACAGTGTCTCTCTAACAGGGGGTAGGAGGAGATCACAGAGACAGATGGTAATCTTCTAGTGCAAGACGGATGTCCGGAAGGCACGCAGCCTGCTTTTGTCAACACCCTCTGAAATGCTTTGCCAGCGTTGTTGTAGGTAGGTGTGCACTATCAGCCTTTGTCTTATCAAAGAACAATGCGACGCGAGCTCTGCAGAGCTACCTGCTGAGGGAGAGGCAAGGCTGCAGACGCCGCTCTCGCAGCACAGGGCACGAGGCAGCAGCAAAGGCAACAATCTTCTGCAAGTGTATGGCCGCATGTAATGCCTCTTGCAATAACTTAAAATAGCTCTGTTTGCTTTTCTTTTGTCACAGCAGTTTCTTCACTCCCAAGCTGGAGCAGAAGAGTATTTTCTCACTTGATTAATGCCCTTCTAGCAGAATGACTTATAAATAGATCCGGAGCAAGTGTTGCTGAAGTGTAGAGGGCTTGAGCCTGTCTACCGCATTTGGTTTCATAATCATGACCATACTGCTTTCCAAGATTTAGCCCTCCTCTTTCCCATTCTTCTGACTCAAAAATAGGCCTGTGTTAGATTCTTTCATAACCACCATATGGTGCCTAGAAAACCTTTCATACATTTGCACTTCCCTGGGGCCTGCTCTAGATTGAAGAAATAGATTTCTGAGGTTGACAATCATTTGTGCCAGCTTGAACATTTTTAGAGGTGGGGGTTTTTACCTCTTTTCTAGGGGTTAGTGCATTTGTCCAGAAAATAGGCAGCGTCTCAAGGCAAGTGGCTCCTCACTGAAACTGTGTGTTGCCTTTTTGGTACATCAGATTTTATGGCTTTTGATTTAAAATGCTTGCTCTTGCAATAAAAGCATGTGGACATGCAAGATTTCTCTTCAGTTCTCTAAGCACATCCATTACATCCCGTCTTACCCATATTCTCCCTGCCTACCATTTGTCCGGCTTATCTCTTACCTACTTTTCTCAGTAGCTTTTATTTCAAAAATCCTTTTGCACACAGAATTGAATGTCGTGCTTCAGGTGAGGCTGTGACGTGGATTTCAAATATCACGTGATTACATTTGCAGTAGTATTTATCTAGATCATCGTCTATCATCTCACATTTTATGAGGCGGCCACTGCCACATTCTGATCAGCTTCCTTTAATTTCATCCTGGCAAGGTTTATAGGTGCTTCAGGTTTCTTTTCCATTGTGGGTTGTTTTTATCAGCCCTGAGTTATATCTACGTTGTGGCTTGGTCGGTTAGGTTTATCTGAAATCTTTAGGTTTTATCTTTTAAACCAAATTTCTTCTTGAAAACTGTAAGATATGAGACATTCACGTTTATTTCCTTGCCCTCTTTGTTTTAATGGCTTCTATAATTTCTTCTGTTCCAGAGGTAAGCATAATTATCAACCAGTCTTAAATGATTTTACAGTTTTGAAGTGTACTGCTGTTGCTGGAATGAATATTCCCATTCTTCTGAAGGCACTTTAAGACAGCCGGAGGTAGGTGAATTGATCTGAAGAAATTAACAACTAAACCTTTCTGCAGAAAAACCAAAGATACACTCTGAAGTTCAAGAAGTTAATTCATTCCTTCCCCTGCGTTTTAGAAGTTCCTCGTTCTAGCTGGTTTTGACCACCCCCAATGGAAGGAGAAATACGTAACAATCACACAGCTTGCCCTCCTTAAACCACTGAAATGTCAAGGACATGCTCCGGATTGTGCAGGCAGTTTGTTTTGGGGAGACATCTGCCCAACTTATCACCCTAGGCGTTTGGTCAGAGTTTTTCCAAGCATCTAATACACAGCTGTCATTAATTACAACGTAAATAAAAATAAATGAGGTTGCAGTTTCATTATGAAAGTTGGTTAGAACAAATACAGCAGCCTAAAATTAATCTACAGTAGATGTAATATAACCCCCAAAAGCCGATGGAGTGCTGTGATGAAGATTAATTGAGCGCTCTAAAAAGCATGGACTTAGTGGAATAAGTCATTGGAAGTAGACACATCTTTAGTAACACACTAGACTCTGGAAGTCTTATTGCACACACTTCAGATGTTAGCTATGAGAAAGGTTTAGAAGATCATCTCCCCTAGCTTAGTTAATTACTGTGACTTTGAAGTACATAGCTGATTTTAGATGCAGGGATTGACAAATTCCTGCATACTGCAGCCATCTGGCAAAGTAACCTACAGAAAAAGGCTTCTGGTTGCAGAATCTCCCACGACCAGGTTTGTAAAGAATTCCCCAACAGGAATGACCCTCCTGCATAAATCTGGTGCAAGAGACATCATCCTTCCCCGTGTCACGCAGACCGGGCTGCTCTGCAGAGCGGCAGCGGGGACTGCTCTCTCCGGCGGCAGGCAGGCAGGCAGGCAGACCTCACCTTACCCTTGCCCTGGGACAAACCCTGTCCGCCGGACACAGGATTCCCGTCTGCCCAGGTCCTGCCATCCAGGCTGCCAGCGGAAACTCTGCAGAGGTGCCTTCTCGTTTTGTTAGAGGTTTTTTCTTTACATTTTCCGCTTGAGCGGTTCAAGCATCTTCTCTGGTGGAAACATATTGCACAGAGCAAGCTTTCAGTAGAATAGCAGAGGCATTTTCCTTGCTAAAATACATAACATTTCGAGACACCCAAGACCTTTACAGCTATAATACAAACGAGCATGATAACAAACGCTGTCATATCTGTGCACTTGTGAAATAATTTGCAAAGTTTCTTACCACGGAACAGCAGGAAAGAAACGTTATACAGGTTTCTGTCACTCATGCAATGGGTGGATTCTTCACTGATCTCGGCTTACTGCACCTGTGCACAGGAACGGGCCTGTTTAAAGCACATACTGACCCTAGGTCACCAGCTGGTCGGCTGTTCCTCACTATTGTGGAAAATTACCACAAAGCAGCAGCTATAGGAAGATGCAGCAGGGTCTTGCAACCTTGCTGCCAAGTATTGTCGTTTTATAGGGAAATGTGGGCTGATTTCAGACGCTTACTCTGGAGGTGAAGTTAATGAACATAGCAGCAGGGAAGAACAGCTTCAGATACAGAAAAATAAGGAAAACCAGCAGAGAAACACTCATGTGGAGGAATAAAACCTTTGGTCGAGCTTTTTACTGGGACATTATTTCTGCTGTCAGAAAGGACATACCTTACCAAAGAGAGAGAGACAGTTTGAGTGTGACTGGAGAGAGCTGTTGTTCTCTGCTAGAGACGGGTAAGGATTCACACCATCCAAAAGCACTTTATGATGCCAATAACATAAATAAAGTACACAGTGCACCACTTTCAACACCCTTCTGCTTTCAGCAGTTCTCCAGTTTGTTGTACATTTTCATTATAGCTTATACTGCTGTGCAGCTCTATTCATAACTCATATTAACTTTCTTCGTACCTTCTTTCTGCAGTAAAAAAGAGATTCTCCCTTCCTTGCACGTGGCAACCCAATGGCAAGAGTTAATGGACCAGATTATCAGAGAACAATCCCTATCATACCTCACAGACAAGCTGCGAGGCAAGTCTTGTTTGAGGAAGTCTCCGTTAGCTGCGCTTCCTCTACCTGCATTTTCCCTTTAACATTTTCTGAAGGCAAGTTATAAAACAACTGAGTAACATATGTGCAAGTTAGATGGAGTCGCTCTATGTGTGAAATGGCATCAGTGGTTAATCTGGTCCGTTGGCCTTTCTGGGAGCTGCACTACTTACACGGAATCTGAGACAGACCTGAAAACCTTATTAAAAAAACTGATAGAAAAAGAATAGCCAAACACAAATATGTAAAAAAAAAAAAAGTTTAAGGGCAGTGACTGCCCAGGTATGTTACTCTTGGGCTGAAAACTGGACGATGTCTTTTGTCACAGTCATAACCAATAATGTCAAGCCAAGTATTATGGCACTAACCAGTTAACTGCTGATAATTTTAAGAATATTATCTTCTTTATTATTAAAAGAAGACTGTATTAGTATGCACAAGATAGTAGAGCAAAGCTGTCTTGATTAAAAACTAAGCAAGGCTTTTTTTTGTTACATTTAGATTAGATCGAGAGAGAGAGAATTTCTGCCTATTTTCATTACATTACTTTACGCTGAATACATTTTCAACAACAATGGGATACCCCATTAAGGATATGGAGAGCTGTCGGTGGTTTTCACTGAACGCTGTGACATTTCCAGAATACTCCAAATGATTCAAATAATCAAAGAACGTAATCACTTCTGGATAAAACCCTTATTGTATAGTTACTAAATGAAAATTGCTTAAGAGAGAAGCCCTTTGGGGGTTAGATTGCCTCGGAAGGGAAGAAGAGAGCAGTGATTTTGCTGCATTCCCACCCTGACCAGCCGAGGACTGGATCCAATCCGTCTGCTTGGAAAAACTTTGCTCAGCTGGGCAGAGCGGCAAGGGACCCTCCGTTCTCGCTGTCCTCCTCAGGTGTATTACAGAGTGAGGATTTGCACTACAAGGTAAGAAGAAACAGGTAAAAAGCCGTATTAACTGTCTCTAAGTTATTGCACCATGAACCTGGAAATGCCTGATTTTGCTCTAAATTGTAGCTATGCTTGTTTGGACTGTGATTAACAGGGCAAAAAGGGAGAGGAAAAGCAAAAGCTTTTGCATTATAAATACTGCTGCATCATAACTTAACAGGGTTCATTCAAGTCAGTCAGAATGTATTTAAACAAGCCGCTGTGGTAACAGCACAACATCAACCACTTCAGAGGCTGCATTTCCCAAGCAAAATAAGGCCCCATCTGACTTTAGCTGGATATGTCATTTTAAGAATCCAAAAGGCCTTAAACTGAATTAGAGCAAATTTTAATGCAAGCATCTCCTCAATTTTCTTAAAGCCAAATACATTCCATCTTTAGCGCAAACTCAAAAGATTACGGAAGGCATGTGACAGATCTGAAGAACTACACCAGGTTTTCCCAGAAGTCTGAATTCTGACTAATTTTCCTGATCTGGATCATCTCTTTCAAAGTTTTTCAATGGCAGATTCAAAAGAAATTTAAACCGATTTTGGAGCATCCGCCTGGAACCTAGCTAGATACCTTTGTCTTCTCTTTGCGCATGCTGCGCGCTCAGGCCTCTTGACTGACCCATTCAACCAGTCTCCAGGCCTAAGCTTTGAAAGAGGGGTTCAGGGGCCTTGAGAGCACAGTTTCATGAGAACAGCACATGCTCTTTTCCCCTCCGTCCTCCTCCAGGCAAGGCGCGCTCCTCATCGGTTCGGCAGCTTTCCCCTGGGGTCTGAGCCAGCCTCCAGTTCTGTATTTTCTCAGAGACAAAAATGGAAAAAGGGACTTCTGGGGGCAAAACTTTAGATCTAATTGGAGACGTTGCTTAGCTACACACGGGCATTTACATTTGTATTGCCTGTCAAGCAGGGAAAAAAGACAACTTTATTGGAGTAGCAGGGATAAAAAAGCACTTTAAGAGAGGTCATCTAGTCCAACCCGATGCTCTGAGGCAGGCTCGTCAGAGCGTATAATACTCCCGCCAAGTTACATGTTGTTCCAGCCTGTTCTTAAAAGACCTCCAGTGGTGGATAATCCACGTTTCACAATGCGGGGCCGACGGCCAGGGCACTAGTGGAGGATGCTTCCCTCACACTAACAATGGTCCTTTCTGTTATGTTTTGGCAAACGCAGAAAGGAATTTCTTCTCTCCTGTAGACTGGGCTAATTCCTTTGCTTGGTTAGTTTCTGTCAGCTGAGCTTTGAAGATGATACCCAATAATTTCAGTCCTAGGAGAGCACTATGAGCTGTTCTCTGTCGAACACATCATCAAGGACAACACCATAATGGGTTTTTAAATTGTTTCCCTTCGTCACAGGCTTAAAATAAAAATTACAAAGAGGTGGAAGAAATAGTACAAGCATTAGACAAATGTAACAGGAATGCTTAGACACTGTAAAAACCAAGGGAGAACATAATTACAGGCCACGTTTCTCTGAAAGTGTGAGTCACTACAGAAGACTAAAAAAATGCTTTAAACATGTACATTCAGCTGTTCAGCTGATTAATAATAATAATAATAATTAAATAAAGAACCCCAAACACTTCGAGGCTCCTCTTCTCAAATACCTGTGATTCCTAAATCCAGAAACACGAACAGCAGACCACATCCTCAGGCAGTGTCGCAGAGCGTGCCAGTTCACCCCAGCTGCGAACCTGCTGCCACAGCTGCGGAGCGTACACGCTTCGGACAAAACACACCTGCGAACCCAAGGGACGGTGAGAAAGATGAGTATGTTGGACATATGGCTTGTATTTAAGCGGTGCGTGAAATCCAGCAAGGTGGGCGCCCGTCAGCAGCCTCGTATCCCAGCAACATTGAGTGTGTTTTCAATCTCAGCCAGCAGTCAGCGGAGGTACTTTCAATAAACGCAGATTTGAAAAGGCCGTTTTTAACCACAGTCCACTTGTCTGCACCTGTACGAGATCATTGTAAGCTCAGTCTGTCACAGCACGTCAGATGTTCAACTACAGAAGTGGGTTTAGCCTGAGATACCAGCTACGTATTGCAAAGGTTACAATGAATAGTGTTATTGCCGACAAGCAAGCGATAGTACAAGTATACAACGGCAACATGGCTTAGATTTTTTTTTTGCCCAGCTCCTAACAATGGGAAAGAAGAGCGAAAAATGACATCATGTGCTGGGAAGGTGAAAGTCAAGGTCGCAAGCCTTGTGGCTGAAGTAAACAGATGTCTGAAAACTCTGCCTGTACCAACACTTCTGCACAACTAATTTACATCCTCTCTGCTATCGAGTGACACCCTGATGCTGCACTCCTGTCTTGTGTAGCGCATTACTACATCACAGCTCATAAAGCGACAGGTTAAAAAAAACCCACTACACACCTAAAAAAACTTCACGTGACAAGGAGCAAGAAGTTTTTCTTGTGGAAGACACTGCTCATAACACAAAGTAACGCAGTCTGCCTTACATCTACCCGGTGCAGCAGCGACTTTGGACACTGCGCATTGCAAAGCGGTTACAGTTTCAGGGCATTTACACACACCCTGTGCGTTTCAAGTCTTATGCAGGGTTGCTCCCCTAGAAGGCGGTACCGCTAACACTGCGTTGGAAGGCAGAAACTGATCTTATCTCATTTGCTCTTGCTTCTCTGGAAACTTTGGCCACAGTGTCTTCTCCTTTTCCTTACAAACTGCAGAGGAGATGAACGCATACTGTATTCTGTGCATTATTCCAGCCCTCAAGGCTGGCCTACCCCACACATTCACTGCATGTCAACTCAGTTGCTGCCAGATTGCCTGCATCTCTGCCAGTGGTTTCTGCTGGGGGTTATTTTGGTATGCAATGCTGTCTGATGCAATCTGTTGTAAACTTACATCATGGCCCGAAAGTTATCGTACAAGCCACGCAGGGAGGCTCTATCATACCAGAGAAGTTTCTTGGGGTTATTCCTTTTTCCTGTCAGCTATGCTGCGAATTTGCTCTTTTATGGGTATCACATACCTGCTCAGAAAAGGGATGTTGTTATACTGTAATACTATATTAGGACAGTTCTCTATTTCCATATTGCAGGAACAGAAGGGGAAGTCACATAACGTGCTGTAGTTTCATGGGCTGTAGCGGAAGTCCAAGAGTCTTCTCCAGCAGAGAACCTGCTGCATTACTCTGCAGAACCAGAGACTCCCGTGGGGTGAAATGCACATCAGGAGGTCTCTAGTCCAACTTGCTCCACAAAGCAAGGTCAACACTGAGTTCAAATGAGGTTGCTCTGGGCATTACCCAGACATCTCCAAGGACAGAGATTATACAACCCCGCTGGGTTCTTATTCCAGTGTTAATTATCCTCACAATGAAAAATATTTCCCTTACATGTAATTGGAACCTCCTACTTATGACCATGGCCTCTCATTTTCCCATCATGCCCCTAAGGGAAGTTGATCCTGGTAACGACATCAGAGGAAAGACTTCTGTTATCTTCCCTTCTCTCCTCCAGGCTGAACGAGCCTAGTTCCCTCAGCCTCTCTTCATAGTTCATGTGATACAGTTCCTTGACTATCTTAGAGGCCCTTCACAAAACTCATTCAAGTTTATCAACATCAGAGGGGCCCAAAACTGGATGCAAAATTTCATATGTGATCTAATGAGTGCAAAGTAAAGAGAAAAAAAATCACTGTCCTTGATCTACTGATTATGGTCCTGTTGACAGAGGCCAGCACGTTGTCTGTCTTCGTCGGTACCGGGCTGTAATGCTGACTCACTTTTAATGTACTGTTTGTCAGAACACCCACGTGTTTTTCAGCCGGCTGCTACCCAGGCAGTCAGTCCTCAGCCTGCACTGTTAAAGAGGGCTAGTCCATCCCAGAGGCAAACACTTTGTCTTTGACCTTGCTGCATTCATGAAGTTCCCACTGGCCCTTTCTTCTGGCCTGCCTAGATCCCTCTGAAGGTGGGCCTGCCCTTAAGCACCTCAACTGCACCGCCTGGCTTGGTGTCGTCTGCAAACTAGATGAAGGTGCCTACCACCTCCTCCTCCAGGTCATTGAGAGAGACACTAAACTGGACAGGTCCCAGCACAAACCTCTAAGGAACTCTACTTGTAACCTGTCTCCAGGTTGAGCATGAACTGTTCTTTGAGCCCAGCAATCTAGCCAGTCTTCACTTACCTATTAGTCTAGGCTGTTACTAGATAATAACTAGACTAACACACAGCCAGACCGTAACTCTTAAAGTCTCAACTTGGATACAAGGATGCTGCGAAAGGCTGTGTGAAAAGCCTTGCTAAAGTCAAGATAGATGACGCTCCGTGCTCTCCCGTCATCCACAGACCTAGTCGTTTCATCGCAGAAGGCAATCAAGTTGGTCAAGCATGAGCTACCCTTAGTAAAGGGACTTTTCCCAATAAACTTCTCCTTCATTTGCGCAGAAATAGCTTTCAAGAAGACTTGCTCTGTGGTTTTTCTAGGCAGAAGTGAGGCTGACTAGCCTGTAGTTCCCTGGGTTGTCCTTCTTCCCCTTTTTGAGGATATGTAGGACATTTGCATTTCTTCAGCAGTCAGGGATCCCCACCATCCAATCTCCTCAACCTTTCATAGATGCTAGGCTGTGTCCTTGCAATGGCTTTTCTAAAAGAGCTGTAAAATAAATAAATGTTTCACTTTTAGAACAGTTATTTCATTAGGAGATGGTAAATGGTTTCCTGCTTTTCTACCAATAAGGACCTTAAGTTGTTCCTTCTTTTTTGTTAGTGCCGATACTTTTTATACCTTCATACTCATACCTTTAAGAGTGCAAGACTACGTCAAAAGAAAATTTTCCATCCTGGCTTTGTCTGTTTGAATAGACTAATTGCTTGAAACTCCACCTCAGAAGCCAATCACATAGCAATATAAACCAACTACACTTTCTTAGCATCATCTTTCATGAGTTAGAGCTGCTTAATGCAGCAGACCGCTGCTTATATACTGACAAGCTCATTTATCAGCAAAAATATGATGCCAAGCAAACACATCACATAAATATAACTCCATCAAACATCAAATATTTCTTTCAGCAGTTCAGTAATTCAAAACTTATGTAACATACCAAAGAGTAAGGAGACACAACTTTATTCAAGTTAAAGAGCTGTGGACAACACTTGTATAAATATGCAGGAGTAGCCTTAGCTGTAAGTGGCGGCAGTTACCGAAGGCACCTTACTGCAAAGAGCCACAACATTCCCTTTAAGGACCAGCCTGGCTGCATTGCCCCGTACCTAAGGATAACCTGGTGGATGAAGGAAATGGATGCGGAGGGGAGTCAGTGGCAGAGTCGGAGTTGCAGAAAAAGCCTCCCCCCACCACAGCCTGAGACACTAATCAAATCTTTAATCACCCTCGTGGAGGAAACAGAAGCAGCAACCCCAACATACCCAGTCCCCAGGCAAAAACTGCTTGCAAGGCATGGACTCATAAGTCCTTTTGCCCTACGCTTCCCTGTGGCCCTGCTTCGCCTAGCAGCTGAGATCAGTTTTGAGCTAGTTCTACACAAACACAGACAACTACTTTTTTATAAATAAGCAATAATATTAACATCACTCCAAATAACTCCATTTTGTTGCAGAATAATCTATGGCCTCCTTAGCTGCATGCCAGAACTGGCTGGGACATCGTAAGTAATATAAATGCTGAAGCCATCTTTATAGAATTGCCTAGAGATATCTGAATTAATATGACTGATGCTATTATGTGCAGTTAATTTTGTCTTCAATTACTTAATTTTTTTATGTAAAGAAGTTTGTACATTGATTTCATAATTATTGCTGTTAATTTTCTACCTAAATGAAATATCGTTCTTTCTGCCCATTTCAAGGTGTACTAGAGCAAGTAACGACCCAGCCGTTTTCAAGGAAATAAGACATTGCTTTGTGTCTGTAGAACATTCAGCATGTGCCAGCACATCATCTACATTTCAGATCAGCTATAAAGAGGAGGAAAATTTGCCACAAAGGGGACAAAGGTTTTACCCTCTTCTTACTACCCTGTTGTACTAGGACAGACTTGGAACACACGCACCCTCACATACACACATACACACACACTCCCTCCTCAAAATCTTAAAAAATGTTCTCCTATTTAAACTTCAAATGTTTGGATTTTTTTATATTTCCCTTGGTCTGAGGGTTAAAATCCCTGGTTTGAAATTCTAGCTCCAGCAAGGCCAACAGGTAAGGCCAGCTTTAAGATTTTACCATATCTCTCTTTTGCTGAGAAAAATGAAAGAAAAAATAATCTGTTGATATTCAATCACTTAACAGGTCTGTATTCCAGTTGGACTTACATGGGCACCCACATACACATAGATGTTGTCTGCATATGCATGTAAATACAGGGTATATACGTGCAGATATGTGCGCTGATTAACTCTCTCAACAGTTAAAATCTTCCAGCTATTAACAACAACTCCAAAGAGGTAGTCAAATGGCTTAAATTAAGTCGTAAAGTTTAAGCAAGAGCTACTTTTCAGGATTTTTTATTATCATCATGCATTCACTTTAAAAGCATTGCAAAAGTCTCATGACATGCCCAGAAAGACATCATCATGCTGGTAAAATAACCTCAAGATGCTTTTGTGAAAACTTGTACTTTACTGTGTCCCTCAAGTACTATTATTCCATGAAGATAATGTTTTCATAACGTAATTGCAACTCTGTGATGTTGCTGTTATTGCAGTTTAACAACACATGTTTAACTGTGTAAGACAATGAACAAACACACTGTGAAAAGCCATGGCTCAGTAATCATATTCAAGGCAATTTTCTTCAAAAAATCTCAAAAAACCCCTGGAAACCTGATTTTACATAAGTTAATTGCAGTGGGAAAAAATTTAATGGGAGGCATTAGAATAGCACCACAGTTAAAACACAATAGTCAGCAAGGCAAATTATAGACTTCTTTTAAAATTAATATCAAACACCAGCTCTACAAACTAAATATGTAAATGTCTCTACTGAAATTCAGCTGCTTTCTTGAAATCAAATCTACAGACTCCTCTTTGGAACGTTATTACACACTCCTTTGTGCTTTTGCCTAGCAACGAGCCTTCTGGTGCTGGATGCTCTCAGGAGTGACACTCTTATTACCAAGACATACCGTCTCTTTACATCTTCTGCTGTTTTTTTTGGGGGGGGGAAGGCAGCCCTATTTCAGGTCTTCTCCGCATTTGTTCTGTCTGAAACGATGGGTGAGGCGGGTAGGCTACGGAGCTCTGTGCAGCTGGCGTTAAACAAAAGGTGGCGAGATGTATTCTTAGCTTGGGGTGTAACGCTGCGACTGTATCGGGAGCCTTGCGGAGGACGTGGTGTTCGAGGAGTCTGCAACCCTGAGCAGGCCACGGCTGTGCTGCTGGACCTCGTAGTTCAGGCTTGAGAAGCCCATATGTTATTAACGTCATCTGTAGCTTATGACACCTATGGGAAAGGCAAGCGGTACGTGCATCAAGGGGCGGAATGTTGATCCTGACCGAGGCGGTTGCACGTTTAGGAGTTGGCGATCCACAGGACAGCTTAACCCGAGCAGGCGCAGGCCCGCGCAGTGCTGCACACCCAGCATGGCTCCCAGCCTTGTGTCGTGCCGCACAAACCCGTGGCTGCACGACGGGCTCAGCCAGCTGGGTGCAACAGAGGAGCCTGCGGGCAGCTCCCACTACGTACCGCGGTTACGCCACCCGCCTGGCCTTGCCTTTATCTGAAAGCCCAGCAAGAAGTTCTCATGAGAACATCCTTTAGGACCTGAGTTTTTTCTTGTAGGAAATTATATCTTAGCTTGAATGACCAAAAGGGAGGGCTTCTCTCCACGGCCAGCATCTGCTCTGCCCTGCGCAGTGCACCAGGGGAAAATCAGTCCGGGCTCTGTCTGATGCTGCATGAACGTGGGGTACCCAGCATCTAAAGGGACGTAAGATTTACTTGCTATCTCTGCTCCTCTTATTATTCCATCTTATTAAAGCAGTTATCTTATTAAGCCATTTGTTGTCAGGGGTTTCTTATTGAGACCCCAAAAGAACCTTGCGCTGGCTCTCTCACCTCGCCACCATCACCACTCCCTGTGCAGAACAATAACCAGTGCAGGTAAGTAATCAGCTACTTCCAATTATGTTTGACCATCTCGCTTCTGTTTATTCAGTCACTATACATATTTACCATATTAAACTTGCAGTAGAAGCCAATTTTTAATTTTCCGTCATTGTACAGTTGTACTCACAATTCCACAGTCCAAGACACAATGTGATTGTGTTTACTGGCAAAAGCTGTCTTTTAAATGATGACCAATGCACCTAACAGCTTTAATTTATTTATAGGACTGAACAAAAGCTGTAGACCCAATCTTTGCTCTCATATTGCCAAAGGCGATCATTAAACTTTAACTGACAACCTGAATCTGCCCCAACAGATATTTCCTCATCTCTTCCAAGGACTTGCAGGGTGTTGTTCCCTGGACCTAGCTTGCACTCACCCAGAGCTGAAAAGTGCTCACAGGAGCGTTAGGGTTTTTGCCGAGCTTAATTCAAACCCCAGTTCTAGAATGATGAGTAACACACCTAACCTTTGTTGGAATCAAAGGCCTTTCATTTTTATACGATGGATTAGGATTCCTGAGGAGGGTGGTGGTCGTTCCCCACGGGCAGAGCTCCCAGCAGTCCACCGTGCACCTGCGCTGACACCTCCCACAGCTCCAGTCTGAACAGAGAAAACCCTCGACTGGTTGCCTCTGACCTTGGCCTTCAGCAGTGAGGTTCTGAAAAGCTCTGCAAGGAGGAGATCTTCCCCAGACTGCGTCTCAGCAGAAAAAGACCCATTGCTGGAACTGTCGCCTTTGCAGCTGGGGTTGGAACCTGTGGAGTTTCCCCGTCAAAGGGAGAAGGAAAGAACGGGCAAACGAGAGCACACACTAAGGCATTTGGCCCTGTAGGTCTTCACTTAACTGCGTTTACCTTCTGCACAGACACCACCTCTTCCTGAGTTGCCCATGTCACCTTTAGGAGGACACTTAGGGCTGCACTTTTCCATATTGAAGCACTATCTCCATGAACCACATTCTGTTCGACAAAAAGGAGAGTTAACAGAATTGGCCATTATCATCTTACAATGCATTCCGGTGACTATCCAAGTGGGGGATATAGCCATCTCGGCACAGATCCAGCCCTAGACTACAATCATTGTTTCAGAATCGAGGATGGGAGCATTCATTTGTTGCCCACCACCCACGGTACCTGCGCCTTCCATTGCGCATTCCTATTTCAGGCTATACATAAACAAATAGGGAAGATTGCAGAGAGCTGTTCTATTGCTTCAGGTTGTGCTTATGCACTTCCATTTTTCATTTGGATATCGAAATTAGCGTATGTTACAAACTGCAAAGAGAATATGATGTACATGCTGGCTGCAGCATTTGAGCTTTTCCCACAGAAAGCATCTTTATACCCTATATCAGTACAATGAATCTTTTTCCACAGGACTGTTGATACGAAAAAAGGCATCGCTGGTGCTGCTGTGAAAAAGGTTATGCTGCTTGCCACAAAGTTATAAAATCATTATTGTCCAAGGCAGATGGGCCAAACATAACCAAGCCTTCATGCAGGGCTGCAGCGCATTCACCATATACCATGCAAGCATAGATGTGCTACTTTCAGTTTAATCTACAGCTCCCTAATCTTAAAACAGCAAGTACTCTGTAAGGAATAAAGAATTCTGCCCTCCATGGTGAGCTAGCACCCATGCTCCCAGAGCCACGACACAAACATTAGCACAGAGCCTACAAAAAGGACTTGTTCAGTCTGCACTCATAGAGAAACTGTTGAATATGCTCTAGAGGAGTAGGGAGCAATTAAAGCACTGGGGACGGAGAAGACACACAGGAAGACGGAGCAGGCAAAATAGTGAGTGGCAAGGAGAAAGATGGAGAAAACAAGATGGATACTCTACCAAAGTACCATCACCTTAAGCCTTGTCCCCTCCCCCGCCAAAAAAAACCCCAAAAAACAAAACCCCACAGCAATACAGACTTCAAATATGGGTTTTTTCCCGTCAGGCTGTGAAGGTAGATGGGACGTTTGATACAGGCAGTATATTTTTATTCTGGAAGCAGCCTGGTTTTCCCTCCTGCTAGTGTATTTTATTCCTACAAAAGACTACCAGCTAGGAAGAGAAACCCACAGCTATAGACTCTGTATAAACTAAAACCGTGAGACCTAGACAAGCTGAAGTAGGCAAGGCAATTAAAGAGTAAGGCAAAGGAGATAAAACATGCAAACTACACAGCAGGTATCAAATGTCTTTCTTTTATTTATTTAAAAGAAACATTTTCATTTTATGTCTTCTACTGCAGTCTTGTTTCATGTTCAATGCACTCAGCAAAAGCTCACTGCAGGATTTCCTTCAATTTCAGCAAGATTTGGAACAGCTCACCAAAACACAGGTTCTCTTCCCGTTATCATAAAGGAGGCACAGTACACAGGCAATATAAGCAAGATGCTCACCCATACATCTACTACTTGGAAATCATGTTGGTAGCAGCTCCCTCCCCATGAGTTATTTCACTTTAAAAACCAAAAGTCTCTTTAAAGATGCATCAGAATGATTGCTCCGCTTCAGTGGGATTGCATTAGCAGATCCAGCAGCAGGAATACACAGCTTTTTTCTGTATTACAGCACTATCTAGCTAGGATATAAATATTGGGGTGGGGGAGACAGTTTATGTCTCTCCCCTCGGTATGTCTCAGTATATATATTAGTGGGATAATACACAGTCATATGCCTGGTTACTTCTCAAATCACTGGCACCATGAAACAACAGCGAAGTGAGAAACAGTGTTATCAAAGTTAAATATGTCTGCGCTTACTCAGAACATTTGCCTTAGCCTGGCTGTTGGTCTTTCTGGTAATGTGTAGCTGCTTTTCACAGCAAATTTATACTGAATTGTGTTTGAAGAGAATGGCTCTGGGTACCCTTAAGTTTCTAAAGCAAAACAATCTTTAGATACTTGGATAGATACATTTAGCAATCTCCAGATACAAGGAGAGAGAGAATACTTTTTAAATCTTACTCTCCTTTTTTGAATTCAGTTGCTGGCTCTGCAGTTGCATAACAGGAAAACCTGTCCAAAAGCCTACAATCATATGCTAGAATCATACTTTAGAAGACTAACCCAAAGTATCCTCAGGCTTGGTTTACCTTTATTAAGAAGCCTTTTGTATCCCTTGAACAATTTCTGAAGACAGGTTTCATCATACCCTTGACTTCTGGCTCCTAACTGATACTGGAAACACTGAGAGTAGCTTTCACGTTTCAGTGCAGATCCAGACTCTGGCAGGGGCAGCAGTACCAAGGTATCCGATGGCCTCTGCATACAAGCAGCTTATTGTACTTGTTATCCACAGCCCGTCTGAAGAGAGGGCACAAAAGGTCCTGCAGGAGGGAGAGCCTTATACCCGCTGCTGCACCACTCGCCCCTTGCCTCGAAGCTGGAGGGCTGTGGCCGCCGGCCCTGCTCTGCGTCAGCAGCCGTCCCCGGGCCGAAAAAGCTCTCCCGGCAGAGCGGTGGCAGCTTCCCCTACACCCTTCCCAAAACTGCAAATATCCTGGGCCTCAGCACTGACGCAGTGTTACTTGCAGAAAGAGTTATATGGCTTTCTTTGGTTCCAGCCGCTTAACCAGGGTTTAACTCGCAATGCAATTCAGCTCCTTCCTCCAATTACTTGAGAGCTTTAAGAAATATCTTTGTTAAAATCTCCGTGAAAAATCTAAGTTAACCACATCGGCCATTTTCAAATGCTTTCAAAGAATCAAAACAGGTTAAGGAACTGTGACATGCTTTTGGTTGAGTTGTGCTGTTTTGGCTCTATGGGGCTATATGTTTTTCAAGCCTTGTGTAACTGTCCTTAATTATACTTTCAATTAATTCCCTGAATGGACAGTAATACTGTCTACAGTGAGGTGAACCACTTAAAAGCAAAGCAAATAATTTATTGGGATTGTTACTACAACATGGTAATAGAAGCATGTATTTTGTATCCTGAAGAGCATCGGGACAAACTTACTCAGACCACTGACTAAATATGTCCTTTCCTTTCTGCTTATGACAGATTTATTTAAAAAAAAAAAAAGGGGGGGAAATATATTGTGGGGTAGATAGTCAGATAAACTGACAGTAAAGCTTTGTATATACTTACTGGATTAAATTTCCTGTAATAAAATGGAGCTGTTTCAATAACAACAATAAAATCCTAGAAGGTGGTTTCCGACAATTCATCACATCATAGAATAGTGGCAGTCTCTATTTTGCATTGTTTTCTTTATGACTTGGATAAATACCATCTGGCAGCAGGGTGTTGCGAGCATTGGAAGGATTAAAGTTGTGAACTCATCTTCAGACTTTGCCCTAAGGTTACCAAAGAATGTTCCGTTCCTGGCAAGCCACTTTGAGAGCACATCGGTTCCACCTTTCTCAGTGAAAATGGACATAAACATCTCGTTTAGTTTCCTGACCTTGTTGTACTGGAAGAACAGAACAAGATGGATCTCTTCACATGCTAGCTCATACACATACCTCCTATATTTTATCTTATTGTCTAGCCACTTTTTAAGCCTCCACCAAAATAAAAAAATGTACTTGAATACGTCTAGTCTGAAAAACAGTTTAGAACACTTAAAAATGTAGTGCTTTTTTGAACCTGGATATTAAAGTCCATCTCGGTGTCTGAATCGCGTGGGCTTTGATACTGCAAATGGATCTGACATAAAGGTCTCAAAGCTGAAGCTTTCTGGAGTTTGAATTCTAGTCTTTTTTTATGCATCAAGGCAAGGATTATTTGGAACATACACATAATCAGAAATTGGCATCCCTCAAATGGGAATAAATTTGAATCCTTAGTTTTCCTACAATACTTCCAGTCAATTCGTTTGGAAAGCAGCACCAGTTTTAAGCACTTGCTTTTCATCCTCATGCTAGGTTTGCTAGGTTTTAGAGTAGTGCATTTTTAGGTAGGTAAGTAGCAGACCAGTAGCAATTCGCTACATCAGAGCAGTTTTATTTCTCACATTCGGTATTTATTCTGAAAGCAGTTGTTTAAGAAGGTATATGTTCAGAGTAATAAATAATGTATCACTTCCCATACAGCCAGCACCACTGCAGAAGCATTTGCCGAGCAAATTCACAATGTTACTTACTGAGAAAGTGAATAACCAAAATTGCTGACCATAATTTAAATATTTACATGATACTATAAACTAGGGCTTTAGAACACAGTCAGACTAGGGAGTCCAGATACAAATTTCCTTCTCATCCTCCTGATTCATCTTTGTAGGCTACAGATATGAAAAAATGCAGGGTTTCTAAGCTAGGCTGAGACTCCGTGATTTCTTTTCCTAGAAATGTGAAGGTGGTTATTTCTGTCTTCATCCAGAAATCCCTACTTGGTCAAAATTTTCTTTTTTAAGCATTTCAAAATTTCTGTTCTGTACTTTTGAGTCTCTAGTAGCAATGCCTTTATAAAGGTTCTGAGACTGCCCAGTGTGTTGGTATACGCATCCATTATTCTTACACACTACCATTAGAGTTTCTCTTCTGAAATAAAAACCAAGTGCCTAGAAATGCAGCATGCAGCAATATCCAAACCACGGTTGCCCTGGCCTCAGCATTAGAACGTTTCCTGTCTCTCAGTCATTGATTACCACTTCTTTGTATATCAATCCTGCAGAAAAGCAATGCCAGAGAGAAAGATAAATTCCTATCTCACTCCTTCTGCCTACTTAGGAAGTCAGAAGAATGATTTGGTGGTGCTCAAGAAGGAAATCCCCAGAAGGGACTTTTATTGTAACCCTTTTACAATCCATCACACTGACTGGTAGATTTAGGGTGTCACAGTTAGACCTCCTGGCAACCAGCTGCACTGCAGAAGGGATTCACATACAGTCCTACAACAGAGACAGTGTTAGCCCAAAAGATTAAATCCTGCCCGCATCCATGCCTTAAAAACAGCCTTTCTTGGAACCGTGGAGGCTGACAGTGAATAAGAGCACAGGCCTGCGGATGAGGACACCTGGATCCCGCTCCAAGCACGGATGTAGCCTGTCACTTGAGGGTCCCTTGGGAACCAGATCCAGTACAGGACTTACATTCAACAATACTTCATCGTGAAGCATCTGATCCCCAAGCAAATCTGGGAATTCTGTGTTCAGTACCTAGCTGGTCTATCAAAACGGGATTTGAAGTAGCCAGCGTGCTAGATTTCCTTTTGGGGCCCACTTCCATTAGTATGCCTGGATTGCAAATGTTTTGAATGAGGAACTTTTCCTCCTTCTATCCTCAGACAGTGTAGGAAGTCACTCAGTTTCATTTAAGATCCATAGCCTAGACACCAGAACGACTTTCCCCCTCCCCTCCCCCAGAGATGGGTGAAATTCTTTATTTATACAAATTATATATAATTTATAATAATATATATTCTTATTTATATAAATTATATAATTATTTTATTTATATAAAAGAAACAACAGTGTTTCCCTTTTAAACTGTGGCAGCATAGCTGTTAGAGTACTTAGCTATGTTCAGTTCCTTTCCCAATAAGAGAGGTTCAAACCTGTACCCCAAAGGCTGTAACACGGGCTTTCACACTATGCTAGCCGGGGTGCTCAGCACCTCTCATGCTGAAGTCATGCCACCACTCCTGGAAAACGTGATTTTGGATTGGCTTTCCCTGTGCTCCCCAAAGCACCCACTGAGCAGCTCCATGCTGGGCTGAGACCTTGGACCTCCCACTTCTGAGCATAACTCCAGATTTTTATCTAGAACTGCCAACTCGCTTCCTCTACGGGCCATGTTTTAAAGTAAAGTAGCATCTTACCCCGGCACTCTAGAGGGAGCCTCGTCTTGTCAATACAAACTGCACATGCCCTGAGGTAGATGGGCAACAGACCTCCATCCTCACTGCCCTCAGGGAGATTAATCAACCAGCCTTTAGATTTCAGTCCGGCTTCAGCATTAAGATGCTCAGTGTGAGCGGTTCTTGATTTTAGGTAGAAGCACAACTATTTATTTTCATCTCCAACTAGACAGGGGTTTTAAAAAAATCACATTTTTGGATCTAAAACCCATCTACCTATGCCCCATTTTAAAAAATTATTTATCAGTTCTGGTTCATTTCCTCCATACCTCAGTATTTCACTTTGTAACACTGGACCAATGCTCAACATCTTCATATCAGCAATGAGAGCATTGAACAGAGATGTCTGCAGCACTGTTCAGCAGATGGCAGAAACTGACCCAGCAAACCAAGTTAGAAAAGTAAAATATGCATCTTAATGGGGCAGTTACCCTAAACTCACATTCCATGTAAGCTCCTCACAAAGCTTACAACAAAAGCAGATACGAATGAATTATAACAAATACCCTGTAAACTCAAAGATGTTTTTACATGTGTGGGCTGTGTAACGGACATTGTGATATTCTTGATAGCTTTTTTCTTTTTTTATGACGTCTTAATGACTTACGGTTTAATTCCCTGTTTATTGTATTCTAAGTCAGAGAACATTACTGACAACTGGTGCAACCATCAAGATTTAATAAGAATACAAAAGTCACTCAGCAAATAAAAGAAGAAAAGCCAACAACGGGAAATAATTGCAAGCATTAGCACCTAATGAAGTGAAAATGTGGCAACACAGTGCTAGTAAACTGACTATATTGGAAATTTTTTTGATATACTGCATCAAATATTCAGCCGATAGAAGAAACAAAAAGCCAGATGGCGCTGCTTTCTTTAGGCAACAGGTCTCTAAAGAACACATCGCGTTTATATATGTGTATTCTTGAAGATAGGAACCAAAAGAAAAAAAACGTTTGCAATGTATTTCTGATAGTCTGCCAGTAAAACACCAACGTAAATCTGTTTCTACAGACAGCCAGTAGCACTCAGCGTAACTGCAGAGGGGAATGAAGATCATAGGTGGAATGAAAGGGTCTGCAGGTTCTGCTGAAGGCACTTTCAGGTCTAAAAGTCAATTAAAAAAATTCCTTATGTATCATATTTAATGTTTTAAGTCCAATCGAGTCTATAGGCTGATTGTTTACCACATCCCAAAGCTGCTGAGTACCTTCAATGTCAGTTTTAAAAGCAATGCCAAGGACTTAAAACAAAACCAACTGTCTTTCAAAAATACATGCTCTGGTTCAGCCACAAGCTAATGGGCAAACTGTAAGTGGTGCTGAGTTAAACTTAAGCAAAATGAGCTCAATACTGATTTCTGGCCTTGAAATAGACATTTGAGATGGAATTTCCTCTTGTTACTTTAAACCGTGTCTCAGTAATGAACTGCAATCAAATTGTGCAGGTATAATTTTAAATGATCCAGACCTAAAGATTTCATGTGGTTTCCTCAAAAAAACAAACAGACAAACAAAAAATTATACTGTCAAATTCCTGTCTCTCCAAAAAACTTCTGCCTATGAACCTGGTAAAAACACAACGTGAAAGGGATGTAAATTGGTATTTGTGAATGTATATATTGGAACACTATCATGACAAAGAAACTACCAAAAAACCCGCTTAAAAGCTGATGAGCATGAGCCAGCAGCGTACTCTGGCAGCAAAGAAGGCTAGCAACATCCTGGGCTGTGTTAACAGCAGCATAGCCAGCAGATCGTGGGGAGCAGTTGTCCCCCTTGTACCACTCAGCACTCATGAGTGACCACCTGTAGAAAACTGCATCCAGTTTTGGGCTCCTAACACAAACCAGACATCAATTACCTGGAGTGAGTTCAGCACAGTGCCACCAAGATGGCCAAGGGACTGGAGCACTTGCCCTGGGAGGGAGAGGCCAAGGAAACTTGGCTTGTCCAACACGAAGGTTTGAGAGGACCGCATGGCAGCCTCCCAATACCTACAAAGAGCCCACCAAGGAGACAGAGCCAGGGTCTTCACGGTGGTGCCTCGTGGGAGGATGAGAGATAACAGACATTAGCTGAAATAAGAAAGATGCAGACTAGGTGACAGAAATAACTTTTTCACCATGAGGACAAGCAATGGAACAGGTTGCTCAGAGACTCTCCAACTTGGGAGGTTTCTAAAACCAGGCTGGGGTAAAGCCCTAAGTCACCTGGTCTGAGCTCGCAGCTGATGCTGCTTTGAGCAAAAGGTTAGACTAGCTGACCTCCTGATGTCTCTTTCAACCTGAATTATCCTGAGAATCTAGGAATATAGAACTTCCAGAAATTCTGGAAAAACCAACCTTAAGTAGGCACTCTTACTAGACAATGAAAACTACCTGCACGCTCAAGACAGATGGTCTCCCTTGTCGCATACTTTAGTCACACTAATAAGCTTCTTTTGCAGCATTTAAGTGCGCATGTAACGCACGTAAACTTGACATAAACACAGTGGAACTTGAACTTAGTCTTGGGAGAGCCCAAACAAAACCAAACAGGTTCAGACCCTACGGCGTGTGCAGCCCTGCACACAGTCACAATCCTGTTACAACACAGCTCTAAAAACTTTGACTGCTGCAAGACTGTGATATCTAGCAAGGATCACTCTTTTTTTTAAAAAAAAAGACAGTAAAATTAATAAAATACGTAAGGAATGGGGATGGGCTGGACCTTGGCAATGGAATCTGCTTTTCCGCTCTTCATTGCTTCCCTCTGGCCGCTTGCAGGGTAGGTGCCTCAGGACCTCGGGAACCTCACCACCGCTGGAGCACCTGTGGAGCTGGTGCTCTACCTTGTGGGAAAACTTTCTTTTCTCCTTCCTTCCTCCCTCCCTCCTCCCCCCGTATATCTTTGTGAGCTGGGAACTACTCCTAAAAGCATGAGTTTGTGATACAAAAGAACCCTTTTTTTCTCCTTTGTTTCTTCTTTTTTTTTAAACTACATTTCAATAGCACGCATTGTTCTATGAATTACATTTTGGAGTAATTCCATATACAGAGGCCTTTTCATTTAACTGCATCATTCCTTTCATCGAATCACACTTTGCCAATAGTAGCTCTAGGGCCTGATTCTTCTCTTATTTACCCCATTGTTGACAAGCTATGTGAGGACATACAATTCAGATTCACACCTGTACAAAGACCTGGCATTTTAAACAGATGCATTCTTTACTCATGTTTACAGGTAACCTCCTGCCACTCTCCTAGAGCACTGCACCACCTCTGCTGTCAACATCTGGAAAATACATTAGGCTTGCGTTTTCTTTAAACTCATTGTTCTGGAATGTATTACTGACAATGTGTCATCTCTGGCCTATCACTGAGTATACATTTGACGAAAAAAATTAAAATTAACCTGTCAAAAATAAACATTATTTCCCAGAGTTTGCATGTAGAGGTTTTTAAATCATTCTCCGTCTAATTTATGTAATAAAGTCAATAAAAATAAGAATGATAATAAGATAGATAATAAGAATGATAATAAGAAGATTCTATTGGCTAGAATAAAACAACGACAACACGGTTTGGAAATTTAGAGGTAACTGATTCCTAATCTCACATTCATTACCTAGATGTAGATTCAGCACCTCTAAAGTCAATTACCTGTACACCCTCTAAAAAGACACCACCACCTCTTAAACTTGTATGTTATTTGTACACTTTGCAGCATGCAGCTAAGTTATGCAGCTTCAGGCACATGCAGACATGCTGTTCTTAGCTAGGTACTTTACCTGCTAAGATAAATCATTAATGCACAGCACAGTAAATTTCACAAACAGTTTTAATAAAGACAGTGTTCAAGCTCACTAGAACTTTTAGACCAGCCTCAGGATGCCAAGCTTGTAACGTTATATCCCATCTCATTTCAGTAATACAGTTTTTCACAGAAACTTTTGCGTAAAAATCATGTGTTCTCTAATTGTAGAAGTGTGTAAATACACGCACACGCATATATGTCGCGCTTATTAAAAGGTGCAGTGATTTTACTAGGACTTTAAAAAGGAGAAATTAATATATAGAAATAGACTAAGCTAAGCTATTTCAGCCTGAGAATGTAAAAGTTATGAAGTGCCTAAGACTGAAGATAAAAATAGGAGCTTTATTTCTTCCTATTGCGTCTCTTCTATCCATGCTCTTGACATGTATTTCCTATTTGAAGTAAAAGGTTGAAACTAGTTTCTCGGATAGCATTGTGTGGTAACGCTTCTTGAAGAGTAAACACTGTCCCCTTAGAGGAAAGGCAGATGCAGTGATGTAAGCACACACTGAAGCAGACTTTCCAGGATGGAGTTAATACGAAGCTTAAGCCAACAGTGCCAGATCTCCTCAGGAAGCCTGCTCCGGAATTAGAGAACAGCAGAATCACCTGACAACCTGGCTGGCTGTCATCATCTTCAAAAAAAAAAAAAAAAGGACCAACAGACTCTCCAGGGAGGAATGCCAGTAATATTTACAAAGCACAGTTTTTTGCTCCGCGGGCCAGGCTAGGGGGCTGCACAGTTATCTATGTACACATGGTTTGTAATTAGACAGCATGCCGATGTGCGATGTCAAGCCTATGCAGGTTTCTCTGGTTTTCGGATGATGTGTGACCATGCCGCTGCTTTGGACTCTACATTCAGAGGAGACGTGGCCACTTCTGGACGCTTTGTCAGTGCAGCGCAGCACTCCAGCCACCTCCCTTCTGTGGGAGGCCAAGGCCTCCGGGGCCGTCTTCTCCCTAAAGCCAATCCCGCCAGGCACACTCTAGCTAACCTCTGTTCTACAGTCACGCTAGCTGCTTTAATAAACAATACAAAGCACTTTATGCTATGCGAACATCTGTTTGCACAATGCAGAATAGAGCATTTAAGTGGTTTATTTGAGTGTACAGCTGATTTGATGCATACTGTGACTACAATGCACTGTACAGAAATGTGTTAGTGCGTGAAGGACTGCAAGCCCAAGGGAAATAAGCACTACAGCATGGAAGAGTCATTTACGTAACGGGTGGTGCTTGCTCTTTACTGAGAAAATCAACTGCCTTACACTTCTAAATGCATCAAAAACGAATCCAAAAGAGTATTGTTAAATTGTATGTCCTGGGTCAGGTCATTTTCACAAACTCCAGACGTCCCTATTTTAATGCTAAACCATTTGCATAGATGTCCCTGCATATTTCTAGGTAGGAGCTTACTCATTTCCTTCTGGCATGAGTTCAGTGCTGCTTGAAACCTTCTCTTTCACAAAAAGTCTGTTTCAGGTATGTGTGTGGCAAGCAAGCCAGCACATCTTCAGCAAAAGTATATTTTTAATCACTAGTTTCACAGATTTTAAATCCAAAAGGGACAATTGTGATCACTGAATCTGATCTTCTGAATAACAGAGGCCAGAGATTTCCGTATGTGCTTCATGCATTAAGCTCACAACCAGTTCTATGTGAATAGGCAAAATGTCTTTCCAGAACCTACTGACTAGAAGAGAAAGGCACCCTCACTTGCCTTGGTCATTGGCTTTTTGTGAAAGCTCATAGTAAATCAAAACGTTCAGGTCACTTTCAGAACTTTGATATTGTCATAACATCCATGTATCTTGATTCCAGGGGGCTGCCAGGCAGACCTACAATTTAAGTTATTCCGGAGCAATTCCAGCCACTTGCAATGCAAGCAGGCTATTATCCAGTGGATTCAATAAACCTCCTTACCCCCATGTTATGCAATGGCAATTGTTCACAAAATGGTTTCTGAAGTAGCAGAGAATTAGTTAACGGCCTACCATACAGAAAGCTGCTCCGTCATACCGCTATTACACACCCACAAATGTAAACCCCTCTTGCCCAGACACTTGTTACAGCCCCTAAAAATATTCTAGCCGGCCTGCTTCTCTGATTGTGTGGCCATAGTAGATGCGCTGCTACAACTAATTCTCAAATCAAAACTTCGCTTTGACAAGTTTCAGCTTATCTAAACATCTTTCAGTGAGCGTGCCCAACCAACTCCTCCATCCACAACCGTCTCTAATATTAGAGACGGCTGCAGCCATAAGCCAAAACAGTTTTAAGTCTGTGTCTTCCTCTTTATCTCCAATGCATAGCCTTGTCCAGATGGTCAATTTAAACTTTTTTGCAGTGTGTATGTGCTTGATAGTGATGACCACACCAGACCTTCCAGTCTTACCTGCCCTATGTTTCTCCAGACTAAGTCGGAGTTTGTGGGAAGTCATTCATTTTGTAACATAAATATTGCAGGATACCTTATGGCTCTACGGAATTAATAGTATCATTTAAATATAGATCTACTAAAGAGCCAGGGTATGCAACAGGTCAGATCTAAATTATGTATCATGAACCCTGGACACAAAATGAACTACAGGTGATTAGCTTGCAGTGTGAGTTACATCACTGGATATACCCAACGGCAGAGAAGTAATTCCATACAGGCACCATTCATAACAGAAAAAAAGCACCATTTTCATACACATAACAAAGTTATTTTAAACAGGTTGCCTTGCTGGGAACCAGCAGGCAGAAGCACATGAAATGAAGACTGATTTTAAAGAGATGAATGGAAGATGCAGGGAATATTGCAGTTCTTCTACTAGGCTAGATGTTTGTCAGGCCCTTCAAATCTCTACTTTTTCTCTAAATTAATGCCTTGATTTTTTTACCCACCCAATTCTTCTTTGAAAAGGGAAAGTGGGACAGGTCTCTTGCCCTTAGGTGAAGAATCTCTCTCTACTGCATCCCATCCTGCCATTCATGGAAATTCCTTTTTGTCTGTCTTCTTACAACTCCCAAGTAGTTTACATAGACACAAACAGCAAGCATCAGGCAGGAAATTACAACAGGAG
The DNA here is from genome assembly GCA_034782735.1 of Sagittarius serpentarius. Lineage (NCBI taxonomy): Eukaryota > Metazoa > Chordata > Aves > Accipitriformes > Sagittariidae > Sagittarius > Sagittarius serpentarius. The sequence goes on along the minus strand of JAVKLA010000036.1, from coordinate 426,817 downwards.
ACCACAAGAAAACAACTAAATGCATAATTCAGGTGAAAATACAAAGAAAAGAAAGTCAGTTTCTTTCCTGGAGTTCACAGCTGTCAGGAGCCATAAACTAAGAAGATATCAGATACTAAAAGCTAGCTATTTTTTTAAATGTTATTTTCATTAAAATCAGGCATTTGGAGCAAGAACTGCCTAAATTAAGTATTTGCCTTTAAAATTATTTCTAAACCAGAATGATTTTCTGCAGGGTATAATACAAGGCTTGGAGGAATAACAGGAAACCAAAAAAGGAAGAAACAGTACAAAGCAATGTGCTTTCGCTCCAAGTAGTTTCAATGATACGACACACTTTCACCTCTTCCCAAACCAAACAATCAAACTACACATATCTTACAGTAGGTAGAAAGGTTGGGGGGGGGGTGTGTGTGTGTTGAGAATAGCTGCCAGGGCAAGGAACTAAAATTTCATGTATGTAAATCTAGATGCCAGCAAAAAAAAAAAAGTAGGATGTGCCAAGGGAGGTAGGAGGAGATTATAAAAGGTGATGCAGTTCTAACTGATACGAAGTACCAGTTTTGGAACTGCAGCCTCTATATCCATGTTAAATAGCTCAAGCAGTCTTCTTTCTTCACCACCAGTACCCTCCTCCTTAGATCCTTCCCTCATTCTACATTTCTGAATGACTGATCTGTTTTTCCCATAGAGATTATACCAAATGCCATTTTGTTTACTTAAACTTGTGCTCTAGTTAGGAAGTACCAGTTTGCATAATGACTTGTTTTTATAGTGACCACAAATGCCAGGTAGTACCATGTACTTTTTATTTTGGGCTTCTTCACATTGTTTCTTTGGCCACATAAACAGTATTCACTCAGAGAAGATGAATTCTTACATTTAAAAAAAAAAAAATCCCTCCCCAAAACCAAACCAAACCAGTCTTAAAATTTTAGTGAAAATGCAAAACGTTGTCCTTTCTAGTTAGGTTTCATTAGTGTTCTAGGGTCATTCTGTGCCTCACAGCGATTTTGAGGACAAAGCCAACAAAACATTTAAGAATGATTAGTGGCTTGAAAATCTAATACAGACCGCAAATTCAGTTCATGGCTAAGATGCAAAGATGCAGTGCAATGGGTCTTTCTTGTCTTGAGTATTTCCATCCTGGTTTCAGTGGCTACTCTGACAGTGGTCCGAAGGACCCTCCCTGCACCCTCCAGTACCCACTCTGCGTAACGCTCACCAACAATGCTGACTCAGATTCATGTGATAACACTTGCAGAGTTCTCATTCTATAATGACTGTGCTCAAATTCACACATAAACAAGAATGACCTACCACACAGTACTGTCTTGTTGCTTCATTACATAGCCGCAGACTGATCACACCACCAGTCTGTTACACCTCTTGAGTCTGCAACTATTTTTCTATAGGGAGTGCAGGGTCCTTTTCATAAGCAGCAATATATATATTTTTTTTCAGATTCACCCAGCAGAACTAACCCAAAGGCTGCATAACAGGAAAATTTATTGTTAAAAAATTGATACTGGGCTGACAAGTGTGACAATATAAAGATGCAACAGAGAACTGCTTCAGACCGTATGTGAATATTGGCTCACAGGCCATTTCACAAGCTCAGACTAAGCTGTTTCTCAGTTCCACTGAAATTACAGCCATTTCCCGTAAGATTAACAACAGGTCCTATTCTCACAGATCTCTTTGGCATGTGACTGCGCAGTACAAATGTGAGTTAGCACAGAGAAGGAATAACTCAGCACTATCACTCCTAAGTGTCGCCTACAGAGAGCACACCTTCTCTAATTTTTAGGATTAAGGGCAGAATATTTTCACTAGCGAGAATCAAACCTTCACAACTGCCAAACGACTTTCTCAAAATGCATTTGCGAAGAGCTACAGGAGATGAAAAAGGGGCAATTAAAAACATAGCAGTATCTCTGAAAAGCAGAGAGGATTCTGACCAGCTTTTCTCCGGGTCCAAACACTGTGGCAATTATGGTCCAAGCATATTTAATGACTGTTAAATTTACTGGTAATGTGTCTGATAAAGACTAGCCTAGTTGAGTGCATTACTGACGTTCAGTTGCTAAAATCCAAAACCTAAGGAAAGCATTGTGCTTTTTGAAACCTTGGACTTGTTAAGGACTGACAACATATTGTGGTTTATAGCTTTGCTTCAAAGTGCCCCAGTGTCACCTTATTGTGCTTACAAAATATTTGTGCCCACCCTGGCAAGTCATAACACCACCTGAGCAGTTAATATGATATCCCCATCCACTGGAAACATTGCAGGTGAGGGTTCAACATAGCACTGGTTCCAAATAGTGCAACAAACTTTTTTTTTCGGCTTACGTCCATTCTTCTCCTTTACTGTATGCTTTCCTCAGCATAAGAACAAAAGATACAAATATATCTTTGCTCTCGTAATACATTGTTTCTTCCATTTTCTATGGACTGTAATGACAAAACTGTATTTCTCTCCCTAAATAAGCGCTTTCTAGCCCACTGCACTGAAGAGAGGCAGAGAAGGCTACTAGGAATCAAGCTAGGTGAGGATTTCCTATACGGTCTAATTAAATAAATGTTTGCAGTGCAGTTTGTGAAGACAGTAATTTGCAAGTGTACAGTGTGTTGAGGGTTTTTTGTAAGATGAAGGTGTCGTGGTTTAACCCCAACCAGCAACTCAGCACCACGCAGCTGCTCACTCACTCCACCCCCCCCCCCGTGGGATGGGGGAGAGAATCGGAAAAAATAAAGTAAAGCTCGTGGGTTGAGATAAGAACAGCTTAATAGAACAGAAA
>JAVKLA010000036.1:390740-421002 GCA_034782735.1 Sagittarius serpentarius | reverse complement strand
GGGAGCGGGGCGTGAGGAGGCGGCGGCGGCGGAGCGGGCCGGGGAAGCGGCGGGTCCCGCAGTAGCGGCGGGGGGTGGGGTGGGTGGGTGCCGGGGGCCGCCAGAGCCCGTCGGTGGCCCGGAGGTGGCCAGAGCCCATCTCCGCCCCGGGGCGGCTGCGGGTGCCCCCGCGGAGCCCGCCCGCTGAGCCGGGTCGGGAAGAAACGCCGGGAAGGGGATGGTGTGCCGAGTGCTGCCGCAGTCCTGTAATCGGCACTTCTCGCTTATTATCCTTTTTTCTTTTTTTTTTTTTTTTTAGCACATCTTCCATTAATCGAGCACTTTTTTTGTAGGGAGGCGGCCGCAAGCGTCCCATTTTGTCTCACTTCAAAGATAGGCAAGTGCTAGCGGGGGACTGAAAAGAAAATCCTTTTTAGTCCTTGGCGGGATGACCCCTTAGCTCCTACCCGTGTCAGCCGAAAGGCCGTCAGATCTCCTCCCGCCCAGCAATCCCGGCTCGGAGCACACCGGCAGCGCTCCGAACCTGGGAGGGGTTTTCCACCCAGAGAACTTGGGAGAGGGCGGAAAAGTTACTCAGGGGAGTCCGCACAGGAGATAAGTGGGCACAGAAGTAGGAGGAATTACTTAAAGGGTTGGGCCTGTATGGTTTTTTCCCATGCAGTAATCCAGATAAAAACAAGAAGAGAAATAGCCAGGTTTGTGCTACTCCATGTAGTCAAAACAGGACCAGAGATCTTCACTGGAAAGCTTTCCATCCCATATTCTGTTTATGCATAAAGGAGGTTTTCTAGGCCTGCCACTTATCTGAAAAGCCAGACTGGTAAAAGAGCATTGTTTATGTTGTTTTGGAAAGGACTAAACTCTAAAAAGCAGCTCTTATTCCAACCTAAGGCTCTGCCACATAGCAACAGTTGTACTAAACCACCTTCTACGTCACTGGTGAAACTTTCTGGTTACAGACAGACTGGACTGATTGTGTAGCAGGTCTGTCCTTCCTCCCTCCCTTCCTGACAAACCCTTGTAGTCATGATATCATACCAAGAAAAAAAAATATCTGCTTTTAATAAATCCTGGAAATTACCTAAAGAGAATCAAGGCTGGGATATGCAGGTCAAACTGGTGGCCTGAAGGGGCCTTAAGCCACCGAATTCTCAGCAATTTTCTTTTTTTATTAACATAGAGTTGTGATTGCATCACAAGTACTAGTCGCGGGATTTTTTTTTTTAACTTGGTCTGCTCCAGGAATTTTTCTGCAACTTTCCTGTTTTACTTCATCTTCAGCTGCAAGCAATCATCATTTTGTTACATCTTTCCCACAGAAACTGCAAATTCTGTGTGAGTGCCATATAAAGAAGCAGCAGCGAGATCTACTATTGTATTACGCATATACAGTAGCACTTCAGAGAACTTTACAGACACTTTTTTTCATTTTCTCACCAAAAATGAAATAAAAAGTATATGCGAGGTAAAACAGATTGGGACAGATATCTTAAAAACCAGTCTGTGAATAGGAGGTACCTTAAAAAATATGACCAAGTTTACAATTTACACAAACAAAAGAACGCCCCAGCTCAGCAGTCAACTAAACCTGGAGAGACCACAAATCCGCAGGTGCCTAAGTCTTTGGTATTGGAGTCAAAAGTGCGTAAAGTGTCTGCTTTTAGGAATGCTCACAGGCATCGTAGCTTGGACCACCCTGGTTTGCTTACTGCCCATCCTAGCATCTGCCCTCTCCTCAAAACAGATTCTCTTGCACATCTTCAGCAACAGACTGCTACCTTCTCTTACAGAAGAGCTGACCTGAAATGCAGATATAGTTGTCTTACCTTCGAAGCATTCAAAGCACATGAATTAAAAAAAAGACTAGTTAAGCCCACTGTAATTCTGAATGAGTGGTCACACAGTGGTTTAATGTGGTTTAGTTTAACTCCATCATTAATTTGGATAAATTTTTTTAGCTGCTGTCAAGCTTTTAGAAGCAAGAAACTCCTTGCTACTAATACTGGGTTGGCCTGGCACACCTCATTCACTAACGTGAGTAATTACACTTGGCAGAAGTGTCTGGCCACTTCTGCAAAGGATCTGTTCATACAAATGCAAGTAGTAACTGTTTTTTCATCTTCCTCTCTTTGTTTTCCTTGTTCATGGCCCGTATTGAAACAGTCTAGGTTCACCATGTTGTAAAACCTAATTTAATATTTCCAAGATAACAGGAAATGCTAGTTGAAAGCGTTAAAGAAGAACCATGAAAGAGGTGAACATGAACTGGACAGTAGAAAAGAACAGCTCTGGAATAATTGCCTTCTATTATAGTCACACTATTACTAAAAATTTATTCAAAATTGTATATTAATTCATAAGTAATTTTGAGACATGGCAGTTTCTTGGTGTCACACTGCAAGTAACAAATTTCAGATCTGTAGGAAGTTGAAAGAATTTTACTGCATATGGAATGAAATGGCATGTTTTAAAGCATTACTTATATAAAATTGAATTTGGAGTATTTGATATAGTCCAAATATTGAAACTGTTGGTAATAAGTTTTTGTTTGCTTGGTTATTAAGTAGCTAGAATGAACACAAAATAGGCAGCCCACAGTCCAGTTGTGAGAAACAGTATTATAAGAACAAATCACTGCAATGAGCAGTAGTACTGCAAGACAGGAAAAAAAAATCATACAGGAGAAAGCTTCTGTTTAAATAGATGTATGAACAAGTTTAAGTTGTTACTTCATTTCACAAAGTTAGTCATCAGGTGTGCTGGTTATTTTTAAGTCATTTAATGAGTAAAAAAATTCTGACTTGGGCCTGGAACCAGTGTAGCTTTAGGAAAACAGTGCTCTGCCTTGAACTAGCATGACGATACTTTTCCCTTTCTTCATACTAGCTTTTTAGCTCTCAGGAATCAGCATGGTTGCCACTTCTTTTTTCTCAACGTAGTCATACTTGCATTTTGTGTCTGTCTGTATAGAAAGTGGCTCTTCTTCAGTATAGGCTTTTAAAGATGCTAGAAAATTGGTGCTGTCTATGAACTATGAACACAGGCTGTTCCCCCCCCCCCCTTTTTTTTTTTAATTGCCTGCAACCATACTGTCTCAAGATGTGATTGCAGAAGTCTCAGGACTCGCAAGCTAGTTAGTGTTACACTTGTTACACTAGGTTGGTACTTGGATGGACAGATTCCCCTGTCCCGTCCCATCCCCCATCCCCCCGCCAAAATGAAATTCCCACAGGAAATGTAACTGATGATTCAGTCCAGATGTAGGGTTTTTTCTCTCTGAATCAGCGTTAAGCTGAACAAGTCATCTGACGTTTTACTGGGGGAAAAGAAATAATATCTTCTGAGGACGTGTACAAAGGATCTAATCGTCCATTACATAACTGATATAGCTTAAAATATTTTTGTTGGAAGAATATTTCTTTTCTTTGTAGAATCTTTTGCCTATTTTTTTAGATCAGCAAGATCTCTGAGACAGAGGGGAAGTCTGATTTCAGAGTGGCCACGTATGGCCCATTTTCAGTATGTAGGTGATGGAGATGTGGACAGAAATTCCACATCTGTGAGGATTATTAAATAATTGTATAAAGTTGCTAGTTCAATTCTGTAGTTGATCTTAGAAAAAAATAAAAGTAAAGTTCTGAAATTGTGTTCTTAGTCCCGTGTTATTCCTTGTATGTCTGATCCTTCTCTTTTTTTATATAACTGGAATTTTTCCTGAACATGAAATTACCACTAAAAGATCTGGAAAAGTTTGCCGTGCAGTGTTTTTCTTAAAGTTAAAAAACTTAAGTTAAAAACTTCGAAAACTAGCTTTTAAACAAGAGGGCTTTTTAGCATCTTTTTAACAGTTTTGATTAGAAAGACTGTTGTAAAACACGGTAAAGAACAGTCCACTGTAAGGTCAGTATGACTCAGCCTTTTATTCACACAGCCTCATTATTACGTAGCATGTTTCCATTATTTTAAAATTAGCAGTGTCCCTAAACATAAGAATTTAAGGAAGCTTGCTCCATGACATTACAAACCCAGAGATCATATTGATCAAGAAGCTTGTCCAGTCTCATTTTGAATCAAGGCTATTTGGCTATTAAAAGTGTCTAAAATCTGCTATACAATTGCAGTAATCACTGACCTGAAATAGAAAGCAAGCTGTATGCAGAGTTAGAGCAAGGCAAAGATTATGAAGACTGTATTTTAGAGTAAATGTACGTGAAGGTGAAGAACTTTCTGACAGCTTAAGGAAGGTGTTATTAATCAGAAGCACAGTTGTTTGAAATATTATAAATAATAATCAGCATTGTTTTCCCAGTTAACCCATACAAAACTGTAGGTCTTCTCTATTTAATAAAGGCATTCTACTGCATAATGATTTAAAGTTAGAATACCATGAAAGTATTCAGTGCCAATACTGTACCAATACTAAACTATTTGTGTGTTTTCGGAACCCAGATATGTCACTCTGGGCCTGACGAGCAAAACACATTGAGCTCTGGGTCCTGCAGCCCCAGCTGATATTAAGTAGCTGCAATTACAAATTGCAAACCAGAATTAAAGCGGCTCAGGCTGTACTTCTGGCTTATACTTTGCAGTTTCTGGTCCTAAGTGTTCGTTTGGAAACTGGAAATTCACCTTGCTAACTGCAAAATACTTGTTTTCTAGTGGGATTTAAGAAGAAAACAGTTACTAGTCTTGCACTGCTGCAGGTGTCTGTTACAAGAACAGTAAATTAAGTATTCATAACAGATCTGACTCTAAACTTGGAAATGTCAAGGTCCTCTTGGTTCAGGCAATATTTGTCTTTTACAGTTTTTGTGGGGCTTTTGTTTTGGCTTTTAGATTTTCTTAAAACAATCTCTTTAGGGGAACATATATGTGGTGGAAGACATTTAAGAACCTGAGTAAAGTACCTAGAACATACCAAAAGAGAGGGAATGAATCCTAAAAACTTGCACTCAAAATTAAAATGATTTCTTTCCTCCTGCATTCATTGGTCAGAGTGACAGAAACTAACATAGCTTAAGTTCTAAGTCCAAATGCAAAATAGACGTCATTTTCAGTAGTGTTTTTTTTCTCTGTGGATTAGATGACTGGCTTGCCAAAAACCCCACCTGTCTTCTCTGGACCGACTAACTGGTACCATTTGGGGAAACTCAGTGAGGTCAAGATGAACAAGAAAAAGAAAAATTACCCTTGGGCTTTCCTTTTTTTTGGTCAGACTTCCAGCACATTAATTTGACTACTTCAGCAGTCACTAGAGTTTGATAAACACTCTGTTGAACAAACAGCCGCCTAAATTTTGTCACAAGTGGTGATTTAATGCTGTAGTAGAAGCAGAAATCCTTGCTATAACAAGTTACTGTATTTAGCCAAGATACTTTATTATTTGTTTTCCAATGTTTCCATTTTCAGTGCTGTTTTCTTCCTGGTGAATCACCAGGTGGGTCTTAGACCTGACTCATGAAACAGCATCTAAGGACATTGGCCTCAGTGCCACTTGTATTTATTTTTTAATAAAAGTAGTGAATAAACCCTTTCTGTATTTCAAAGGGACTCAGTTCTTCTGGGCATACCGTTAAAATGACGAGTGGAGCAAAGCAGCAGCAAAGTCTGTACCAACGCAGTTGTCAGTAGGACTCTGTATCCAATACCGTTCAATCCTAGTGTGAAGGTTTGGTCTGACAGAAGCAAAGAAGTGCCAGCTTCTGGTGTAGCATCTTAGCTTTATCCTTGCAAACTGCAGCGCTCTGGGCAAGCAAACAGACCCTGCTGCCGTGCGGCGAGGTGGAGCGGTGCTGTCTGTGGGGACAGCGTCGTGTGACTGTGAGAATAAGCTCTTCCACAGGGGATTCTTCCAGTCGCAGACGGAGCGAGAAGGGGGAGGCTTTTCACTCCTCTTCTTTTTACAGCTGCTTGTAGGCTAGCGCGGCGGGTTGTTCCTCTCAGAGGCTGATGCTTTGCGGGTGATGGGAGACCTGGGGCCAGGCTGTTAGTTCAAAGCCCTTATGCATGCACGTGTGAACACACATGCTGGTTTTCCTCAGACTCATTTAGTGACTCTAACTGAAGGGATCAGCTTGACTGCACTAGGTAATTTGAATATTGAAAGTGTGTAATGAGGTGTTTTGATTACGTTGAGACTCAAGCAGGTCGCCTGGAATACGTACTGTTCTCTTGGCAGGTGACACCTGCAGGAAAAGCCTTGCTTTACATGCATCCTAGAAAATCTCCAGAAGTTTCACTTTCCCTCTCTGCAGCCCTGCAGGTGATAACAGCACAGCAAGCGTAGTTTGGTGCTGTGGGCTGGACCTGTTTGCTGCATGCTTGGAATCACCCTGAAACCATAAAGCCACATAACAAAGTTGCCGTATCATTTCTGTTGTACATGACGGTCATTATCCTGAGGTTAAGGCAACAGCTCTTCTTTCATTGCCTGTCTATATATTGCTGTGTAACACGTCGTCTGGTCTTAAAAACTGCTGCCATAGTACTTACTGCATTTGTTTCAATACTTTTGGCAGTTGCCTTCAACTTCCTTCCAGAAGGCAAGGCTGATTTCTTTTTTTTTTTTTTTTGGTTTTATGGTTTTCCAGCATGAGTCAAGAGGCTCCATTTCTCAATCAGGAGATGGGAAATGGTTATCTCTGGGGCTTTCATGATTACAGGTCCTTTTTCCTGGCAGAAGGCAAGATCACAGGCTGAGAAAAAGCTCTGCACAGTAGAACCGACGTTTCAGTTCTCCATATGCCTCGTGCTGATTCTGAACTGGTCTGCTTTCAGGAGTGGTAGCTGAAAGCCTCTTAACAGAGTAAAGTGCCATTTTTTAGAATCTAAACATAGTAAATAGCTGAGCTGTCATTCCAGGAATAAGAAGTTTTGCATTAGTTTGCCTTAGCAGCACCCTACTTTGAAAAGCCGTCTCCATTTATTAGAGTGCAGAAGTTACTCAAAACCTTTGCTTCCACCACAGTTCAAATGCCATAGCCTGCTATTTCCACCTGCAACTTGACCATACAGAAAATTTGCAAATGCCAAGGTCCTAAAAGAAACTGTCTTGCATCACAGGTGTGACTGAAAGGAAGACATAGCCCAGACTATTTACTCTTTTGTACAGTTCAAAAAAAAAAAAAGCCATGTCAAACATGATTACATTCCTACATTGAGTGAAAACAAAGAAACCGATTGTCATGTTTTCACTGCAGTCCCCTTCCGTCAGGATTAAGAACAGTCACAGCTACCCGTGTAGTTTTTGCCTGTGTTATACACTGCAGCCTCGTAGACCCAACAGATATTTCAGAGTCAGTATTTTTGGCAGGAAGGAGTTAATTAGCTACTAAATAGAGGAAAAAACTTCCTCTGTTATGAAATTATGACAAAATAGATCGTATTACTTCTACAGTCGACTGAGAAGAGTCTCTTTTAAATTCATGCCCAGAAATTGAATTCTGCTATTACTGTGTAGTTCCCCCTCCCCTCTTACACTGCTGGCATTAGGTAGCCAAGAGTTAAATGTGTGTGTTTGGCTTTTTACTGTACAGTAAACAGTGAAAAATGTTAGTCTGGATTTTTCTACTGAAAACTACCAGCATATATTCCATGCTGCTTGCCATAAGGAAATGAACATCCACACCTGGTTTAGTGCTTCTGGTGGACGGTATATCGGAATTGCAGTATTTTTTCTGAAGCATCCATATGCTATAGCGGTTTAATGGGGTGGAGGGCGGTGGGAAGAGGAGGCGCTCCTTGGCGAGAGAAGAGGTGACAAATGTGGGACAGATTCCCCAGCCAAACTGCATTTTTAGGTTGTGGGATAGAGACAAAACCAAATGAGTGTCGAGTTCTTCCTGACTGAAGTTGGTATCCATCTCAGAGCCATTTTATTCCCAGGAGCTTGGTCTCGGTAAAGAAGCCATCTGCATGAAGCTACGATTACACGGCTTCCTTCTCTTTGCCGAAAAAAAGTCTGCCGCTGCCCCATGACATTTTTCTCTCAGTAAAGTATTTAGACTGCGGTTGATTACAACGTGTCTGGTGAAAATAGGTCAAGTTTGGTAGTTGAATGCCCTGGAAAAACTGGCAATGTGTTGCCGTATGCATCAAGATCTGCCTTATTTAAAAAGGACACTTTGAAGTCTGGACAGTGGCAAACCTGGCTTTGGGGTTGGAAATTTGATAATTACTAGTGCTGCTGAAGAGAGTAATTAGAGGGTGTTTTCTGCATTTGAACTAACCTTCAAAGAGAGACTGTCCTCACAGTATTTTCTGGTAAGCGGGCCACATTTGTGCAGTAAAAATGTCTCTAAGAAGCAGGTTTAAAGAAGTCAGCTAGAATAAGCTTACTCTTAATGTATTTGTGTATTATTTTTGAAAATAAAGTGTAGAAGTAAGAGCAGCAAGAATGAAGTTCCTAACCTGTTCAGAAACTGCAGAAAAGAGGGTGACCTACCCTTTCTTCATCTCAGAGTGAGGCAGCTGAGGCTAACCAAGTTACCCTAAGCTGCATATAATCAGTAGAGAAATAGGCACCCCTGGGAGATGAGCTGCCAAATTCCAAGTTGGGTCACATGAATCGTCATCAGGAAAAACTCATTTTATTCATCCTGCAGGGTTAACTAGCTCTGGTTTTGCCCTGCAGTTGGTTTTTAGTGTCCTGTTTGTTTGCAGGGGAATTTAAAAAAACAAAACAAAACCCAACTGCTGATGCAAAAACGGAAAGAAAAGTTTCCTTGTAATTGGGCAGTGCTTGGCAACCACAGATCATACGATATTTAAACAGAAAAACAGTTCACTCTGTATGGATGGACCTGGACAGCAGCACGGTGGAGTAAGAAGCAGCAGGGAAAGAGGTCAAGCAAAGCTCATACAGTGGCCAACTTCCACATAAATCCTCAAAATAAGACTCAGTAAGGAGTTATGTAGATGTGTGATGACAGAGGGTGAATTTAATAAATATTTGTATTTTTAAGTATGCCTTTAGGAGTAAATTAATTGCAACAATTTGTTGTTGCTTGATTGTTTTACAGTGGGTTTTCCCTCCCAACTTTCCTCAGTGCAAACTTTTCAGCTTTTTCAATTTTTCCTTTTCTCAGAGTAGAAACATACTGTTTAGACTGATCCTACAAGCTGGGAAAAGTGTATCATCTGCTGAAGTCCAGTACAAACACTATTTACTGCTCTCCTATCAGATGTGGGACAGTGGTAAAGGTGAAAAAGATGCACTGATAGTCTCAGTGCTGCTATCAGTATGATTACAGAAATCAGTCGATGGGCCAAGTCATCTCTCACTCACTGCACCAATTAAAAGAGATGTGAATAACCTTTTCCCCTCTCCCAATTTTAGCACAGAACGTCACAGTGGTTTCAAAGAAATGGACCTATGAATATCAATCACTATGCAAATAAGAAGAGCGCGGCAGAGAGCATGCTGGACATTGCCCTGCTGATGGCCAACGCCTCCCAGCTGAAAGCTGTGATGGAGCAAGGACCTTCTTTTTCCTTCTACATCCCACTTATCATTCTTATCAGCCTGTCGCTCACACTGCAAGTCATGGTGGGAGTGCTCCTGATATTCCTTGGTATGTGGCAACAGCAAGAACCATTGACATCTATTTTTCTTACAGGATGCACCCTATAAGATGGTATATAAGATGGTATATAAACTCCCCTTTTATTTTTAAAAAGCTGTTATATTTGAAAGTCTGTATCTCAGAATTGATTAAATTTTCTCTTAAGATTATAGAAATATTGCAAGAAGAGGAGTAAGGGCAGGTTTATGTGGAATCTTCAGTTTTGATCAACTTCCTCATAGTCGTTTGCCCAGAGCATGTATATTTTTCTTTTCAGAAGGCCTGAGGAAGAAGGAAAATTATGAAATACTGTAAAAGAAACATTAATAGGCCAGCTAGGATCATGTAGCCTGCTCAATTTCATAATACTGTTTCTGGCAAGACCTGTTACTTAATCTTATGTCTGAAATGTAGTTGTTCCCTGTCAGTTATATTGAGACAGAAAAACAGATCCGCACGTCAATATCATAAGTAATGTTACAAGAACATACTGTGAACGCAGAACTCCCAAACAGAAGTGGAAGTTGAAATGTGCATCTTCATGTTCGTGTGGCATATTGTCTTCAGTTTGTTTGTGTTTCTGCAATCAAATCAAAGGTTTGATAGCAAAGGCTTGACAATAATGAAAAAAACCCCCATAGTTTCAAGTTTAGGAAATTATTCAAAGCATCCTAAATCCTTAGGTGGGGAACGGTAGAAATGTGCTTGTTATTGTTAATTTTCAAACCTGTGTTAAACTGAAATTAAAGCTAAAAAGAAAAAAAGGCTAGTTGGAGCAAGATTTCACCATAAGAACATACCTCATCTATTATACACATATTATGACTTCAGTCAGAAAATTTGAAATCATGTGGAATGTGAAAACACAGTCCAAGTAGTGTCCTGGGACTACAAACAGATTGTCTTGAACTCTGCTTATCTCTAGGGAAACCTTTTCTGCTTTCTACCAAAGAAATGTGATGCAATACATTTAAGATACGCTGGAAATAATTTCAAGAGAATGAGTTCAAATAGGAGCTGTGTTAGTGCGTGCTTCGGACGCATTTAATGAGACAGCTGCAGAATTAGTTCCCTGCTCCCTGCCTTCCCACCCCTCCCCTTTCTGTCTTAATTGATGAATTACAGACCTTCACATTCCTGGAAGTTCAATGCAGCATCTTTGCTGTTCTCAAAAACAGAGCTTCCGCTAGTCAGTTATTAATAGGCACAATGCTATGAGGCACAAGAACGAGTACTTATCACTAAAAATTAGGTATTTTAAATTAGTATTGCTAGATTAGTAGCACATGTATGTCCTACACCTTCTGCCTTATTTTTTAAGGCAGAATATTGATCTAAGTAGCTATAGAACCAGGTTCATTTCTAAAACAACGTCATCACTAAGTGAGCATGAATTACCCCAAAAAGCCCAGCTAAAACTCCAGAGAGAGTGGAGAGACAGCGCTCTTCGGGAAATCCGAGTTTTCTGATTTGACCTTAAACAAGTCTTCAGTACTTCTTTTAGATATCTTAACCTACCATGATATTTTCCCCCATGCTTTTGCAAGGCAAAATGCAAAAAAGAATCCAGTGGCATTTTGCAATGTTGCTGACAACCTGCGACATTCATTAGCAGCAACCAAACCCCTAGACCATAACTTCAGAGAGTCGATCAAAGATACATGTGGAAATCAGAGGAAATGTTCAGGTTTCAGCATCAGTTGAACCCTGTTATTCACTGAAGTAAATGACTTCACTGGTAGGAAACAGCTACGGATCACTTCTTTTGGTAATGATATATGATCATTTTTTCTCATGACTTTTTTCCAATCTTTCCCTTTAAATTAATGGGTACTATATGACAGATCTTAAGTCTACCGTAAATGGAGAGCCTTGAAGGTGATAGCCAGAGTTCACACGTGGCATTTACTAAGTTACAGGTGCCACCTTTGGCATCTCTGTTAGTCTTTCAGTGCTCTGTTTTTTAGCACAACTGAAAAAACAACTTTCTGTTCAAGGAGGAAGTTCCAAGGAAACCAGTATACATAAGGCTTGTACTACTGATAGATGCAGCTGACGCAGCTTTTTTCTTTCTTATGAAAGAGGCAGAATACTGTCTCTGCATTTGGTTGAGTAGGTACAAGAGCAAAATCCAGGCCCTGGCTCAGAGGAGATTCCAGAAAGGGACTGGAAAAAGCAACCTGGTGATACTGGGGGATATGGGAAGAGGGTCATGGAAGAATCAGCAAAACACCTAGGTGTTTCTTGTTTGAAGGCATCTCCCTGGTGGTTGTGTCAGTTAAGCAGGCTTTGAGGCCGTAAACAAGTTCTCTCGTTTTGCTGGACAATAATTTCTCAGTATATGCTGAGAAATTGCTTTTTAATGTTTGTTTCTGCCAGACACTGCCAAAGTGGCTTCCAGCTCTGTAATTTTTACCTTTGTCATGCTGAGAGTAAAGCGAGTACCCAGTAGCCCTAACTCCAAAGTTCACAGACCACTTACTTAGAAAGCAGTGAAACTCATCAGGAGTTCCGCCTGCGTGCTGCGATCAGCAGTGCCTGTAGGTTTGGCCTGCCGAGGGTGAGAAAGCCCTCTGCAGATAGTGGTGTGCTCTCGGAGCGATGCTGGCGTGCTGAGCTCAGAAGGACTGAAGATAGGAAACAGGACATGGCAAACAAAGATACAGGCATCGTAGCAAGAACTTGCTTTTCGCGATGTGTATTTGGCAGTTTTGGCCTGCAGGAGCAGCTTGCCTTTCTGTCCAGCCACAAAATTCTGCCTCTTGCAAGCGCTCACAAGTCCAAACAAAAGTCTGTGCAACCATCCAGTTTATTTTCCTTGAGACAGAGGTTTATCCCAGGAGCTACACGTTCTCACAGTTCCCTACTAGGGATTAAAAGGTTTTCCTCCTTCAAAAGAGCTTTTCACAAAAACATTCTGAAAAATGTTCAGCAAACTTGTCCTTGAAAGTGATTTGGTAATCTTAACTTTTTGGAAGAAAAGCAAAGAATGTCTTGAAATAGTTTAAGTGACATGAAATCATAGTAATCTAATCCCACTGTAATAAAATACTTAAAGAATAACTGTTCTTAAGAACATTTGCACAAACACCCTCATCTTAAGTACTATAATCACAAAGATAGGATTACTGCAATTCTACTTCAAAATTCAGAGCACCGCCTAAACTGATAAGCAATACTTGTCTTCTCTGACCCTTAGTCGGGCAAAGGGATAGCTCTGAAATGTCAGTTCTCCTTTGAGCATGATTTCTTTTAACTCACAAAACACGAGGTCATTATTGCCTTTTCTTTTTTAAACCAACCATCTGAAATGCTTTTCTTCCATAGTTGAGGATTAATTATTCCATTTCATTCATTCCGCTTCATTCACGTGAGAGTACTAGAGTCCTTCCAGGTACTGCTGGGATGCAAGCATCCACATAGCTCCAGATGCTTCACAGACATGTATAAACTCACTTTCAGGGTTAAGTCCTGCTGAGCTTAAATTATTTCATGCCTACACAGGTGTGCAGTAGCTCAAGCTTTTCAGATAGTTCCCCCGCGCTGTTCTGTGCTTTGACTGGCCTGTGATGTTTGACTATACTGCTTTAGCAAACAGGACTTGAACAGGCGCCCAGAATTCCTTGAAACCAAAACAGCATTAGACTTCCTAATTAGGGACACCAGGTGAACCCGGCTTTTACTACTTCAGCGTCACGAGTGTGTTTGCCGCCACTTCTACTTAACTGCTTCGACAAGCGAGTGGGTCTTGGTTCTGTGGTGAAGTTCTGCACCGTGGACAGGGTCATTATGTTAAAAGCAAGTAACAGAGTTTCTCTCATGCAGTAGACTGGTAAGCTACACATCTATGTATGTGCCTATCAGAAGGAGCTCAAAGTTTTATTTATGTTGCTGTAAAACCTGGTCAGGTATGAACTTTCTCTCACATGTCCTGTACATGCACACGCAAGCTCCAGTGGTCTATACATTTAAGAAGCCTTGATAGACAAAAGCCATTCTCAGAACACGCTCCAGAATTCTTTGGCACTCATTCCACCAGCAGCAAAGAAATTTAGCAAAGGGTCTGAGTTTCAGAGCCCTTACCGCAAAAGAACGGACAGAGGAAAATCTTGGGTTTCCATGTGATGCCAGGCAAGCACCCCCAGACTTCTCACGACACCTGCACAAGCACATGCTTTACTCTGTTGTCAGGTCTATTATCAGTCCCATGTAACTCATTTGTATGTTTTCACAAGGCCTGGAATCAAAGCTTAAACTAAATTAACACTATCTATCTCCTTTTGTGTTCCTCCCTCACTCCCATTAGGAGCTCAACCGAAGAACAACTGCAAGAAACAAAAGAAAATGTTTACACAGCTGATGCTCTTTGTAAAAAGAACTTGCAGCTACACTGCTTTGAAATTTTCCTCTGTTTAACAGATGCAATGTCCTTGCTTTCTAAAAACAGAATCAGTGCAAAAGCAGGGAGTACAGCTGGGGAAGGGCACCAGTACAAAAAAAATCCAGCGCTGGTAAAGACATTGGGCTGTCTGCAAAGAACCTGTAGCATTTTAACTGTAGGCAATTTAACTTCATTCCAACCTGTCAGGGCTTCAAGCTTCATGTATTCAAGATTGAAATAATTTTTAAATGCTTAAAAGTCTGCAACAAAACCGGATTTCAAAAGATCAAGAACTCAGAAGTTTTCTAGTAAAGTTTGTGTATCCATTACTTCCCATGTGCATCCACAGAGATTAGATGGTAATTACTGGAAACTAATAGGCTCCTTGTGGTTAAAGATCTTCTCCTTAGCACTTTCACTGACACTGCAGAATCTTAGTTCCCTTTTAAGTATGACTGATGGAAATAGCTTAGTGTAAGAGAAATTCTTGAACTACGTGAGTAATGAAGACTTTTATTCTGGATTTTGAAATATACATATAATTAATTTTTTTTTCCTTTCTCTTTGAAGTAAAATATGACCTTAACAACCCTGCAAAACATGGAAAACTGGATTTCCTCAACAACCTTGCAACTGGACTAGTATTCATTATAGTAGTTGTGAATATTTTTATCACTGCCTTTGGAGTGCAGAAGCCATTTGCTGAGTCAGCATCAAGACAGTAAGTACTAGGTGAGTGTGGTCTCTGCACCATAAGGTAGTAGGGCATAGCATACAAGGATGCAGCGCGCAGTAGGGCATAGCTTTAAAAACAGCCACGAGCTTATCTATACAGTTCTAGCCTTCACAGACAAATGAGTTTACTTCAGTCTACTGCAAAAGCAGAAGCTACTAGGAACTGCTAAGATTACAGTGTATTTGTAAACGTAGAGATGAAAAGTTGATGACAGCATCTAACTTTGTCACGGGCCCCTTGCATGTGTCACACACAGGAAGCGTGAAGGTTGTCCTTCTGGCTCAGCCACTCCTTTTCCTCATTGCTGACTAAGCCAAGAAGGGAAATAATACTGTTTTGCTTCCTCCAAATGCCTCTTCTTTTTTTAAGAAAGGTTTGCAGTATACTACATCCAGTCTGTTATGAACACTGAAGACTTAATCTTTATCCAAGTAACTAGGGCTATTAAGTCCAACATATAATACTACAGGTCACGGGAGCCCTTCAGCTCCTATGCAGATAGTGGGGCTTTTCTGTCCTCCCAAGTTGCAGGGCTTTTGCTTGTGGGAGACTCAGCCCGCAAAGATGTGCGCTACCACTTTACTTGATGCATGTGATCATTTAGAACAATATTGTTTGCTCTACCTGCATTTTAACATTTGTTATTGACGTATACAGAAGGGTAAATATAGGAATTGTGGGAATCAAAACGGTTATCTTCCTAGCATCATAGCTGTGATGAACAATTTGGGGGAAGATAAACCTAAATTGTAGGCTTGTAGCCCAAGAAGTGCTATAGTCCAACATCTGCCTTTAAAATAGCACTGCTAAGTCTGTGTGTGCCAATATTGCTCTGGCTCTTTATCTTCCAAATCTCCAATCACATTCAGAAGACCTTCTGAAGAAGGAATTACCTGACTTTGCTGGCAAGCTACAGTACACTGGCTACTACACAGACAGCCCATACATGTAACAGCATTATCAGTTTGAGTTAACTTCTAGATGAAACCTTTTCTCCATGAAAAAGAAGATACAAGGCCTTTAAACGCCAAATCTGAAGATGAATATCACAGCAGAAATCTGTAACAAGAACGGAAACCAGGCTAAAATCCATCAGGACGCTAAACAGCATGGGCGGACGTCCATGCCACAGATTACTACGAAGATGAATGAAATTCATTTATTTTGGGGTGTGGGCGGAATTGTCTGCTTTAACCAAAACCTGTGAAATTCTGGCAGTGAAACAAGATAGTTTTATTGTATTTTCTGGCCATAGTCTCTACAGATAAACAAATAAATATTTAATTTTAGCAGCAAAGAACACATAGATTATCTGACGTATTATCAGAATTACAGGTGGAATGTCCATCTCAGCAGTACATATTAAAAAAATACTGAAACGCTAACCACAAAATTGTGCTGGCAAAGCCAAGAGAACTGAATGAAGGATTATTGGAATTTTAGCTGTCTTCACAGGAACAAACATGCACAATAGCCAGGAACAGAGGCAGAGACAAGAATCTGAAACAGGCATCAAGAAATCCAAATAACGGACAAGGTGGCATACCAGAACCCCAGCCACGCCTCTTTTTGATACAGTGAAAGAAAAAATTAAGAGAGAAGAGAGGAGAAGCAGGTTTTGCTTATCACATGGATGTATGCTGAGTAGAGAGGAAGATGAGCTGACAAGCCCATCCCAAGCCAGTTAGTGCCTTAATAAAATGGTATATTACTGAGAAGTCAGCGAATATCCAGAAGGTAGGCATGATGCACCTTGCCTTACCAGGATACTGGATGGGGGAGCTCACCCACATTTCACCCACTATTTCTCTACTAGTACCGTGCTCTCTAATGAGGTGCCTTACTGATTCTCCCCGGGGCCAGTGCCAGTGCCAGCTCTGCTCCCGTTTTCATCTCGTGCTGCCTTTTAGATGCTGGTTCGCAGTGTTTCCCAAACATGACTGCTGTATTTTTCTACAGCAGAATCCAATCCTGAAGTGCTTTGAAGAACCCTGCAGCTGTTACAGAGTTTGCAGGACATCTGGTTTGTGTGTTACAGTCCAGTTCAGCTCTGGGCAGCACTAACGTGCCAGGCTGGCTTCTGAACATTACTGTGCATTAGCTCTTTAAAAACGTGAAGTGCATCCCCCTGCAAATTTCTGCCACCTGCCCATGGACTTTGTCTACTTTCCCCTTCTTTCCCACACGTATGTGGCTAAGTCAGTGGTTTTGTGCAATGTCTTGCTGCTTAGCTGGCACTGTCTGACAAGAAGGGGCTCTTCACAGCATTTGTGTTGGAGTTTCTCCTCTGCTGTTCCTTCTGTTCTCCGTGAGCTGTCAACCCAAAGGGTTTTGTGGCTTAATTGTGATTGGGGTTGTGGAATCCCTAGTTAGAAAGCTAGGTCTTAAATGAGAAAGCAGTTCACATGTAACTTCTTCGAGATCGTCACGAGAGCATGAAACACAGTTCTGCCTTGTGGGTGGTCCTAGCTCACGCAGCTATGTATCATAGATCGCATAGAGCTATGCACTGGCAGAGTATTTGTTCACATGCATAAACATGATCGGTATCTACTGCTGAACTTGGTTTAATAAACTTGCAGTGCCTCAGTAAAGGAGAACCAGTAGCTGGTTTATGTAACTGCAGGTAGGGGCAAGACCAAAGGATGTTTAAAGCAAGGTTACATCTGTGCAAAACCAGCAGCTGTGTGAGCCTGCCTTCGTGCTTCTCACATGCGCAGTTTCCTAATAAAACAGCCGCACGTGGTGTCTGGGACCTGTGTCTTTTTGCTTCAGACTTGTTAGATGTGGAAGTTCTTTGTTGCTTTGGAACATTACATGTGGTGTTTGCTCATTTGTACGCTGCCCTTGCTAAAAACACCTGGTCATCTGAATGTAACTTGAAAAATGAGCCTTTTTCAGTCTGCTGCCACAGCTTTCTCAAAGCCCTGAAAGAAGTGGGTGGCCACCATTTTCTGGCTTCGCTTTTACTATTATGGACACTTTTCCAAAGAAAACTTAATTCCTCCTTTAAGGCAGAAATGCCATTTACTGTAATTCCTGTTTAACTAACATCTCAATATCTTTGTTTTGTATTTCAGAGGCCTGAATCATTCATTCTAGATGCCATTTGCACTTGAGCCAGTTACACTTGGACACAGCGGGGAAAAAAAAGATAATCTGAAGAAGCTGGACGTACCGAGCAGCTTTGCCAAGTTTCCAACAACCAACTCATTTGTGTATCTAAAATTTTCCCATGTGTTAATATTTAAATTGTTTGGCATCTAAGGAAACGTTGATTTTGACCCAAGGACACTGTTTTTCTGGAATATTGGCATTTCCATTTCTGTAGAAACTAATTGTTTTTCAGAGAAGTAGCATAAACTCATCAAACAAGGTAAAATCAACCGGTGGCACTTCACAGGACTTCCATTTTCCATGCCTTTCGTTAGGGGCGATTTGTCGTTTCCACCACGGTAAGAAACGGCAGGCCTTTGGTTCTGGCGTGGTCACATTGTCCTTTATTTCACTCGCGTGGCACCAAACCTATGTACTCCGTAGCACAGCAGCAGTCTTCCTTTGCAGCATGCAAAGATAGCTGTGCCTTGGTTTCTTTTTTTTCCCACTCTAGCTAAACCAAAGATGAGACAAACAGAAACAGCAGGCTATCTTTTGTCCCGTTTTGCTCACAGGTACTCATTTGTCCTGTTTCATCATCTCCGGAGCACACTTAAAATTTCCTCTCCTTTGTGCCCAGACACACAAATAACCTAACTGCTAATAGTTTCTTACTATTAACTGCTATACTCCATATTCTGTGCGTTTTATATATTTCTGGAAACCCTGGTAGAAGCGCTACCTTTTCTAGGCCCAACTGGAAAACTAGAGGATACAGGGTGAACTTTACCTGCTAAGCTGGTACTAAGTGCCTGTCAGCAATTCAAGTAGCAAACTGAAAGAAGTTTATCTCTCTCTAACTTACTTTTCCCTCTTCTCTTCCCAGGATTGATTGCTGCAGTTGTGTTACTTTTAGGAGTTTATGGCTAAAAGTGAAACTAATTTTTAATTTTTATTTTTAAATATATATAGAGATATAAATATCTTCTAGGTTCTTACCTGCTGGCTCAGGGACTGACACTTTTTCTGAACACACTATTGCCAGTAATGGTGTAGGTTGTAAAAATTTCTACAACAAAAACTTTTCAGTCATTTTATTTCCAAAGTACAGTAATTTTATTTCCAAAGTATGACATCTGCAATCAGAAAAATCCGAGTTTTCTAGACTGTGCCTACTTGTAGATGCAGATTTGTACTAATACATTTCCTTACTGTTAATTTTTAAATGCTCCCCTGCACATATGAGTAGAAGTTTGACTTCCATGTGTCTCATCTCATTTACAGTTTTTATTGATCACATTTCTCTTTAGTTATGTCTCAAAGCCCATTGATGTACCATATCTTCATTTACATGTTCTGTAAGAACTACTAACAGAAAACAAATCAGAAACTTGTGGGTCTATTAATGGAATAGATATTCTTTTTTATTTTTTAATTCGTCTTTTGTTGTTTCATTTCCAGCTTAACATGTATTTAACCAGTATCTAGCAAGCAACGTTTTTAATTGTGTGTGTTGTACTAATTTAAACGTAGCTCAGAACAAGTTCTGAATGAGGTACTCAGGACAACTTTCCGTATTTATTTTTTACAAACCAGTGAACTGTTGAAGGACTATTCGCACATACTTGTGCTATCACAGTTTCGATGCTGTGGTATAGTGAATTGACTGGCCAAATAGCAGTGCTGAAAACCTTAAAAACCTTTCTTTTGGCAAAAATAGGTGACTGTAGGCAGAGCCCTTCCTAGCATGAAATTTATTTGTGGCTCAACATTGGGCAGGAATTTTGAGAAGATCCTTGAATGTACCACCTTTGTTACTTTCCACCTTTTTACTCACTGGAATATTTGCCCGTCTGTGCATCTGGCTCAGTCTGGAGAGGCTCTCTGGAGGCAGGTACCTCTCTTCTGTGTGGGAAACTTTGTGCCTAAGCTAGGTGTCTGAAGTAGTTGCTTTACCTTGTCCTAAATACATAACCTGTCCAAAAGATAGTTACTTTTAACTTAGGTATGAATATTAGATACTTTTCATTGCCAGATTTGCATCTTTCTGGTTTTTTTAAACAAGACATAAAAACAGGCAGAAATGTGTTTCTGGCACTTAGGTAATCCTCTCACTTCTTGCCTTCTCCTTACTGCCCTGAAGGCAGAGGCAAGCAGACGCTCAGGCTCTGCTGATGTTTACCTTCTTTACACTTGGTGGTGATTTGGCCCAGTTTTGAATGTGGCTTTCCATTCCTGTGCTGCTTATTGCCACGGCCCTCTCTTACGAGCAGGATCACGTTTGTCTTGCACTGAAACACTTGAAAGCAGTCAGAGGGGCGTGCAGTACAGACATACCAGGTCTTTTCCCATTTTATTCCCCTCTTTATTGGACCATAATTTTTCAGGTGTCTGTTCGCTTGAAGTCTGCCAGAGCCGGGCTCAGAACAACAGCAAAAAAAATCCATCCTGAATCCTTCTGCCTCCTGAGCTCCTGAAAGTGTGCCTGAAGCATCACAGCAGAGATACTGGCAACTTCAGAGGGCCTGGTCTCTTCTTTTGGTTCCAAACACACGAAAACCTGATCTGAACGCCATCCATCTGACTACGAGACTGTACTGGGCATCAGCAGGTTTCAACTTGCAACTGGATGTCTTTTTTTGAACAAAAAGGATGCTGGTTTATTACCATGTCTTTTATTGCGATTAAGATTTGCAAAACATCCTCAAACATGCAATCCCTGTTTCAAGTCTCTGAAGCCTTCAGAGATCATGTATTTTTTAGCAGACAAAAGCATCTGCAAGTTGGTTTCAAGTATAAATAATTAAGTCACATTATTATTATTCTTTTAAGTCAGGTGCTTATTTAAAATCCTAGCGAATACCTCCTAGGGGTGGCAAACAAATGCATTGGTTTAAATAGTTCTTTGGTTTGCTGTGCTTCGCCAGCATTCTTGGTTGTAGGCAACCATTTCACTTAAAAAGAGGTCATCAATAATGAAGCGAGATGAATTTTTACAGGCTGTCTCAGGAAACGGTTCATGCCAGGTCATCCGTTTACTTCTGTTTCATAAGCTGCTGAGCGGTATAAGAGTTACACATGCTGCTCTGGTCATTCTCATTAGTCGCTTCAGCACCTAGGGCTGCCTGGGCTGAAATTTTCAGTGTAGCTGTACTTACTGAAGCAGGTGACAACAACTGTATTTAAGTATTTGTGTTCTAAACCAGGTCACTGCTGAAGCTTGCTGAGTATTACATAAAATGGGCTGAACTAGAAAGCAGAATCCCGGTTACTGTTTTCCCCTCAACTATCCTTTGGAAGGTTTTGGTCACTTGTTTTAATTTATTCTAACAAAAGCTTTATCCTGTTTTCTGCCGCATCTTCCCGCAAGTCGCACTGGGCCCTGCCAACCACGCTTTGGGGCAGGTACTAGCTGACTGGGGTGCGCTGCCCCGTACCAGAGGTACCGGTGCGCTGCGCTCATCTCCTTGGACCAGGGCATGGGCTTGTTACTACGTGTTCCCCTAAAAGCTTGGGTGCTCTTTCGTTGTTAGAGGAAGAAGAAACTTGATAATCTTGATCATTCCAATATTTACGAAAGAGTTACCAGAAATGAGTGACAGAATCCAAATGCTAAGCTCTGCTCGTTTTCTAGCTTACCAAAGGTGTTGGCGTTGTAAGTTTTATCTGGTTCAGGAAGTGCTACATGTGGTACCAATTTATGCACCGTTTTACTGTTTATTTTCAAAAAAAACCCAAAAAACCAACCCCCAAAACCAATGTCAGAAGCTGGTTCTACAATATAATTTTGTCAAACCACAGGAGAACTGGCTCTACTGAAAGGGTGTTTACCTACTGTGGGGCAGTGGGAACACTTAGAAGAAAACTGGTGATATATTTTCACATGTATAACTCATATCTTTGATAACCTGCACATTTAAACACACCACTCCCTCAAAATAATTCGTCAGGTTAGAGGCAGTGTAGGGCATATGAAGGAAGGAGACTGAAAAGAAGCAGGCTCTCCTTCTCCTTAGTTGCTTGCATACAAGAAAAAGCCATGTTGCTGCTAAATGACAGTGTTTTGCTTTTAAAGAAATGATTTGCAAGTTATATACATAAGCATAATATCCAAATGTGAGAGGTGGAGCTGCCCATCTTTGCATGGCCATTCCCACAAACCCTACACTTCCATTAAGAAATTAAAAAATAATAAACCAAGAGCTTCTGAATACTCCCAGCAGTTTTGCTACGCTGTCTGTAGGGAAATGATCTAGCAGAGCAGAAGCAGCCCTGTTTAGTTCTTGAGACAGCAGATTTGGTATTATCACCATTAAACCAATGTCCCGGAAAGGATACTGCAAAAGAAGAGTGTAGGTAACACGTTTCCCCTGGAATACGTCAGGAAACAACTGGTACCCTAGATATCACCAGAGGGTAGCTATTTGCAAATTACTTTTTTTCTAGTGGAAACAAACAGGGCTAACATCACTTAAACATACACAAATGTAATGACCTTAAAGTGACATTCACGCATTGTAAAGACCGCACCACCAGTATGTTCAGACACAGATTTTGCCCCAAGGAGCTACTCCAGAGGACAGCATGTATCTTGGAAGAAACCTCCCACAGCAGTGGGAAATGAGATGACTTTCTCCTTTATGAAATAACATTTCAGCACTTCGTTTTGATTTTAGAAGCTTTCACATACAACAGTGCAAGGCACCATGGTCAAAAGTCTTGAAAAGTAAGCAAACTGTCTCAGGACTACTACTAAGCTTGCGCTGATTACCCACTTGGAAGCCTGGAAAAGAGAAGAAAGTTTGCTCTGCCCCCTATTCCCGCTGCCTTTATCTCAGAAAGCCAGAAGTCTGAGGAGCAGGCTGTCTTTCTCCCCCGGAAAAAGGAGAGGTCGCTGCTTTACAGCCGAAATATTTAAGGAGCAGGAGAGTTGCCCATTCACCCGGGTGTCACATCTTGCTGCAGCCCTTTAATGGTCACAGGTCGTCAACAAGGCTGGACCAGAGTCAAAAGCTAAAACAAGACATTACTAGAGCAAGCAATAAATTAAAATAAAAGAGAGAAAGCATTTGAGGAAGAGAGAAATAACTGCATGGCCACAGCAGGCTCTTAGAGCAAGTTTTTCATCAGAGGCTCAGTTAAGTCCAAACACTGCAGGGGTGATCTGCCAGCTTGTCCTGGTTTCGGCTGGGAAAGAGTTAATTGTCTTCCTGGTAGCTGGTGTAGTGCTGTGCTTTTGGTGTAGTAGGAGAAGACTGTTGGTAACACCCTGATGGTTTCAGGTGTTGCTAAACGGTGTTTAGACTAAGTCAAGGACTTTGCAGCTTCTCAGGCCCAGCCAGCAGGAAGGCTGGAGGGGCACAGGAAAGGTGGGAGGGGACGCAGCCAGGAGAGCTGACCCGAACTGGCCAGAGGGGTATTCCGTACCATGGGACCTCATGCCCAGTACCTGAACTGGGGAGCTGGCCGGGGGATGAGCGCTGCGGGCAAGGGGTGAGCAACCGCCTTGTGCATCGCTTGTTTTGTGTATTCCAATCCTTTTGTTCTTATTGTCACTTTATTGTTGTCATTAGTGTCATTGTTAGTTTCTCCCTTCCTCTTCTATTAAACTGTTCTTATCTCCACCCATAAGCATTACCTTTTTTTTTCGATTCTCTCCCCCAACCCCCTGGGGGGGCAGTGGTGAAGTGAGTGAGCGGCTGCGTGGTGCTGAGTTGCTGGCGGGGGTTAAACCACGACAGAGCTGTACCCTTATCCCCACCATCATTTATTCACATCCTTACATTTGAACACATTCAGCAGCAGTAGGAGGGCAGAGAGGGCAGGAGCATGGGCAGAGATAATGAAAATATGTAGATGTGCTGCTTAGGGACATGGTTTAGTGGTGGACTTGGCAGTGTTAGGTTTATGGTTGGACTCGATGATCTTAAAGGTCTTTTCCAGCCAAAATGATTCTATGACTCTATGAAACGCTCGCACTGTTAGCAGGTGGCTCTTGGCTGTGTCAGGGAGCAAACACTGGCCATGTTAGGTACAACAAAAAGACCATGTTTAAAGGCTTCTTATTCTGCAAGGAAGAATTTCACATTTTCACGCTGACTGAATTCTTTACTCTGTATTAAATGCACACACTCAACCTTGGCCCCGCTTTTCTACTGGCCCTTGGCTGTGACATTGGGAGCGTGGCCTACATGTCATTGCAGGATACCTTATGGTAAATAGTGGAAGACACAGAATACAGTCTTTTCAAGAGTAGTATCTAACCAATTATTATCCAAGGGTGGTGACAAAAGATTATCTTCCCTGCTATTGGATGCAATGGATTATTTTGAACTCACTTTCCTCTTCTCCACAGTTTGTTGAAGTGAAGAACTGTTTTCATGGTTATTTTCCCCTCCTTGGATTATTTCATAACGAGAACTATTTAGTAACCTGGCTGTCTTCCCAAGGAGAGTGCCACAGTTCCCCAGCTGGGAACAGACACTTCCCAATGCCTGCTTATCAGGCAGGTTGAGCTTTGTCAGAAATGGAGACGGCAAAACTCTGGTTATTTTTTCTGTCAGCCTCCTTCACGATGCTTTCCACTCCTCCTCCTCCGCTTACCAATCTTCCAGCTCAGAGGTAGCCCCAACCCCCTTTTTATGGTACAGGTTTTAATTAGTTAGGGGGCGAGTGGTAAATCTGGTTCCGTGGTACAAAGAGCCACACCAGGACTCCTGGAACATTGCCAACCATTTTCACCAGTGCCAAAAATATTTGAGAATAAATCATTTTCATCCCCACCCAACATTACCCCAGTTTTCTGGCATCGAGGATGAAAATAATTTAAAGCGTTGGAAAGGCCTTATGTTTCATATTTGCGTTGGACTTGTGGAAGCTATGGAGGGGGACAGCCACGTGTCTTTACCCTGAAACAGGATTTATTTTTTTCTGTGTCAGAAAATATGATTCATCAAGCATGCCAGGATAAGGCATTGTTCAGGAAAGAAATGACTGTATTTCCCCTCGGGCCTGTCCATTGCTCGTGGACATTCAAATTCTGGGAACACGACGTCATGAAATCAAACCGTATGAAGTGCACTAAATGGGGCAGCATGAGAGCGAGCCACGACGGGCCTGTGTTGGTCAGTATTCTCCTTCACACTTTGTAAGCTCTTTTTTCTCCATGCTGATAAAAAAACAGGTTTGAAAGCCCTGCATCCCACAGCCGCCCTGGTAGGTGTCATCACAACATCTCGAAGGGACCACGGTTATCAAATAGAGATGCTGGCATCTTTAAACCTGATACCACTGTCACTATTTTGTTTAATTTGAGTGTCCCCTTCACTTGCACAGACAGGTTGTGATAGAATAATGAGTCTTCTTGTTCCTCTTCCCAGAGTTGGGACCAGCCTAGACTCATCCAGGGCTGAATTTCATCCAGCCCTGAATGAGGAATTTCCTTCCTACTTGTTTTCTTAACAACTGCATGCTAGTCAAGATGAGTTTCACCAGTGCCCCACAGTGCTCCCTGCCTGGGAATACCCTGAAAGACGCCTTTGCAAGTCTTTCATAGGAAACTATCTCAATTATTGTTTTCTGCTATAATTTTACCTTTTATACCTGGACTTTGAATTTGGTTCCTACCTGCCATAAACTATATTCCTACCTCCTGGCAGGATGAAGTTCTTCCAGAGCAGCAAAAAGCGGCAGTGATAAATCAGGGTGACTCGAGCCAGCTCCAAGAAGCACATGAGACCTCAGAGCGAAGGATGAGCCTCTTCTCATCTTGGGAGGCTCTAACTGCACCTTGCTGCGTGGCTACAGCACAAAACTAAAGCGAAGTAGGCGTTAGAGAGAATAAGCTCCTGTACTTGCCTTACAAAACCTTTGGGTGAGAGATTCAGAAGCCGGTCCAGCCCCATGCTTGCAGCGATGGGACAAGAATGTCCCCTCTGCAGGACCCTTAATCCAGCAGAACACAGCCAGCTGGGGTAAGGCGTGGGGCAGAGACCAAAAGCTACCAACAGCATACGAAGGTGCCCGTTTGGAGCCTGTAACACATCTAGAAGCATCCAGCACAGCCTCTGACCAGTCAGCGCTCATCTGTGCGTAATGGGCTCACTCTTGCATTTGAAAGTAGAGATGAATCCTGGATTTTCTTCTCTCGGTGTGCAGGAAAAAGCATGAGAGTAGAGCCATCGCCGATCACTCCTGGTTATTGCAGCACGGCACCTGTCTCCCTTGTGCCACCCCTTGTTTCCCCCATGCCAGCATCCCGGGCACCAGCCCAGGGCTGGGTTTACCGTCCCCCACCGTAGCAGGGTGCCAGGCAGCTCCGTGCCCTCCTGCCACCTTGTCTGGCTGGAGAAAGGAGGAGGAAGCACCAGCTCTGCTCAGGAGCAACCCTTGGGTTTTGACACCTGTGAATTTTAAAAATGTGTCGTCCTTCCAAGTGAGGACGAGCCCCAAGCTGGAATTGGTAGGATGGAGAGCGCAGATTTTTTTGGCTCTCCCTCTCTGAAAACACCCGGAATCCACTTTGTGCTTGGGAACCTTCTTAACAAATCCTTACTGAAAGTGAAACATCCAGGCAAGTGGAAAGATCACCCCAGGGCACGGGAGGGGTGGGAGAGGGACAGAAGGCTGAGCTCTCTCCAGGCAGCCATGGGAGCAGGGTAACATACCTCTTCCAAAGATTTCCAGAGTGCTTCTCGGCCCTGGGTAGATTTGGAAATCTCAGCCTCAGTGGGTGTTATTTTTCCCTCCACGGAGAGATGAGAAGCGTTAACGCAGCTGTCGGCAACCATTACGGATCAGGAATATCTAAGAGGCACAGGCATCCTATTTTCAGCCTCTGCTAGGAAATTCTAAAATGAATTAGCCCAGTGCAGACAGCAGAAAATAATCTTAGATCTCTCCCTTTCTGTTAATGCAGGGCTGTGGCATTCAGCAGGGAGGCAGCCGCAGGGACCAGGCAGCAGGGCCATCCGAGACCATTGCTGGAATCGGCGCTGCGGCGGTGCCGGCGGGTGTGGGACAGCTGCGGGATGGCACGGAGCATCCTCCGCACAGGGGCTGCGGAGCTTGGGCCCTGCAAAACCCCCAGGGTAGCTAAAACCAGGCCGTAAAAGAAAAGATAAAAAAACCCCACCCAAGTGTGATGACATATTTTGCTAATGGAAAGAGAGGACTTGATGTAAGCTGCACCGTGAGGACACATCTTGCCAGTTACTTATTCAGGCTTCAGATGCCATGGCGCTCCAGCTGCTAGCATCTGACTTCCCCTGTTACCAGCTCACGAAGCGCAGACTGAGTCTGAATGGTTTTTTGCTTTACTAGGCAGAACGTTATTAAAGATTTATGAACAGTATCATGGCAGACAGCTT
The DNA here is from genome assembly GCA_034782735.1 of Sagittarius serpentarius. NCBI lineage: Eukaryota > Metazoa > Chordata > Aves > Accipitriformes > Sagittariidae > Sagittarius > Sagittarius serpentarius. The sequence continues at coordinate 393,858 of JAVKLA010000036.1, read as the reverse complement.
TTCCTTGCAGCCGCAGTGTATAGTGGTCTGTGCTCCAAAATAGAAAGGGCAGCTCAGGATTCACCTGAAATGCTCTTTTTTGCCAAAGCAGCTATACTGAATTAAACAGAGCGATGCTGCTGACTATCCGTCTCGCCTCCAGCCACAGGTTTCTTTTGCATTTGGCATTACTAATGTCCCTATGAAGAGGACAAGTTGAAGCTATAATGAAAATTACCCCCTCCCCCAAATCCTACAGTTTTGTAGCTTAATCGAGCTGTTTTTTCACTCACATCAAAACCTTGGTGACATCCATGGAGAAAAGCTCTGCGCCGGTCCCTCCTCCCGGCACCGGGCACAAGACCTCTGCCGCAGTGACAGAGGGTCGGCCCACCTCATGCCTGCTCAGCACAGATGCAAGCACGTCCTCCCGGTAATAAAGCTGCTCTTCTCCCTCGTGCCCCGAATAGCCACACGTCAGGCATTAGGAAAGTTGGGGAGAGACTCTCGTTCCAACTCATCAGGCAGACACACTCCAAGGGAAGGCGAAGGATGAAGAGGATCACTTTTGCTGGTAAACAAGAGATCATCCTCCATTGACACTGACGACCCCGCTCCTGTTTAACAGTGTTTCATGTGCTACAGGAAGGTGCTGAGGCTCTGGGGTTCCTCTTGGCCCCCGAAGGTGTTGCAGCGGGCGATGCAATCCAGGCTGCGGGCCAGCGACTGCCCCTGAAGCTTCTCCGGCTACAGCAAAACGTTGCTTTGGGAGGATCCTTAACGCTGCCCATAGGAGCACCTGAACCAGCAGATCCCCCTTCAACGTTTACCCAAAAGAACAGGCCAGTAACAAATCCATCTGCACGTTTTTCTTACCTGAAGTCCCTTTCTGGATAGTCAAAGTAACCTTTAAAATCAATCTTGCACCAAAGTCACTTTATACCAAGAAGAGGTAGGCCTCCATGCAAGTCTTGATGGGCAATGATTCATTGGACTACCAAAACGGCACAAAGTCAAGGCTTAACCAGAAGACACCCGAGTCTTTGCACTGATGTGTCCTGTTAACTTCAAATCACTAAACAAGCAGAAAAATTGCAAAGACTTTTGAAAGCAGATGAAAATGTTAAAAATCTTGCCACAAATACCCAAAACAAAAATTTAACCATCACAGAGCAGAGACCAGGAGGGAGTCAGTCGGCAGACAGCAACCACGGGAGGGCAACACGTCAAGGGGTGCTTCTGGAAGGAAGCACAAAGCATTAACTACAAGAAAAACAGCAGCATTTTTTTCTCAGTACAGATTTTATTTCAATTTAATTGCCAGCTTCACCCCATTAAAAAAAAAACCAAAATCCATTAATTTCAACAGAATTCAGGAAGACGTACATTAGGAGAAATGATTACAGAACACAGGACCCGTCAAGTACAGCAAACTTTGTATTTCTCAGTGCAACAGCAACGCTGATTACAGAGCCACGGCATGGCATCTCTCTGGAATAATGTTTGTGCACACAGAGCAACAGTGGAAGGCATCCACAACTGCAAATTTTGACCAAATATGTTTTCAATTTATTACAGTATGAGGAAAAAAAATCACAAGTGAAAGAAACAAAAAGAGTAACTTTGCCTCGGCAGCTTTGAAAACACCAGCCAGCAGCTATGAAGTAGCCCAGTATGTCCCAGAATGAACCACCACTTTATTCCAGGTCCAGCTTGCAGGCACATCATACTTCACTGAAGTACTTTAAATAGCAGTCTGTCTTTAAATGGAATTGTGCAAATTCATTGTACGAGCATGCTCTGCACGCAGGCGGCCCCATCACTCTGCCGTGACTATTTACACGGCCCGGGCCAGCCGCCTGCACGCTCTGCTTCGGGGCTTATCACACCGGCTAACTCTTGGCCTTCAATCGAGGTAGCCCCGATGTTACCACCAAGACAACCAGAGGCTGTTCAGCTTTACTTTAAATCAAAAAGCCCAGTCATAAGGAAGAAAACAGGGAAGGAAGATGATTTTTGGCTCGGTGTCTGGAGGCCTCCAGGCTGAAGAGCGTGGAGCTCATCCCCGCTTCCCTCCCCTCGGGATTCACGCGCATTTCACACAGCAGCCAAGGGGGACGGTCCCTGGCAGGAGCTGCAGCAAGCCAGGCGCTGGCTGCAGAGCACAGTCTAAGCGGGCAGGGGAGCCACCTGCTCGATAACCTGCACACTCCCACCCTCCCGAGCCCACAGCTTCCCCTTGCTCCTCTCTTTCCGAGAGCCACGTTCAGCCCTCCAAGCCAGCATCGCTCACGCAACCGCCGTTTGGCTCCTTAGCCCATAATGCTGCTAAAGGCACAATGCTGCTTATCCTGCAGGGAGAAGCAAACGTTTTACTTGTTCAGTGAGAGTTGCACAAGGTGAGAGAAGGCACGTTGAAAACATGGCTGCTTTTTATTAGCTTCTGTACATTTACCGTCTGCAGCACGAGAACCACAGCATTCACAAGACCAGCCTCTATCCTCTGCACGTCTAACCACCTGCTGAATTTTACAAAGCCAGGACAACTTCCCCGCACATAAAGTAAAGCACGTTCCTAAATACCAGTACAGTTTCAGCAGTAAACGCCAAGCTCTTCTTGACTTGACAGGGAAGCTGGAATTCTGCAGCTAGACAGGCTCCTCCAAGACCCTGCCTGATTTATTTCCAAGTAAATAATACTGCTTGCCTAGAAGGACCTGACTCCCACGCAGGTAACATACGGCCTTCCTCCAGGAACTGAAGATGGAATTATCACTTCATCTGCTTGCGGAGAAGTGTATTAAACCTCAGTATTTGCTCCTGAAAGAAAAATCTTCCAAGAAAAAGAATGTCTCTGAACCTATGCACATGCCGATTTTATAGCTATCCTCATTTTTACTTTTTAAATTAACGAATAGCACTAATAAAGGAACAGATTATTTTCTACTCTTTGCCGTCAGGTCCTTTAACTAAAAACACTGGGATGAACCCAGACTCATTTTTCCTCTCTCGTCCCAGCCCTAACCCTGGAGACAGCTCCTCCTGCATTATTCCGCCCCCCCTCCCCCCCTGAGAGGCATCCTCACCTCAGGCAACCTCAGAAAGTGAAGAAGTAAGACATAGCCTTTAGTAAACTGTC
>JAVKLA010000036.1:379022-390722 GCA_034782735.1 Sagittarius serpentarius | reverse complement strand
CAAGAAAGCCACTCGATTTAAGGAACTGAGAGGACCATGTCTTGCTGCACAGCCAGCGTGCTCCGGGGGCAGGCGGATCGACCCCAGAGGGCGCCTGGCGCTGCAAGGCATCCTTCAACCAGTAAGTATAGCCAACTCTCACCTTCAGATTAAATAAGGCACCGGTAATTTCTGTAGGTTTCAGTAACAGCTCACAACAATTTGCAAACTGTTACTCAAAGGGTAACACGGTGGATAATCTAAACAGAAAGAATCTGCCTAGCAGCAATAAGGACTCAATTTCTGCTTTAAAATGAGATGTGACTGTTGCGATTACTTTGAATAATGGGGTTTTGTGTAAAATGGAATACCGTTCCTCTAATGAGATTTCAAAGTTGGCTTCAAGGCAAAGATTTAAAACCCCTTTAGATTTCAGAGGTATTTTTTCCAGTCCCTTAAAAAGGGGCTGCGATAGGAGGCGAGCAGCAGTGGGGAAAGGAACATTTCATTTCAAATGTTATAAATTAGAGCTGGTTTGCTGCAGAAAAAAACCAACCTGTTGTCACCTTAAGCACAAGACGAGGCAGAGAGAAAACAGCAGAATATAATTAAAGCACTTCCCAAGATGGAAGGCAGCACAACAGCAGATCGTTGTGTAACATGGGCAGCAGAGCCTTGCGGTTAGCCAATTCTGCAGGAAACACGCTCGGCCCCGTCACTGTTTTCTCCCTAATAAGAGTCCCTGTGGAGATCAGATCGAAGAGACGCAAGAGCTGGTGGGGCAGACGCAGGGGAAAAGTAGTCTAAATAAACTGCTCTGCTGGGTGTTATTTCGTTCACATGGCATTTGTCTCATTCCGTTTTACACTGCAGCAATCAGGCTATTAAGTGTTTATAATATCCCTCGGCCCACTGCTGAACTTGGGGTATGCCTGCCTGTCTACGCAGAACACTCTTCTGTTGAGTGCTGCGCAGTTACATCGGGGGAGCTCATAGGGAAACGCCAGCTCTGCAGTCAAAGGAGGGGCTGCAGCTGTGTGAAAACAGCCAAGCCAGCTTTCACGCGGCTGGTGGAGGCACCGCAAACACAGCAACTGGGAGCTTGCCTTCCCAGAGTCAGAATAAACACTTAACCAAACAGCTTGTGCCGACTTACAGCGTGGCTGTAGTGTTACCCCTGTAGCCCAACTGATTTCAGTTGGGTGTTTCGAGATGAGCTGCACTCACACCAGCGATGGCCATGAAGACACACCGCCTGTTCTTGAGATTTGACCTAACGAAGACTGAGGCTACCTCTACGCGGGGCTGGTTCGTGTCCCAACCACACTGCAATGCCGTAGGTAAGAACATTGTATCAGAAGAGTAAAATCAGGGTCCTCTGAGCCCTTTTTCATCTCTCAAGACATTTCCCACAAATACTCTTTGGGTCTTTTATCTGAAAATTTAGCCCTGTACCCAGTTCCTCCTCTGGACTATATGCTTGCTACTGTATCGGGTGAGTGTTGTCCTGGAAGGAAATACAGTTATTACAAGACGATTTGCTTTGGAGAAGATGATGACATTTTTATAGCATGAATAAAGTTTAAAGCTGGAAGACAATTTTCAGACTGACTTTTGAGAAAACCACTCCAAATGACTGAAAATTTCGCATGGGATCCTCCAGCGTATGGTACCTTGTGATGTAGCTGCAACTTTTATTCAGGCGACATTTGATCTGATCTGGAAATCTCTTCATTCAGTCAGTGAATGAAAAGCCACAGAGCGTTTTTCTCACCAAGTACAGGGACATGGTCTGCCCGAGCTCCTTACGTTCTTGAGTGGGTAAGTGAAGAACTATCCACTGAGAATGTCATTTCTCACAGCCAGTTCAGAACTATTGCACCTCCCACCTGGAGGAGGAAAGCCACTTGTACTGAGCTAGGCAGGAGCAAGTTAAGAAACCCCAACCTGCTTCACTTGCAGCCCTGACTCCCTGCACCTCCCTCAGAAATTTTAGTCTTGCAATGGTTTCTGCAAGTTTTCAGGTTTCAACTCACAGAAGAAAAATATAACATCATCAAATGACATTATGAACAACCTCAAGCTCTTCCAAGTAACTATCCATATTTTTGGCCATAAAAAATGCCCCATGTCACAGCACTTAAGTCTCTGCAAAGTATCTTGGATTACTTCAGTTTCTTAGGTATATAGACGACAAAACAGTTGACTGGAAAAGGAAAAGCTAAATAAATCTTAAAAATCTTCTTGGTAGTTTGAAGTGCTTCAGGTTAGACATCCCATTCCCTGGAACCCTCCGCGGGCTGGGAACCAGTCTGCACCAGCTCCAGCGCCTTCAAACCAAGGCCAACAGCTGAGTGCGAACATGAACAAGGCAGGCTGGGACGAGGCACGAACAGGAGAATTAGAAAACAGGGCAAGGACTAGGCATACCCAAAGGTAACTGGCACTGACAAACTCTGCAGGCACCGGTGCCCACCTGAGCTCAGGCAGCAAGTATAAAGGATCTAGACGAAACAGACAATCCTGAGATGGAGATCCATTTCTTAGTAAGGCTTTGAGTGCATCTGGCTTTTTAAGTGCTTTTCTTAAATTAGTTATTACAAAAGACAGGCTAGCATTCTTCAAACAGTTGTGATCCTTCATTCCAGTATAAAACACATACGCAAATATGGCTTAAGACCCATGATCACTTAGGATATCATTTTAAAGTTTGTATTAAAAATATTTTTTATCCAAATGATAAATATTTTAAAATAAGCGTTTACAAAAATAAATGGTCCGTTCCCGTAAGGAAGGACATATATAGCTGAAATTCTGAATACATCTCGAGGCAACACAATTATTGATGAAGCTAGTTAATAAAATCTTTGGTGTAAGAGTATAGCACATTAATATTCATGCACTGTTGTCTTCCCTTGGCAGGTATACTGTACAGACAAGTGAAGAGGCAGCTTTTCCTTAATTTCTTGATGTGTCTTCCAAATACAACATACAAATATTTCTAACGTGTCTTCCTATGATAATAGGAGAAAAGCCCAAGACTCTCCTGGCTCTTCCTATGACTTTCGTATCTAAAACAGAATGAAGATGGGAGGAAAAAGAGAAAGTGAACACAGTTAAGTTTCATTCTAGCTAGTAAGCAGCATCTACAAAAAATAAAAAGCAATTAAAAAAAATGACTCTAAAAGAAAGTCAATTTCCTTCAATACCGTATACATCAACTGCCAAGACAGGATAACAATGAATCTGTTAGCACTCGTCGCTGCAAGTTCAAACACACAAAGAGGAGATTACTGAGTTAGGTAAAGGGGCAGCTTTGCACCGGGTGGTGCAAGCCTGGAACACAACATCCTGGTCGGGTGGCCCCGTTACACATGGGGCATTGAGATACTGTATAGGTACAGGAAAGAGCCTCAAAAACTGGAAAAAAGAGCCTTGGAACAAAAGACTTGGAGAGATTAGTTGGTAATTTTAGCAAAGATGAAGACGGAGAGCTGACTTGAAGCACCAGGACTTCCACAGGGAGAAAATACAAAATGTCAGCTGGCACAGAAACAAGAGGCTCTGCAATCTGGTAGAGAAAGGCTTAACAAAAATGACAGGCTGGAGCTGAAACCAGTTCAAACTGAGAATAACATACATGCTTCTAATGCTACGGACAATTAACTGGCATCAAGGGAGGTGATGGATTCTCTGTTTTTTGGTATCAGTCCCTGAATGCTTTTCTGAAAATGCTTCTATTAAATACTGGTGACTGAACCTGATGAAGGGAAGTGATGGCAGCTAAGGAAACACAGGGGTTAGCCCTGAAGCTCTAATGGTTCCCTTTTAGCCTTAAACCCTCACTCCATGGACAGTCCAGCTGAGGGACTCTGATCTGGGAATGAAGGGTAACACAGCCCAGACTCCCACATCACCTGAAACGTCCATGAACCGGTGCTACTGTAGCCTACAGCTCTGGGAAAAAAATAGTGAAGGACAATGTCCCACTGACACTGCTGTGAGCCGGGTATGAGGAGCAGAAGGCACTAAACCAAAATGGAGTTTGGATTCTGCTCCCCATCGACCACGTGAAGACTGGCACTTCCCCCAGCACCGTGTGAAGACTCGAGAGCAAGTGACACCTCTGAATCAGCCGCTCGCTCTCCCTGGATCTCTCTCATTAGCACCGACTCACTGCTTCCCTGAAGCTGATCCACGTGGACACATCAACGTACTTTTTGCTAAGAGCTGCCGCTCTCACTCACGGCAGCGTCGGGTGAGTGGAGGGCAGGACTGTGAGGAGGAGCAGGAGCTCTGCTCTGCTGGCTGCTGTGAAGCAGGTGACTTTCAGCCAACAGGGACAGCTAATACCCACAGCTAGCAACAGGGGCAACGGCTGTAGCTGCTCCGGCTCAGCAAATCGAGCCAGCGTCCTCCAGCCCTGGCACTGGTCATGCTTCAACCAGCTCCCAAGGGATGTGGAAGCCAGAAGGTTTGGGTCTGTCTCATGACTGCTGGGAATCATGACCCACTGCTATAGCAACAGGAGCTCACATGACTACTGTCTTTAAAAAGAGCCCCTATTTGTGGCATCCTTTGTAGGCAAACTATCCATTATTTATATCTCGGCATGTCTGAAGCACAGTTTGCATCCTAGCCTCATTAATGAATGATGACACCTTGACCCGCTCTATTAAGTAAGCCATGTTAGATCAAGAGGCACGCTGTTCTCCCGTCCCGTGCTAAAGTAAGGGAAACCAAGCAACCAAGAGAAAAAATACCAGAGCAGATTACCTGAGTTACAGCAATACCAAAATAATGCAAATCCTGCAGCAACGCTAAAACAAGCGAGGAAAAACACTGGACCTAAAGAAAACGAAAAAGGAAATGTGTTAAGACAGGACAGGGCAGTGGAAGTTTAGCTCAGTTCATAAATCATCAATAGCTATTAATATGCATAATTAAGTGTATTCAGATGAAGCTAACACATTCACAATTATGTATGTTCTGTAGCTAATGTACTATGAAGCACATTTACTCTACCGTAATTGATTTTTACTACAGTTGCTTTGACACCATTCACTGTTTGCCTCTGTTCAGCTAGCTATACCCCATGAAATTTAAGTGAAAGCTTTTGTAGATGTTTTCCCACTCTACAACTTTGTGCAAAAACCCCTTTAAACACTACAACAACATACTAACCAGACTACTGGGACCTCACCACACAGTGTAGCATTTTACTCTATAAAGAGCCCCCATGGGGCCAATGCGCTGCCTGTGGGTAAGAGTACGGCATAGGAGACTGCAGTCCCTTGGAAGCAGATTTTTAGGGTTTTGGTTTTTTCCCCACAGATGTTCCACAAATTCCACTTTCATGACAAGAGCAAATATTCTTGTTCCTGTTTACAATTCTGCTGGAAGCTGAAATGCAGAGCCACACGCGCACCTAAAACTAATCTCCCACTGGAACACGTGCCTGCCTGGAATTACATGCAGTTTAACGCCGACGTTCAGTACTGACGTTCAATAAAACCTTTCTAATTCATACTTATCCACAGACAAAACCTCATAAAGATTTACATCTGCTTATTTATTATCTAATATTCTATTTGTATTTACTACTTCACTATGATTATAGCTACGGTTAAACTGCACCTGTCAATTTAAGGACAAATGTACTGCAGACTAACAAATTAGTGGAGCTGGCCAGGCGGACAAGGACATTGGAGAAACACCAAGGGAGCAAGGACTTGGTTGCTCCCTCGGATGTAACCTCCCAACGAGGGTGGCTAGCAGCCAGACAATCTCCAGTCAGAGGCCAGCTCTTCTGTCAGCAAAGAATAGAAATTATTTAATTTTCTTATTTCCAAGCGCCTTCTCTGTTCGTCCTGTACTGTTATGCTGCAGTCAGCAACAGCGATGTGAAAAATCTGAATAGCAATTTGGTTCAATATTCAAAGTAACAACAACACAGGCAAAAATGTACATTGAGTTAAACTGTGTTTCTGCCCCTCATTTCAGTTTTCTCTCAGGGGAAAACTGGCAAAAAGGCATAGTTCACAGAAGGTGCTTTTATTCTCTCATAATTGTATCCAAATTTCTCAATAAAATATCAATTAAACTGAAATGATACAACAGGTCATTATAAATTTCGAAGATTCTTCAGCTTTCTTTCAGATCTTCAATTCCTTTTCTAAATATCTTTCAGTGAGTAAAATATTTGCCTCTGTAATCTGGGCATTGAACAGAGGAAGGGGAAAAAATAACACGTTTTCCTAAGGAAAATATATTGAAGTTCATGCTTGCTCCTCTTCCTTTCTGTCTTTGTTTTCAAATGATTTGTACTTAAATTGAAAGCTTAAAAAAAACTGAAAAAATCTGAAGGTTATATAAAAAAAATTATTGATGGCCTTACGCAAAATGACAGCAGCAGCAGCTGAATAGACCTTACTATTCAAGCACTGAAGAAATCATAGGAAATGAAGAGCTTAGCTATAACAGCGTAAGTAAAAATACCATTGTAAATATTGATTAAACTCTACAGTCTCTTGAATTTCCTGGCACCGGTTTCCTCAACAGCAGCTCAGTACATTTTCCTCCATTAATTCCACTTAAGTTGTGACAGTAAAGACATTGTAAAACAAACAATTTGTTACATGAAATGCAAATTACAAGATAAAATAAATTGCATCATAATCTGAAAAGCCATTCCATCCGGTGACACTGTATGCATTTATTTACCCCTGTCATTTAGCATATATTTCTCCTTGTCAGTGTCTATCTCTGTGGAATCTGTGGTTTCTAGAAATAAAAGCAACACATGAAAAGTTAGTACTCAGCTCAAGCAAACAAACGAACATAATCAGCATGTGCAGAATTGTGCAAAACAAAGCATTTCAGAAAAATACCCAATTTTGACATAAAATATTAACCCCTCCAAAGGTACATCATTGCTATAGTTAAATCTGGATATATGTTGATCAAAAGACATAGGCACATAGTCATCTGAATGCAACTATAAATAGCTGCAGCAACACCTCTGATCTGGTTAAGCACTAACCATGTAAGTAACGTTACACTCGTTTCCCCAAGTGAGGAAAGCAGGAGCTAATCCTTCCATAATGCCAGAAATTTTCATTGTAATAAATACAAACTATTTGCCAATATCTGTGCTAATCTGAAAACACCCCTATAATTTAACGCATCAATATTCTTTCATGTTCTTGAGTAAACCTCTGGGCTTTAATGTATCTGGCGGATGAAGCACTTGAATAAACGGTTTGGCGCAGATTATTTATCTAAATTCTGGTCTCAGCTAAAGACACATACAGCTTCTTTGGAAGTCTGTAGGTACTACGCGCTAACATTTGGTGCAAATAATTTTTGCCTCTATCCTTCTGCAAATACTAGTAGAAAAGGAAGTTGACCTTAAGACAAGCTGATAAAGCAGTTTCTGCTTTGGGCAGAAACACCTGCAGCTCTTTTAGAGGTGCCTTTGCCATAGAGATGTGGAGATAACATTGTCTGCAGAACGGGTGTGCAACGCCAGAGAACGCCACTGTCACCATAGATGGCTGAGGAATGACTTTTGTTTAATGCATCATGAATCTGCAAAACAACTTCTTTAGCCAAACCTCTTTATGGTCAAGAGGGCTAAAAAAACAAAAGCAAAAAAAGCCAGAGCTCCAAATTTGGGTGTCAATAGGGAAGAATTTGAGACTGTTTGGTTTCAACTGATTTCCTTCTTCTACGTGACAATCTGGAGCTAGGTGGGGGGGCCTTGGAAAACCGCCCCGTACACCAAGTCAGCAAAGGGGACCTGTTGTCAGCCAACATTAGACAGTGAACATCCGTCTCCCACGCTAAATACGTCCCTCTCGGTGGGGTGACAGGGCATGGCATTCAAGCAGAACAGAAGCATCTGAAGCACTTTGCTGCAAAGCTTGAGAGTCACTGAAGTGGAAAGGATTGCTGCAAAGCCTCCATGGCGCAGTCTGTACGCGGGGCAATCTCACCCAGCCTGCCTGTTTTGAGGGATGTCTGCCCTATATACGCTAGCTAAGAAATCCCCACACTTCACAGGAGAGCACAGCCAAATCTCTGCACTTCTGTCAGGCCATCCCTGTGCGGGGCCGATCTGACCTTTTATCTTTCTAGTCTATGTCAGCACTGAGAGAAATAAAAACATCTTCCGAGTCACTTGGAAGATCCTGGTTGGCATCAGCGGCTCTGAAGCTGGCTGAGCCGTGTGCCTTCCCCACCCTCTAGTGGGAACTCTCAGACATTACTAAACATTTCACTTGCAATATTATACTGGAGGCAAAGGAATTTTGCTCCAGCACAAATTTTGAAGTTGTTTTAAAAATGAGAAAGAAGCCTTTGGAAGGATTTCCTCTGTAGAAAACATTTTTCATATGTACAGCTGCACATAATCTATTACAGAACTCTGTCTGGGCTATAGCTCATCAGTGTCCTCACCAATAATTTCTCCAGGTGTTTATTTTACAATGCTGCTCGTTTCAGTTCAATCTGCATTTGGAACAAAGTCCCCATGTTAGGGATTCCCTTTTTAACTCGCATTTAGAAACTCTAGTGTCAATTCTGTAAATGCTCTGTGCTAAAACTGAGAAATTTAACAACTACTGTTAAAGTGACATTTGAGTAACATAAAAATTGTACATGTTAGAGGTCTGAAGGATAATGGCTTTAATATTCAAAACGTCCAAGTTCACTTAAATGAGAAATAACACCTCAGATTGGAAAGGGAGCTTTTCCTGAAGAATAAAATTGCTTGTGGTTTTAGCTTAAAATGCTGCACAGATGTTTATCAACCATTCAATCCAGAATGCAGACATTTGTTTTAGTTACAGAACTCATAAGAGGCAGCAAACATATTACCACAATCATCTCGTTATTTCCTTCTCAGGTCAATATAAGGAAACGGCAGTCTCAGCATGTTGTAGTATTTTAACTCAGTTATTTTAAATTATTCTCATCGTTCTGAGGATGGTAACATAAGGGAGTGTACCAAGGTACAGAGAATTTAATGACTTATGATGGTTACTGGAGTCCCTCTGCATTATGCAAAAGCAGCAAAACCATTTCAGGCCACCACAAACAGCTCTATTTTTGCCGTGAAGCGCTTCTAGAATGTACGCTTGTTATGCGCAGTCTGTACATGAGAAGCCCTAACCCTGCCAACTCATGTGGCTACCTGAGTAAAAGCTCTCAGAAGCAACCACGTAAATCAGGTGCAAGGACAAGTTTATGCTCTAGCTGAAAGTGAAAACATCATGCAGACACCCTACGCCAAGTTTCCTTTCAGCTGGTTTGTCCAGGCACGAGGCAGAGAGAGTTCATCTTCGCAATATCTGCACAACTTTAAGTTTTTGAGTCTTACGGCTACCGATGGTCACAGCTGTGCTCTTTCTAGTACCCAACCGAATTCCGGCCGTCCATATGGGACGTAGCCAGGCCTTGGCTACTGTGTATGCATATGTTTAGATACATTTTCAGGAACGGCTTGTAGAAGGTGTTACTGAACATTAACCGAGCTTAAACTCTTAAACCATCAACACACTCGAAATTTTATTCTTAGTGACTACACTAAGACTTCTTAAGTTGCTCTTAATTAATAAAGGCTGTCTGCTGCCTTCTAGTCAGCCTGGCAGAAAAACCTTTTGCTCTTGAGCTCTACCCAAGTAAAAATGATAGATCCAAGAGCCTGTTCCCTCAAAGGGCATGACTTCTGCAAGGTGACAATCAGATGAAAAGCACTGCCTTAAAGCTGCTGTGAGGCCAAATCAGTAGCAATTCATGCTCATCTGAGATTCTGAGGCAGGGATGGGCCCAGACTTCCCCAGTTCAAGAGGGTTTGGGTATGGATGTGGACACCTGGGCTAATTTTGCAGCCTCCCTGTGCAGGCAGGAAAATGGGGCAGTCTTCCATTGGTACGTATTTGTGCTGGGTAGATAAAAACCTTTTCCTTCAAAATGAAAGGTGAAATGAACCTAGACAATGCAGTATCTTCAAAGGTAATTACAATTTTACATGCCATTTTCACTCCAGAAATAAAAGAGGTCTAATTGTTTTTTTTAAACCTATGGACTTTTGGTGTAATGGGAATCTCACTGGAGTTTGACCCACATGTCTAAAAGTTCCCCTGGCACCTAACTGTGGAGTTTCTTACAACTAGAAATCAGTTGACCAGTGAAGCATCAGCACTATTAGATACTTTACAAGGATTTCTTAAACTGCAGCCCCTTTGCAGCTTCATTAGCTTAAATGTGGGAGCTTTCCCTCAAGCTCCTCAAGTTACTGGGCCACCAGAGTTTTGAGCCCAACAAATCTGAGGTCTGTAATATTCTTACCTGCTACAATCAGAATAAACACAGAGGAAATAAACAAGCCATTAAGAAGCAATGGTTATGAAAAGAGAAATTGTAATCCATGAGAGTTATACTGCTGTCTTAAATATTGCACTTAAACTGTTTTAAAGACATACTTCATATTTCAAAACAATCAAAGAGTTTCGGACTGCGCACACCAGTCAACAAATAACAAGAACTATGCAGTCAAATCCCCTTACGGCTTTTGGAAAATTCCAGTCAGAAGAAATTAAGGTAATACCCCCAAAATAATATTTAAATAACCTGTTTAGGTTATTTAAATAACGTAAACCTCATCTGAAATGAGATTTTGTAATACACTGATGAGGAAAGCCACAGCTCAATCAACTTGCAAATCAACTTACTCAAGATTTTCCTGCTCGGCAGGTCATTATACAGCTGTTCAGCATTGATCTGCAGAGCCCTGTAAAACTCTTGACAGTGTCTGTCTCCTTTCTTTTGAAGGTGCTTTATCAGATCTGAAAGTCTAGTATGGAGTGACGCCTTTGGATTCCTGAACTGTAAGAGAAAAGCATTTATCAGAAGAGAGATCACAACAGCTGAAGATCAATTCTACATCACTTTACATTATGCCAGGGAGTGAAGATATGGAGCTTGTTTTATATTTGCTAAAAGAATGGGCCACAAAAATGGAGGGAAACCTCAAAAGGACACACATACATTGCACAGCAGTCTTCAAGACACTGAGCCCCATCTGGTCAGCACCGTCTGATGGAGAGCATATTGCCTCTGACTTCCCTCATCCTTTTTTCTGTCCTGATAAAGTGACAGCTACTCTGCATTCGAACTAACATGGTACTTGCTATTCTACAATTTGATTCTGACAGCCGTTGATAGAAAATATCAACAAATCTTATAATAAAGTTTTATGTTCTCAAGTTTTCCCTTAGTTGCCTAGTAATGATCACCCAAAAAGGTACTTTATACTGCTCATAGTAGTCCATTATTGGAGCGTTCATGATCCCAAGATTACATGTTTCATTGTTTCCAGCACTATTAACTGCTGCATACTCAGTGCAACATGTACAAATTCTCATTACTCAGGCAACATGGCAAGCAGCTGCAGAAGAAAGCACTTTTTTTTCTATAGTCCAAAATGTTATGAATACTAGGAGAGCTTACAAAGAGAATGAAAAGGCACACCTAGTCTTACATGCATCAGACTGATTTCAGCTTATTTGGAAAATATCCAAAGCCATTCACAGCAACGCCTATTTCAGACCAGCTGTAATGGGTTTATGTGGCAAGGTTCTGGTAGTGGGGGGGCCACAGGGGTGGCTTCTTTAAAAGTTGCTAGAAGCTTCCCCTGTGTTCGATACAGCCAATGCC
>JAVKLA010000036.1:331489-365262 GCA_034782735.1 Sagittarius serpentarius | reverse complement strand
CAACGAGGCTGGTGAGGGGTCTGGAGCCCAAGTCTTTTGAGGAGCGGCTGAGGGAACTGGGATTGTTTAGCCTGGAGAAAAGGAGGCAGAGGGGAGACCTTACCGCTCTCTACAAGTACCTGAAAGGAGGTTGCAGAGAGGTGGGGGTCAGTCTCTTCTCCCAAGTAACAAGCAATAGGACAAGAGGAAACGGCCTCAAGTGGCTCCAGGGGAGGTTTAGATTGGCTATTAGGAAGAATTTCTTTACTGAAAGGGTCATTGGGCATTGGGATGGGTTGCCCAGGGCAGTGGTGGAGTCCCCATCCCTGGGTGTTTTTAAAAGTTGTGTAGATGTAGTGCTTAGGGACACGGTTTAGTGGGGGGCTTGTCAGTGCTAGGTTAATGATTGGACTACATGATCTTACAGGTCTTTTCCAATCTAGACAATTCTATGATTCTATGATTCTATAGAATCATAGGGTGCTGGGGACCATACAGTATTCCCACCAGCTGTTATGTTCTGGGTTCAGCAACAATAGGAACAGCTACTGGTTGCGGAATAATTGTACACGGGCCTTTCAACACTGGCTCTGGCAATCATCTCTCTCTTCATAATGGTCCTTAAAAATAAGTAGAAAAGGTTGCCCGCTCATGTTACTGAAGGAAGAAACAAATGAGGTTCCTTGTATCACTTCTAGGTGGACAGGACTGGATCAGATTTTAGAGAGTCATGTGTTATGAGGTGTAGCTCAAAGTACCACCCTAAATCTGAAAGGTACTGTTCCACCCCACAGTAAGAGTTTATTAAAATGTCACAGAGGAACCTCCCTGTCGGACATTGTTATCCAGCTTGTGCCTGTGGGCTGGCTTGTCAAGCTGTTTCTTGTGGGGAAATAAGCCCAAGATGAAGTGAAACAAGTCCCAAGGATATTTTAAACATATATCACTAGCTTTTCTGGACTTTTGCTTATTCATGAGTTACTCCACCCTACTCCCAAACAAAAAAAAAAGTTCCTAAGCTTCTCAGCAGTTACTAAATGTGCTGAGGATGAAACAGTGCTATGGACGCCATCAAGTGTAGCCCCCTTTCTGAAGCAAGCCAGAGGAGCGTGCAGGTCAGCTCTGGCTGGAGATCCTCCGCCTGCAAGGTGCTCCTTGTGACGTTGTTTTCTACTGTTGCCTCAGATGTTTTTTCTGGGCACAAGAAGTACTGCACTATGGTATTTAAATATGGTGCAAGTTCTGCAGATAACTTGTAAATCATATCAGACCTCATCAGGTAGCATTTGTGTGGATCTTCCCTGAAACTTCCATAGAACACTTAAGAAATCCCTAAACAAAATAAAATATGCATCACAGTTCAACAGCTTCTTGTTGAGCTATCAACGTCGTGAAAGGATGCAACTGTAAGTCATCTCAAAAGCTACCAGCTGGCATGTTGCCAGATTTTCTTCTCAGTCCTTCCAAGCAGAAGATTCAATTACATATACCCTTTAATTAAAGTTATTAAAAAGTTGTGCTGCATGACATTGTTAAAAGAAAGTAAATAGTTGCAAAAGCCATTTACATCTGACAGTAAGTTACAGCTGATTCATTTAGTTACTCTGCTTCCAAGACATCACTGATGACTGGGATGTTTTGGAAGGAAAACTGTTGGAGATTTCTGCCTCCTCTCCACCCCAAACCATCAGTCATTTATATCCTGTTCTTACAGCTGATGTCTGGTGTAACCAGAGGGCTCCTGCTTTCCCGTGCCATGCCGTTTCAGACCGGTGGTATCAGGGCCACCTCCTGCAGGTTGTCACGGTCCATCAGTTTCACAGTCCTGCCTCTTTTCCGGGTCCTCGGTTTCTCACGGAAACTTTGAACAATACTAGCCCATAGCCAAAAGTTAGACTGATAGCAGCAGAGCATGCTGAGGAAAACAGCATCTTTAGAGACTTCCAAGATAATACCCAAGGGGCAGGTGTCCAGGAGGAAGCCTGCATGGCCAAAAATCCAAATGGAAGTCTCCATGAGAGCAATGTTAACTCTACGGTAGATACTCTGGAGTCCATCCCAAGCTTCAGTACTCCATCCAGATCAAAATGTACTCTTTCCCTTTCTTTCAACCACAGGAGACGCGTCAAGGTCAGACATACATTTGACAGCTTCAAGTATTCATGAATGATGCATGAGTCAGGCCTCCCCCCAAATCATGTCATTACCATCAAAGAAACTTCAGAGACTTGTGTGTTTCTTCTGTTGTTTGACACTTCAGAACTGGAACTTCTCCCTTCAAATGCAAGTGTGAGACTTATTTTTAAATAGAAGCTGTGATTTTCACATATTCATCCAACTCTACCATTTGCGGCTTAAGAAAATTAGAAATATCACAAGACTTGTGACAAAAATCACAGGATCTGGCAACACTATTCTCTGTGATATCCCACAAACACAAGTACGTGTTCCCCACAGGAGATACTTCTGGAAGGACTTACAGCTGCAGGCCCGGGGTTCAGTGGGTTCCCATGCAGAGCACTCAGCACTGCCCAGGCTGTTTCCAGCATGGCAAATGCATTCTTTCCGTTGTTTCAAAGAATGAATTTTCTTTTAAAGGGAAGTAAGGATCAGATACCCTCCTACAGCAAACAGTATGTCAGATGACAGATTCAAAAACATTCCCTGTTTAGTATTTAGCATAGTATCTTAAAAACTGTCTTTTGGTTTTCTGCAAGCAGTCAGAGCTTAACGACAGACCTGTGCAGCAGCCTCAGCAGAGCTGCCTGCTTTAGGAAAACAGTTTTCAAATACAGGATGAAGGACTGCAAATAAGCAATTGCTCTGGTAAACACTGTTGCCAGTTTTTAAATCTGTGAAGAATTATCCTGTCATACTGTAACATACATCAATTAAGTTATATGCATCCATGCAGGGAGGGGGCTGTCTTTTGCTTGTTTATGTAGATTGTAGCATTTTAACTTGTTCTTTAAGTGCAAGCGATCAGCCTCATAAAAAATACAAGGAAATGCAAGTCTTCTGTAGCAGAAATGGGAGCCTGAATCCCTTTGAAACCACTGGTTGGCAAACATTTAAGGGTTAACTTAATAAATACGAGTTTTTAAATGTGTATTTTAGATTCTCAGCTGCTTTCATCTCCTTCCTGCACAGCACTTTTTTTTCTTCCGACAGTAAATAATGTTTACACGAGCCATAAAGCTAACTCCAGGGGGTGCAGCTATCATAAACCAAGCACAGTCCCCGAGGGAACCGAGCCACAAATCTTACAAAAACAGTATGGGTGTTGTTTCCCTATCTCGTAACTTTGCTGCCTCTTGTGTTAGACACCTAAATAAATGATAGTAATCCAATGCTCTGGCACAGAGATGGTAAAATTACCTCCCTTTCTTTGTTGCTTCCCATGGCTATCAATGTCCTTGTCATCTCAAGGTTTTACTTTCCCCCATCAAACATTACCCAGATTGGCCTCATCTACAGAACAGGGTAACTGGGCTCCCTTCTCATGCAGTGTGTTCACTCAGACATCCCAACAAGCAAATCCATTTCACTCAGGGACTTGCAATCATATTATTGCATTGTAAAGTCACGTGATAAAATGAAAATGCCAGGGAGCTAAATCATGAAATCCAATTAACATAATTGCAGACATGTGGAAGAGGAAGAAGATGCGAAAGAGCTGCAGAGAGGCAAGCTCAGGGGTAACTGGGTCACCCTTCACACGTGTACCTTACCTGCTTAGAAAGTCGGGCGTGCTATTACTAGCAGAAGAGAGCAGTTCCCTGCTGTGCCTACCACTCTGTGTAATCCTAGGTCGAGATGTGCCTTTTTTGCAAACTGTTTGTTTAATTGTTTTATCCTACACTCCTCCTGGGTATCAGAGAAGCACCTTCATTCTGGTACTTCTGGACGTTCTGTACTCTCCCCTTATTAAAGTTAGATTTGCTCTTTCCTATCTTCTAAGACCTCCCTTCTCCCTTCACAGTTTCCTGAAGCTGTATCAATGACAGTTCAAGTATTGCTTAGCTGATTCCTTAGTGCTTTAGGAAGAATTTCGTCATGGAATCAAACTTATCTGAATATTTGTGATTTTTTTTTTCCTGCTTTATTCTAGGCTGCAATACTTGTCCCGTGTTAAAATTCACTGCATTAACCGGGGAACTTTTCAATGATGCCTGATCCAAAGCAGACATTAAGTGGTTGTCATCTCTGGGTCCATTTTTGCTTTTCCCAAGAAATACCTTACCTGTAGTTTTACTCCCTGTTTCTTCCACTGTGTTTTTCTCTTCTTTCCTTTCCCTTGCTTGCTGTAACTCGCATTACCTCTTACCTTTCCAAACAGCTCCACTCACCTCTTTTTGTGGTGCTCCTCAGTCATCTGCCACACTTGCATTTTTTGAGTTTTTCCGCTCTGATTTTCATGTCCTCAGAGTTCCCGAAGGAGCTGCATCAAATTTTTGCTGTCCTCTGTATCGGGTTTGTCTGGCATGCCTCTAAACACTCTCTGCTAGTGACTGCCAGCTCTCCTGCGTTCCGTCTACCTATGTTTCGGCACAGATCCTTTGTACTTGTTATTTCAGTATGTCAAAATTTGCCTTTTTGAAGTCCCTTTTCCTTATTCTGCTGCTCTTCCTCCTTTTCTGAAAAAACGTGATGTCACTTATTTCCACATTCACTCAAATGTCACTTTTAACAAGTTTTTCCCTGCTACAGTCAGAAGCAGCTGCCACCCCACTTCCCACCACCTTCAGAAATAAAGCAGTCACCAAGACATACGTTCAAACTCCTGACGGTTGTACACCTTTCCAGAAGAGAATTAGACAAATAAAGTCACCCAATGTTAAAGGTGGTTCTGTTATTTCCCCAAGTAAACTTCTGCCAGTGCCTCGTCCTAACTGCAGAGCCAGTGCTGGATGCCCAGCAGCCCATGCTCCATGCTCCTTTGCCCTTTGTTCTCCAACCACACACGTTAATTAACGAGCATTTCACCTCATGCTGAACTTCAGAGATGTATAGAACTTTCTTCTCACGTGCCCTACTTGGAACTAGCTATCATTTCCCATGCCAAGATCCTAGTCCTATCATTTGTCCCACAAGCACTAGCAATTAAGTTTTGCCTTTTATTATGTGGAGAGTCTTTAACTTCTTTGCATTTCGTTCTAATGTACCAACCTTATCTATAGGAGCATCTCAGATGTCTGGCTGGTTTTCCCAGCCTTTGTTCCTCCCTATGCTGCTTTCACACATTTTTGCTTTTATTTCCATCCACCTGCGGACTTTCACCGCTGACGCTATTCAAGCCTTTGTGCTCCAACAGGACCCGGGAGCGCTTTCCTCTGGCGGATGGAGCCCAGCCGTTCCCAGCTGTCCTGCCAGGAAGCCCCACGCCAGCAGTGAGGAAGAGCTGCTGCTGCGACGGCTGGGGTGCATAGCTTTGTGCAGAGATTTCACATCCTTCCGTCTCATTTTCCACTTGAGGGCAGCCTGCTAGGGCCTCCAGCCAGCCCCTCTTAGGGACTGCCTTGCCCCAAGACTTCAGAACACGTTTTCTCAAAACCTTTCTGACCCCTTTGCATCCTCCCAAACACCGCCAGCGATGCTGCGAGCTGCCTGGCGCGGCTGCGGCTGGGCTGGTGGCACGGGACAGGCAACGGAGCCGGTGCCAGCCCCATGCACAGCCAGAAGCAAACCCTGCACATGGGATGCAAGAGCGCATCTGGGTACAGAAGCTGGCTGGGTCTGGCAGGGTACCGGAAAACAGCAGGCAAAATGGTTCACAGCAGAAATGCGTTCCTGATAAACATTGCCTAGTATAAATTTATTGAATTGAGAACTTAATTGGAACAAGCGTTGGGAAGTATATCCATTCTCCTTTCTGCAGCGCATATTAAGAAGTGCATTGCAGGGGTGCAGCCCGTTGTAACGTATAGAAGAACTGAGCTTATTAGGAGAAAAAAAAAAAAAAGCTCCTTTGCTGCATCTTCCACAGGGCTGAAGTTCAAGCATGTGTTTTTGATCTCTGGCGAGTATGGCCAGGATGGAACGGGGCATTTCTAGGCCTGCCAGCAAGCTACAATAATTTGCATTTCAAAACCGAAACTTCAGAACTGAAGGTCTTAAGAGGATACCTGATTCATAACAAGTGGGATATACAGTAAAACAATTACTGGAGCTTCCTCTAAGATCGTATTTCCATCATGACAGGAATGTGACAATACCCATTAGACAGCTGATGACCAGAGAATACATAAGGCTTCGACTTGAACAAAAATAACTATACTGTAACTATAAGATACATGTGTGTGCATATCAGCAGCAGAATAAGAGCCACATCAGTTACCTAACTATTCAAAATGGAGAAAACAAGAAAAAAAAAAACCAACCACCCTTGTTTTCTCACACAGTGAACAGATAAATAACAGGAAAAGAAGGCAGGTTTCAAAAAAACTACATCCCCCTTTATGTAGAGTGCTCTCACAGGGACGCTGCAGCGATCATCTGGGCCACACTGCTCTGGGAAGGCTGCAGTGCCTTCCCCACCCACCAGCCCGCACACCGGCTGCTCTCTCGCACTGTGACACATACACCAGCTATAGGTGGGCAATGTATGCTCCCTCGCAGGGCAAAGTGTGCCATAGTAAGGCAGCACATCCCTCCATAGGCTCTCCTCTCTCCGACGGGCTGGTGGATCTGGAGATGTGCCTCTACTGCACCCACTCTCACATGGTCTCTAAATGCGGTGCAGACGAATTAAACAAAAAGGCCTTCCTGATACAAACAGCGGGGGCTTTTAATTAAAAAGAAAATTTTATTGTAGTTCTAACATACTACTGTGTAAAAATATGGGGGATTTTTCATTCTGAAGTGCTTAAAAAAACACTGGTTAAAAGAAGGTGGCAATCTTACGAATGTGTAATTATCATCAGTGACTTTGTATGAGGCAAATATACAAACTGGCTAGCATTTCTCTCTAGAGGTACGGAAGAATGATATTATGCTTTTGCCATGGTCACAATACATAGCACACCGTAGAGAATGGCTGCGGACTGCCAGCCTCAACATCCATTTTTTTATTTGTATCAGACTTTGAAGCATTTCTGTTAAATAACCATCTTGGAATATAGAAAACTTTCAAAATTGTGTGAATAATTAACTTTCTATGTTGTCTTTAAGGCACGTGTTTCTATCCAAATTTCATTTTGGTCCAGAGGAGCAACTGTATTTCAGACATCAGCTATCCAGGTATCTGACAGGTCGGTTTGTTATAACTATCCGTATGTCCATAGACTTCAACGACATGTACTGAATCCACTGTCTGTACTGCCGTGCTGCGTCCTGGTACAGCTTGTTTCACAGGGGTACTACTGCTCTTGGATAACATAGGCAGATGATTGTTGTCTTTGCAACACCCAGGAGCTATGCTGTCCCGAGTCCACTCCTCCTGGAACCTGTAAGCACGAAGGAAAAAGTTATTTCCATTTCATTTGCTCTGGTGAGGATATAGAACTTTCTAATCCATTTTATTTGCACATCAGGCATTTTGCCGACAACTTGTGCTGTAACATACGGACTCACTTCTCCTAGCATGAAAACCAGCTGGCAACAGCTGGGCAAATAATTGTGTCTCTGTAAAAGCTGATGCAGACCTTGAAAAGACTTGTGAGGTTGGTTTTATTTGGGGTTGGGGCAGATGTTGTTTGTTTTCCACCGAATGAGTCCCCAGCTTGAATTTAATGCTACACTATCTGGAGGATATTACTAAGAACACTTGAACGCTGAGACTGGTGCAGAAGGAAAGTTCTTGCTTGGTTAGTGGAGCACTGCTGGGAGCACAAGAGCCAGTTGTGCTCCGTGGGATCTGAGGTGTTATTTGCAGAGCTGCCAGTGATGCCAATGCAGCGCAGTCACATCGTGGCTTGTGCTAGCCCTTGAACTGCCCGAACTGGCTACCACCTAGCCCTCCCAGAAAGCACCACAGGCTGGGACTCTGTACTAGCCAGCTGCATGCGTATGCAGTAGTGGCAGTCACCAATCCATCCTGCACCCCACCTTTCCACAGCGGGAAAGGAGGGTTTCCCCAGCTGTGGGGGAAGCCAGCACAGGCTACTGACCCAGACAGCAAATAACCCAGCAGTGAATGGTGTGGGCAGAGCAGCAGCAGCGGCAGACAGAGATGGCAGAGTTGCTGAAAAGATGCTCAGTAAACTACACACAACTTTTTCAGGAAAGCGCAGGATGGGATCAGCTTGTTCTTGAACTCTGCTGCAAGAGGCACGGTGGATGCAGCGGGCTTTAAGCACACAGCTCAGTGAACCAGAAACAGGTAAGACACAGCCCTTTTGGGTTTGTGCCAAGTTACTGTAGTCTGAGCACGTGGGCTTTTGTAAAACCTCCGTTATTCCACGGCAGCTGCTTGCACGCAGGGCCGATGCTGAGGTTGCTTGCCCCACATTCATTGCAGGTCAGCTAGCTCACGCGGCTCCTCTAGCTTCCTCTGAAGCCGTCGGTGTTGGCCACTGAACGCAGCAGCCTGCACACCCACACCCAGGACAACGTGGTCTTACTCCTTCGTACATGAAAAGCTGGTCAGGAAGCAGAAGCTGCATTCTGCAATTATCAGTTGCAGAAAGCCGGGAGAAATGCTCATACATGAAATGTGCGTATGTATAGGAACCGCAGGGGAATAACAGAAAATAAAACCAAATAAGCGAGGTCTTGCTGTTCTGGTACCGAGTAGGTATACTGAAGATACATCTTTCCTGTAAAGGAGAATAAATTTTGCTCTTCACTGGAAAGCTGTATTACAAAACTATTTGGGGCATGAGCTACAGTCAGATAGTGTAAAGGCATCTTAAAACACCCCTGCACTCGATGCAAGAAGGCACTGTATCAGCGTAGTCAGAATGCACTCAACAAGGAGGTGCTCAGTTGAGCAGAATTTACCCACCTGGCATTTGGACGAGATCAAACTCATCTATTTCTCAAAAAACCAGCCTGGTAACTTTACCCACTCTGTATTGACCTGTACTGCTTTAACTGTGCCTTTTAAGCTTGGCGCGTCAACAAGCCCTCCAGTATCTCTGTGCTGGACACCAGAACTCCTACCTGAGTACCCCTGTGGCTTGCCATCAGGGAACAGAAGCTACATGGAGTAATGCTGCATACCTCACTGCTGAAAGAAAATCTTCTGAGATAATCACTACTGTGTATTTTTTTTTTTAATAGTATGAGGAACTCACTTCCATCTTCTTGAGGTGGTAGTCAATACTTACAAAATAAAAATCAAATCAAAAGAGTGTGTACAGGAAGAAGAACTGGGGTAAAGTTTTGCATGGTGTAGCCACAGCCTCCGCAAGTAGCCCTGCCAGGCTTATAGTTCAAATCTAGGCACTCTGGTTATTGTGCAATAAATATAGCTTACCTGGGCAGAATTCATCCCATTCTGACCATTTTCTCCTACAAAGCTCTGCACTGTGAAACTCTGCAATTACCCACAGTCCACCACCAACTCAGAAAGCCAAACTGGCTAAAACTGTACTGGGAGGACAGCTATACTCCTGGCTAAGCAATCTCTTCCTCCCATTTCAGGAACTATTAAGCTTCTGTTGACTGAAATAAGCTGAGGATGATGTGACAGTAGGCACCCTCCATTCACCGCAGTACATCAAACCCTGTAGATGTCAGAGGGACAGGGAAGTCGTGGAGTTCCACCTAAGCGGAGGCTGAGAAGAGCTCTTAAGAGGGCTGCAGTGTCGACAAGGGGCAGACAAATGTGCACGCAGCGGGCTCTCCTCCGCACGCAGGGCTATCAGTCAGATGCGGCCTTCAGTCTGCACTTTCATCCTCGGGAGCTCTGTACTTTATCCCGCATAAGTGTGACCTTTTTTCAAGCGCTTCAACTTCCCTTAACTCCAGTTTCCAGCTGGGCTACTTCAAAACATCAGGGCAAGAGGATTAGAAGACCTCCCTGTGCTCTCACCTGGGAACGCAAACCCACCCAAGGATGCTAGGCGCTGAACAGCCTAGCTCCATGCACAATACGTTTGACAAGGACAGACTTTATTCGACTGATAAAGTCAGAGCTTCCATCTGGGGAGAAGAACAGACACCACAGCATTTGTCAATGGGTTTTAGAGGACTCGAAAGAATTTTGCTTTGTGTGACTCGAGAGCTGCTCCTAGCTGGAGGGGAAAACGCTGTTAACGGGACATCTGAGAAGTGTGAGAACTCAGAGCGGTGGGGCCACCACAACGCTGCCCGGTGCTGGCACTGGCTCTGAAAAGACATTTTGATACTGGAGTACGGGAGGGGATTTTTTTTGTTGCTGTATGTCTGGTGACTTTGTGCAAGACCCTGGGGTAATCATGGAAGCATTACGAAAACAATAATAGCAGCTTTATTGAAAGCACATGTTGCTGTGCACACACCCTCCACGCTCGTTGCGATGACAATTAAGATTGAAAATCAGAAATCGGTATAATTTAGCAGCCAGCTATCCTACCCTCTGTGACAGGGCCCCAAGATGAAACCACAGCTCACTTCCCCTGCCTGTTCTTTCTTTGAAACGTGCGTGTCAAAAGGTACTGAAAGATGTTAGTCTCTGAAAGGTGGCGGTGGGGAACACAAGAGCACAGTAATAACAAACTAGAGGAAAAAAAACCCAACCCTCCATGAATGGAGAAGCTCAAGGTGGGACAACTCGCAGGGTGGGACAATCTATGTAAAAGCTTGAAAAGGAAATCTACCCCTCTCCCACGCTGGGTCTCCTCCCCTCCAGTCCCAAGTGCTACACAATCAAACATCACATGTGTAGGGAACTATTAATTATGTACAATTGCATCAAATAGGTCATTTGCTCTTTGCAGCCATTTCACTGGATGCTTTGTGTAGTGAAGTATTAAACACCACAGCGATGATGGGTCCTGCAGCCCTGGGAGCAGCCCGCTGGTGGCTCTCTCCAATTCAAGCCTTGTAGCTGAGCGGGGGGGACCACGTTCACACCCGCGCAGACATTCAAGTATGCTGCGCAAACAATCCCGCACACCTCCACAGCCTTGGGCGGCAGGAGCCAGCCGGGCTGAGCTCTGCACGCCCGAGCTTTCAGACAAACAAGAGCAATTTCTGTCGGCGAGGCGGATCATAAAAGAAAACGCATGGACCTTTTGGAGGGAGTGAAGGGTCCGGCTCTCTGGTGAAACTGCTGACCTTTAAAAGCACACAGACAAATCGGTTTCCCCAGGCCCGCTAACAGACTTGCACTAAGTCACTGTTGTAGAAGATGGGTTTTCCCCCTTAATTCCCCCACTGATGCACCTCCCGACAGTCATTCTATGTATTCTGGTGGGTTTTTCTTGTTCTGCTTAGGTTTTCCATCAAGCTTTGGCAGTAGCCTGTCTCCCAACACGGGTATTTTTTCAAGTGTTGTCCCCTTTCACTGTGGTAAACTTACACCACTCTCTCCTGCTTCCTTCAGATCCTTCAGCTTTTTCATCTCTTCTACTTAGGTGTTCAGAGGCGAAAAGCAGCTGGGAAAGTGCGCTCAAGGGGGCCAGAGGGCAAGGCAGGACTGTGGCCAAGTGTCCCATCCCGTCCCATCCGTACTTCTAGAAGGTCCTTTGGCTCACAGCCACGCTCCTCAGCCAGCCTGGGCAGACACGAACGTTTTTTAGAGCAACAACAGTTTCTGATTTGCACCTTCCTTGCAGCCCCTTACACAAGGTAGTGGAAAACTTCAACCATTAGAGCCACTAAATCAAACAGAAAAAGAAAACACATTTCATTTTACCGTGGAGGCCAAAGCTATGAGCTAATTTCACCAACCTTGCACATAACTTCTTGGACTGACTGAAAATGCCGAGTTGCCTCTCGTAAGAGCATGCTGGCTTTGGTTTTTTTGCAAAACCTTTTCACTTGGACATCTTTGTTGTTGGATTGTCCTTATCTGCTTTTTGCCAGGTATGCTGGTAATGCATCTTGTAGTCAGAAAGGGCTCCAGTACAAAAATTTCAGGTACTAAAAATACCTTCTGTGGGAGAAGATACTAGCCCGTTTCTCTGCAGAAGAGATTTTTTTCTTCTTGATAATATGCTCCAGCTGTAGTGGATATCTGAAAGGAGAACTTTAAACCTACTGAGACATGGGCTTTTCCATTTGACTCACTCCTGCAGTCAGATCAGCTACTTCATAGAGAATGTTTTATAACTTGGCCTAGAGCTGTGTAAAATAATTCACCTCAAAACAGTCCAAATTTGGAATGCACAACTTTTTCCAAACACTTCCACACCAGGGGAAAAAAAAATCACCAAATCTCATTGCTGCTCTTTAGATGTATTTTTGAGCTGGACTAGTTTCTTTCTGGTTGTCGTCTTAGCTGACAGAGGATGAAAAGAAGTCAGTCTACAGCTAAACTCAGTTCTCCCTGAGCATGGAAAATACTGGACTGTCAATTCTCCCTTGCAAAATAACAGCACATCCCTGAGTCAAGGGCGTATCTATTCCAGGACAGGTTACAAGACTGTTATGCTGAAGCAGCAAAGAGAATACAGGCTTCCCTAGGTGTGGCTATTTCTTTCATAATTAGGAAGCTGGTGCAAACTGAAAAGAGCTCTCTCGGCTTTCTCTTATTACTAGCTATCTGTATTTCTCCTGGGACAGCTGTTTTTCTGCACATGCCGATGTATAAATATGCTACGGCTCAAATAGTGGAGTGCCCAGTTCTTTAATGCCTTTGCATGCCAAAAAGGGTTTGCTGCTTGCTCTCACAACGGTTACGCTAGATTGTGCCTCTTTTTATGATTTCTCCTAGAGGCATGGCTAGGACCACTTAATGGAAAAGAGGAGGCTGCTGTTTCTGTTTGGGAGTCACAAGCAAGCCGCTGGAGCTTCTCCGCCTTACTCCAGGCAGGGGATCCCAAGGCCAAAGCGGCCTCAGCCCACCTGTACCAACCGTTCACCTCGGGAACAGCTACCGCTGACCCACGGCAGAGGGTGAGCGTGCCCCCGTGCTCGCGTTAGGGTGACCCTACTCTTCCTTTCGACACCAGTTTCTTTAATATCATCTCTTGCCGACTTTCACCTCCATCTCTCAAGCATTACCCGTAGCTGGCCCAGAGGAAGGGCAGATGTTGTTAAGCTTCTCTTTGCTGATGTTTTACCCTGTGCCTGTCACGGGGCAGAGGACAACCTGCCTGCTGGGGCAGCGGACTAAGTCCAAGATCTCCCACATGGCTCTTTGCTGGGGATGGAAGAGGACTGTTCATCTCAGGTGGTGGTTGCCCAAGCAATTATTCCAGAGACAGATTACGGCAGGGTCAGGTATCGTTGTTCCTCAGAAAACAACTGACTCAAAAATAACATATCCTGCTCAGGAAGACACCCGTTTCAAAAAAACTCTCAAACCCAGCACAGCGTTTCAAATGCTAGTTCCTCTGCATTACCAAATGTCCCCGGTGGCCAGGGCTCTCCCCGGCGAGACCCACAGTGCCTGTCCAGCCCTGAGCAGGCACGGTGCTCTCTGCTGCTTTGAGGAAGGTCTCTCACTTTGGATGAACGATGCCAACAATCCTGGTTTCACTCTCGTGCAGAACTGGGAAGACTTTTAGATTTTTAAAACGTTAAAGAGCGCAGAATATAATTTACTGATTTTAGGCTTTTCTCCTGATACATCCTGCAGCCAGGCTGTGAGAGCTCTTCCCAATATATCCCCGTGTTGACAAGCCCTGCCTCTGCCTAGCAATCCTCCTGGGGGGCTTTTCTGGAGGTTCATGCACATTGTTCTCCTCTAACTATGTGGCCCAGAGCTGCAGCTAATCTCCCTGCCATGGACAGCAGACCCTCTTCTTCAGCTAATCTGTCTCAAACCTCTACACCACGCAGCAACCTGCTATCTCTGCTCTATGCTCTAAACTTCTGAGAAGCAACGCTGGGGAAAACATGTCCCGCCCAGTGGCCCCATGCCTTGTAACTTGCTTTCCCTGCTCAACGTTAGTTAGCTCTTCAAATATTATAAAAGAGCAAAGATGCTGTAAATGCTTGCAGCTCTTGCATATAAGACTTCCTGCTAAAAACTGGTATTTTTATCCTCATTAGGATTCCTTACATCCAAATGAAAGAGATGGCATCAACAGTGACTGTGCTCTGCAGTTAACAATCCCAGGTATTCGTAGACGTATTTTTTCAGCATTTTAAAGCAATTTGTTCAAGCAGCCAAGAAGCCAGAATGAGGCTAATTATAATTAGAGTAGTTGCTGCTAAAATTCAGTATTTCCCTGCAAAATTATATATTCATCACATTTGTTCCATGCTTCAAACACAAGAGGAAAAAGATCTCATTTTGTGGCAGCCAGGTCCAGAACAGCACACTGGAGCCTCTCCTGTCCAGCAGCTGGGCTGCTGCATTATTTATAACTTCTATACATCAGCATTGTGCATCCACATTATGTCACCTCGTTACAGCCAAAATTATCTCATCGGCATACTAAGGCACCGCTTTAGCAGATGTAGTTTTTTAATCCTGAATTACTCTGTACACTATAACAAATATCTTACCTGTATGAAAGCATTGGCTCTTTTTTTTTTTCATTTTATATTGGCTTACCTGCAAGAATCAACTTTTCATTTTATTTGCTCTTACAGTATTTTTGATCCTGAAAGTGGTGAAGCAAAATGTTAATCTCTAGTTAATCTCTAAACCTATTTCAATTAAGTCTGAAAAGCAGCGTGACCTACATCCTTTTCTAGTCAAAAATAGGCTAAGATATACTCAAGAGGGTCTTCTTCGAGGGTGGAGGAGTTCTCACTCTTCCAGATACTTCATATGTTAGATGAAGAAGCAGCAGAACAGTTTTCTTTAAGAAAAGAAAATGCTATCGTAAAAATGACTTAAATTGCCAAGCCTCCACCCACTCCTTTCTCAGACAAGGGCACCACTCATCTCTCAGCCCTTCCCTTCCAAGTGGGTTGCAGTGCCACTTCTCATGGCTGTACCACAGAGAACAACGCGTACCGCAGCCCTGAAAAAGGCAGGGAGAAAACCATCAGCCTCCCATGCTTCTTAGGACAGTTCGTTATTAGAAAAATCAAAGCAGGATTTCTGATTTGCTCAGAGGGCTAGTGATGACAAATTCCTCCAGATGTCTGAAACACTAACACAAGAACAGGATAGGGTAGGGTAGGGTAGGGTAGGGTAGGGTAAGGTAGGGTAGGATAAAATAGTTCTGTTGGAAGGGACCTACAACACTCATCTAGTCCAACTGCCTGACCACTTCAGGTCTGACCAAAAATGAAAGCAAATTACCAAGGCCATTGTCCAAATGCCTCTTAGACACTGATGGGCTTGGGGCATCGACTGCCTCTCCAGGAAGCCTGTTCCAGGGTTTGACCACCCTCTCGGTAAAGAAATGCTTCCTTATGTCAAGTCTGAACCTTCCTTGAGGAGCCTTGGTTAAATTATCTTTTGGCTTGTTTGTGACCGTGGACACACACTTTGGTTCACATGCACACAGCAATACACAGAATCTGTCCTCTGGGCTTGCTTGCCCTCAGTTTTGCTGCTTTTTTCCCCACCACACTGCATGCCTTTGTTTACTTCCTCAGACAATTAGTGCTGTAACAGCTCTGCCACTACAGCAACACCCACACGGTTAGAGATTTCCTGCAAGCACAGGCTGCCAACACATCCGCTTCACGTTAAACAGGGGAAGGTACCGCAGAAATAACCCAGGTAGAGAACATGCCCTTTCACGCTGGTCTTCCCAGGATAAGCCAGCTTCATGTTTGCACCCCCCCAGGGATTTGCCTACACTGTCCTGCTGTTCCCAGTAAGCTGGATGTGCACGCGATGATGAAACTTAGCCTACGTTGCTACACACGAAAAATAAGTCTTGCAAGCGAAACACAAAGCTGACAGATCATTTGTTGTCTTCAAGAGCTGGCAGGAAGTACGTCAGCAGAATTCCCACATCTCATCCTGCGCATATAGCCATTTAACAGAATTAAACAGCAGAAATTAGCATCTTTCACTAACCTTGATTAAATAGATCTTATTTGAGTGAAGAAAGGGAACAAGGTACGAATTGGTGAAGGGTCACACCTGTTCCTAGAGGAATTCCAAGACAGTTTTATTCAGTCTGTCACAACTTCAGTGCCATTTCCATCTCTGATTAGAAGCAGCGCCCGTTCTCCATGTGCGAAACGGCTAGACTTTTGGCTCTGGGGTGCACTGACTAATACACCTGCTCTCCTAGCTGATTTTTGCTCCGGCTAGTCATTAGCCAGGTTCATATCACCTCTGCGTGGTGGAAACAAAGTAGACCTTGATTAATAGTGGACCTCACGCATCAGGAGGTGGGTATGTGCACCAGTATTTCAGACAGCGTGGGTATTGTTCTGCGTAGGGAAAAAAGAGCTCACGGGCTTTCCTCCTCCTGCCCTCTGCAATTCCCCACTGAAGTTTATACATTCTCCAATTTTCTAAAGAAATAATAAACTTCTTGATTTTTGGCCCCAGAGAAGCTGCTTATCCAGAGGAAATGTATATTCCCTGCTACTTTCAGTTAAGAAAAGGTGTACAGAATTTGGTAAACAGAATACAGCAGCTGCCGCTGCGTGGAGTGGTGCAGATAAGGACCCAGGAGGAGCTGGAGGATCCAGCAGAGCACTAACCTCTGTTTACAGCTCTTTATAAGTTTATCCATGTTATTTTAAAAGCAGATTACGCTTATGCAAAACATCAACATCATAGCAGATTGAAGTTGCCCAAAATTAAAAATTGCATCCTGAGTCTTCTAAAAACTGTTTAGGTTATGATCAGCATTTAATTAGGTTTATACATCTTTCTGAAATCACCCAGAGCTAGGAACTGATTAAGCAGCCGTCAGACTTTTGTGCAAGTGCTCCATTTGAATATAATTTCCAGCTGCACTGTGACATGGAAGCAGGTTTATAATCTGCATAAAATTGTGTTCTGCAGGTAACCACTACATATCACAGATACTGCTGTACATAAAAGCTGTACAAGTGAGCAGTGAATTAAAAGCAAACAAGGACTGTGCTACATATTATCGTACATGACGATGAAGTAGAACCCAAAGGATATAAAAGACACAATGACGTGTGTTTATATGAATGGTAATAGAAAAACAGCATTAGAATTTAGCACATATTCATTCTTCTGGTTTTCTTTTGTTGGCAACAACACAGCCAGCATAACACATCTGGACACTTTCAGAGGTGATTTTGAACTGACACAAAAAATACCTATGCCCACCATCCACGCATCCGCAGTACGTGGTGCGCTTTATTTCAGCATGGACATTTCTTTGGACTACCCCAGGCTCGGGGTTCCCACACTGTGGGCATTCACGCTGCCTTGCGGACGAGGATCCGATTGTGTTTGCCCTCCACACCCTGATAACGAAATGGTATTTCTCAAGAGAGCTTTTGCAGTCATCGAGGGATAAATGGTAACACTCGGTGCTCACCCTGAGCCGTACCGCAGCCCCAGGTGTCCCAGGCTGCCTCCTCTCCCAGGGCTTTCAGGCAAGTTGGCACCTCGATAGCACTCACCAATACAGAGCAGTGACTTTCCTGCTGCACTTCAGCATCAATTTAACAAAGCCAATTAAAAACCTCTCTCCAGTTAATCTGGTGCAACCTCTCCTGCAGACCAGGCTTAACAAAGCACTGCTGCGGATAGATGAAAGAAGCTGTAAGGAGGGAGGTCACGCTCAGCTTCTCTGCTGTCTCACCTTTCAGCAACATTAATTCCCCAAAAGACGGGCAAGTTCAAGGACAAGCCCTGACAATCCACTGGGATCACATCCTCTTCAGGGGTAACCCTTTAAAATGCATTTTCGAGGAAACCTCTTTCTCAGGTTTGTTCAACAAACTCATTCCAACCCACTGCATTTGAATAGCCTTACCTGTAGAACCCTTGGTTATCATAAGCCATGTTAGTCACATCATCAAATATAGATTTCTTCCTGAGTTTCTTGTTGTTGTTGTTATTGTTTCTTCCCTTAAAACCAAAGTAAGCAGCTTGCATGTGCTCTAGTTCTTCAGTTCTGAGCTGGTACCACAGCTGCATATCTCTGTGAATAAAGCAAGGGGTAAAATACATTACTGTGATGAACAGCTGTGTATCTGAGCTTTTATCTGACCACAGCCCTGACTCCCTGGAGTTTAAATCTAAATCCAGGTTTACTGAAGACAGTACTTAAACACATGCTGAACTTCAAGTGTAAGCCAAATTTCCAGAGACCTAAATACCTGCTTAAATACCTTAAGGTGGGGGGTTCTTAAATAGCATAAATATTATTCTGTAAAATAGTGTTATTTTAAGTATTATCCAGACCTCTTTAAAAAACAAGCAAACAAAATTAAAAAAAGAGCAATTTTCTTATGAGCACCTGTGGATAGTTCAAAGGAACAAAACTCCAATAATTATGTCAGTTTGATTCAGTGGATTTTGAAACTACAGGTAACAGGGACAGACACTTAAGGCGTGATGTTGTGTCAATGTTCTTAGGGACCTTCATCAGTGACACATGTCAGGCCGGATCCTATTGTACGTGAAAAGACTACAGACCATCCCCATTTTATGGAATAAAATACTGCAGAAAGAAAAAGTATTTTCTGTGAACTTTTGCAGGACTGCCATTCCTAAGGGTTCAAAAATCATCAGGCAGGTTGAAAAGGTGAATTGACTCAAAAATGGAGGAGACAGGCAATGTTGCCTTAGTTAAGCGCAGGGCTTATTCTGTTGCCTTCAGGACTTCCTTTCGGAAACGCTCAAGGCACTTTTCATGCTGCTCTCTACAACTCTGGGGCAAAAAAAAAAAAAAATCACAATTTCTTTTCTTGTTTTTAAAATAAGTCTAAGATTCATGTAATCACAGACATTCTCACTAGCTGATGGGACAAGAATAAACTGTGAGGGCTGGTGATGCTGATTTTGGTGTCATGTCTGTCCTCTCAGGATGCAATCCTGCTCCTACCAAAGAAAATGGCAACTATGCTCAGGCAGTGGGACAAGGTCTGCGAGGAGGCTAAAATATGTGAGGATTTTCAGCAGCCTTTGTCCTTTTTCTCTCCAAATGCAAGGATAACACACAAGATGGGATTTCAGGGATCATCAAACAGATACCTTGCAAGACAGGTTTGTAGGCAGAGGTGATCTCTTCTAGTAGACCAACTAAAAGGGCCAAAAAAAAGCAAACAGGCAGACTTCAAAACTAAAGGCAAGATGAGGACATCCTCCCTACTCCACAGGTACAGATTACCTTTTCTTTCAAAGACAGTCTAAGAGACACTTACTTAACTAATCCCCTACCAAGTATGCTCAGTTTGTATTAAGTTATCAAGCCTGCAGCTTCTCTTCAGATTAACGCTTTGTGCATCCAAAAGTCGATCCGCATTTTCCACCTACATCAACAAAAGAGATGCTACCACTGCATCTGGCGGTCTGCAGCATGGGCTGCGGGTCGAGCAGGTTTCATGCAGGGATGCATTACTGTTTCTCGCGTGACATGGACAGTTTCCACAACATCTCCGTTGCTTTCTGACAGCGGGGCCAAGCCGCACAACGTCTACAGTGGCCCCAGGTTCCCCTGCCCAGG
This sequence comes from Sagittarius serpentarius, assembly GCA_034782735.1. Classification (NCBI taxonomy): domain Eukaryota; kingdom Metazoa; phylum Chordata; class Aves; order Accipitriformes; family Sagittariidae; genus Sagittarius; species Sagittarius serpentarius. The sequence goes on along the minus strand of JAVKLA010000036.1, from coordinate 345,670 downwards.
AGGGGGCTCCGTCATGGACGGGCTGGGTTGGAGCAGCTCCTTCAGGAAGCAGTGAAGGGAGGACAGAGAGCAGCAGGGAACTGAGAAGCTCCCAGCAAAGGGAATCATTTTATGTCCTGGTGACAGAAGCAGGTCAAAATGTCCGGTACGAAGGGCTTTTCTTTTGTAAGAGAAAAATATCAAGTCATCAAAGTCATGTGAGTGGCTAACTTTGACAAAACTTCATTTAAAATAAATGAAAAACAAGGACTTTGATATGAATAGTCTTATCAAAAAGAAAAGCGGCGATTCCAAAAATGCCAATCAACTCTTTCATTTCAAAAATTATTTCATGCTATCAGTGAAAACCTAATATTATGAATGACACCAAAGACTTTCTTTTTTGCCTCACAAAATCCTTTCAAGGGAAATATAAAATCTGTATTTTGGTTACAATCAGATTTTGAAATGACAGAACTTCCCCCCTAAGCCTGTTCCCATGCAGCTGCAGACAAAACACAGCTTGGAGCAGAGAGACCTTCGCTCGTGTCCTCCCCAGTCTCCCTCTACTCCACCGCTACCCCGCCTCACTCCAAACACTTCTCTGAAGCAAAAAGAGGCTTAAAATCAAGCAGAAGTGCAGCTTACTGTCTGCACAGCAGGCATCAGCGGGATGGGGTGCAGCCACCCCACCGAGCGACGTGCAGCGGTGGGAAGAGCGAGCAGGACAAGCAGGAGGCAAATGAAGAAGAGGTGCCCACGGAAAGCCTTCTGCAGCAGGTGTCTTTGGATGGATGCTCTCATGAACAACAGTGGCTCGACTTTAGCGTACAGGCAGATGCGGTCATGCAGCCACCCTTCACACTGAGTTTTTATAATGGACTGGATTGGTAAATTTTACTTCTTCCCATGCCTGTTCATAATCCTGCCTGACGCCTTGCACTTCAAGCCAGAAGACAAAATCCTACGTCCTTCCAGCACAGCGCTGTGACAGCTTTAAGCGTGCTTTGCAGATGGTGAAGGCTTTGATGGTTTCGACACGGGTAGATTAATTTTCCCAGCAGTGTTTAAGGAAAGCAAAGGAAAGAAGGAAAGAGAGAGAGAAGAAGAGAAAATGCAGCCAATCTTAAATAATTCAAGAAGAGAAAGACTGGGCCAGCAAACAAGACTTGTATGTTCAACTTCTGCATATTCCTAGGTAAATCCACATCTGCCCAGGCCCGCTGAGGTCATCTGATATTAACAGACATTAGGTGCCTAAATACTCTTGAATTCCAAGTCTTTGTATTCCTAAAGCCTGACCTACAAATTAAGGATTTTAAGTAATTAACATCATTGAGTGTTGCGACCATCAAGCCCTTTGAAGCTCTCTGCCATCACAACAATGGGGTCCATATGATGTACATTCTTACGCCAGTTTTAAACATTTTTTCTTGACATACCTTTGGGTCCTCCTCCTTTCACTTTTCTTCACACACTTGATAAGACAACAAGTTAAAAAAGCCATGGACATCAGCAGAATGACGGCACAGCTCACGATGGAGGCAATCACTGCGACCTTAAATCCAAAAGTCTCGTATTTTGATATGGCTGCAGCAAAGCAAACACAGAAGAATGTTTCTAAGGTCAGCCAGTGAATTTATCACTCACATTTTCATTAAATCACGCTGAAACCTACCTGCTTCACACTTCGGCTAATAACAGCTCAGTGAGGTCTTTCACGTTAGTATGTGTCAAGATACCAGAGTATCTTGGCTTCAGCTTAGAGCTACGCAAGCTTCAAATTGGGCTATTTAAAAATCTCCTGTTTATAAGCTACTAATGAGTTGTTCACAAGTATTTCACCACTGCAATTAATTAAACACAATGCCTTTAGCGCTGCAGTAGCTAAAAAGCACAACTTTGTCGGCATATCAAATGCAGATGAACTAGAAGACTCTTATGGGCAATTGTTAACAAGGACTGGAGCTGCAAAAACAAATACTGACGGGCTAAATGGGTTTAAAGAAGCCCTTTAGAGCAAGGACAGTTCCACACAATCACATCCTATTCGGCAGGCAGCAAACCACAGGTCTTCCTCTGTTTGGGGAAGGATGCAGGATGGAAGAAGGGACAGTATCTGCAGGGCCGAGCGTTCACAATGATCTGATGCTGGAAGTGAATTATCCAGACAAAAGGAGGAGTGGGAATGCAGTGTGGCACAGCTAACGCAGATCTCTGCCAACTCATGCGGAGCACTAAGCACGCTTTGTTTCAAAACTCATCTAGTTCTTCCAACAGCACGATGACCAGCATCAGAAATGGTTCAGCTGAGCGCCACACAAAGTGTTGTATTTCTGCAGCCTCTGGAGGGAAGGATTTCCCTCATTTCTCTTTAATGGAATGTCTCAAATGAGAGATAAGAATAGCTGAGTTTGTGAGAGAGCGATAAGCGTCTAAAAGAGCCATCCATCTACCAGTGATTTAAAACTATACAAGGTCTGAGACACAGACAGAGATTCTCAAAGCTCAGAGGTACCATGTTTTGCTTGGGCCTACTTCTCATCAAATTACTAACAACCTTATAATAAATAATAAGGAACACAGCATGAAAGGTTGTTACAAGTTGTTGCCATTCAAACACCATTAGTCAATATGGTAACGTTCCCATGTGGCTGCCCACAGGCAACAACCTAGAATTGTTCAAAAAAATCACTGTGTTACTTTTACAGCAAAAATAACTTCAGAAAAGAACGCCAGGAGATAAGAGGGTTTGCAAATACACTTGCACATTAGTTGGTCATATCTATACATTTTCTAAAGAAGGGTACAGCTTGTAGCTACAAAGCCACAGTCCTTCTAAGCGCAACACTACCGGAGCCGGTGACGTGAGATCAGGCATAAATCCGACCGAGTCTTTCCTGTGTCACGATAATCAATGATGTCAGAACACATATGGAGCGCAGTTACAGTCAGTGGGGGCAACTTTGAAGGAAATTGAATTTGTCTTTTTCCTTGCACAGATGTCTAGAATTAATCCTAACATTGCAGGAGATAGGCAGGGCAAAATAAACACAATGCGGCCCAAAGGGACTGGGAATGGTTTGGAGAGAGCCTTACGCTTGCAGGAGGGCACTCCGGCTGTCCACTGGGTACTGTTCCCTTTCCAAACGCAGGTGATGACGCCCGGTCCCTCCAGCTGGTGCTCGGCAGAGCACTGGAACGTTATCACCGTCCCCACGGCCGTGCCGTTGCCGTGAATGATCTGTAGTGTGCCGAGCTGGGGAGGGAAGACGCGGCTGCACTGCTCTGCAGAACAAAAACAAAGCAAGACAATGCAGTGCCAGAGCCAAAAGCGAGGGTCCACTTAAGTTTTATTGCGATCAGATTGTAAATCAGCCCAAGTTAATGGTCAAAACAAATAACAGACCTCGGGGTGGGCGATGCTGACTGCTCTGCCAAGTACCAGCCCAAGGCCAAACCCCCTTCGGTGCCATTCAACAGCTCCACTGCCCTGACCTCTGGCGCAAAGCGGGGTTTTACTCGTGTTGCAACATTATCTGCTTACACTGGTACATATTAAACATATTTAAAAAAAAAAAAAAAAGTCATTCTGCGAGTGGTGTGGTCTCCTACTCTGCGTGTTTAATTAAGTACACAGGCTGGCATCTTCCATGCTGGGAGTATTCATAACACATCTTCCCCCACGCAAAGTTTTCAAGATCTAATGGACTGATCACATATTTCAGCATGTCAGTCTACTTGGTAGCATCTTTTCATGATCCTACAGAAACTTCCTGTCTTTCGAGAGCACTGCACCTCCGTTAGTCTTGGCTGAAATGAGCCACTGGGTTCAAAAGCCACAGGGAGGGTACAGAGAGAGACATACACGCACAGCACAACTACATACAACATATCTCCATTTTCAAGTGACAAGCTCTGCTTTATAGTATATCATTCATTATAAGTACATTTTTGCTCATTCAGCTTTTCTTTGTTGTTCATATAGCTGTTCTTTGAGTCATGGAGCTGTTCTCCTCTCAGCCACCTAAAGTCAGCCACTAACTTTATACATTTTTTACTGCCACAACATTCCCTGTTTCACACTCATTTTAAACACAAATTTTAATGATCGGTCATTAAGACAACATATAATACCCAGATACACTTCAAAGACAACAACAATAAATACATTTTCTGGTTTTGTACATGTGCACTGACAGAATCTAGAAACTGTTTTGCATAATCTTTTTTTCCCCTAACATTTACTGAACACTAGCACTGCTCCTGCATCAGAGGCCAAGTTCTCTGTCTTTCACCGGACTTCCAAATGACTTCAGCAGACTCAGAGGCACCTGCGTTGCAGTTGCAAGACCAGAGTTGCAAGCACTCTTAAATTAAAAGGGGGAAAATATGCTTCCCACACTTACCAGCCAAAAGAAATGTAGAGTTTTAATAGCCTCCTTGAGAACATCTCGACAGAATCACATGTTGATAGCAAATCGATTTTATTTTTAATACTAAAACTCCCCCCGGTCATTAATTAACGTTAAGCTCCTGCAGCAGACAGGCTTACTACCTATCTTCAATTTACTCTCTTAAAACCCCAGCCCCCTGGAAAACAAACCCAAAGAAATCTCAGCAAAAGACCAAACAAAAGCCACAGTACACAATTACTGGTCTAATCTACTAAGTAAATATGTGCTGAGGACTAGCTTTTAAAAACATGCCTGTTTTAATTCCATGCTGATTATTTCTGTTTGGTTTGCCACTTCTTTCAGTCTCTTACAATGCAGCAATTTGCCTCAACGAGAGCAAGTATCTTCTAGAGTCCCTTCCCTTCATCTCTTGTCCTTCCCTCCAACATCCCATTACTGGAACACATGGGATCCGTGCACTGGACCACCCTCCTCCTCACTCTGGACGAGCATTACAAGTTTGGGCTTTTGTTTTTACCTCAATCACCCAGAGACTTACCATGAAAAACCACTGTCCTAAGCTGCATAAGATGCAGAAAGCAACTCAGGGCCAAATTTGATTCAAAGTACATCTGCTTAGCCACCATAGCAGCCCTCATTAGACGCTTTCAGTAGACTTGCCAGTTTACCCGGACTCGTTATTCAGCCTCTGCTCTCCAAAGAACAGATCATTTGGCGCTGGATCCTTTCTTTCAAGACATACTTCATTTAATCCCGCATTGACCATCCTGAGTAGTAAGTGCAGCTGTAGCTGGTTCAGGTGCCCTTGACCCTTGCCTGCACTATCCTTGCCCACGACAGTGTATGCCGAGTGACTAGAACGCCTGAACGTCAGCGACCTTGTCAGCATTATTCCTCTGCTGTGGATTTTAAAATATTTTTCTTCACTTCAGCACTACAAAGATTTCTAAGAGCAGTGTCCCATGAAACCGTGGATATCTCCTCGCTTTGGCCGGGGCTCCAACAGCATTATGTCATCCCCAGAGCACCATTCCCGTAGGAATGTAATTGGGGCAGGAACCCCAGTGGCTCATCTTAATGACAGCTAATGGGAGCTAAACTTTTGAAAGCCTCTGTGCCTGGCTTTACACAGATGCTGAGCTGAAAGTTCATCAACTGCATTTCATGTACCTGCACTTGGCCAGAGTAGAAATACCATTTCTTCTTCCTCTTCTTCTAAGAGCTTTTCAACACAGTTTCTTCCCAGTAAAGTCAAAACATTAAATGTGTCACTACTTTTTGCTTTTTACAAATGCCTTTATTGAAATGCATAGATGGTTTTTTGCTGGTATGACTTTGTGAATTTCATCCAAGTTCAGATCTAATATCTCTGGATAAAATTTGCCCTAATTTTCATCAGCAATGGTCTTCTAATAACTTATTTGTAAAATCTCTCTTGTAAGCTCTAGCATCCTGTGCTATTAACTACCTATATTGTTTTTGCAGTTACGTGTTGCATTCACTTTTCTGCTAGGTTAATTTTACCCTTCACCTCCAGAAAATTATTGTTTAGATAAGCTTCCATCCTCATATTTATATAAGCAGATGTTCCATATAGACTTATCCTTTGAATACTCTTCAGGCATGTTTATCTGACTAGATCTACTACAATCAAGACTTTTATATGATTTTTTTAAAAAAATATAATATATTTATATTTTTGTTTTCAGCTGAGGCTGGTGTTTGAGGCTGCATTGCCTCCTGAAGTAACACACAAATACTGCATAAACATCTGTGCTGACCAGATTTACGTCTTGATTTATATTTCCTTTCTAAATATCTAGAAAATATCACGTTCAGGTCTTGCTTTGCAGTAACTGTTAGCACCCAGAAATGCAAAACTGAATAAACCCCCTCATACTGCTCACGTAGCTTTTGCAATAGCTGCATCTCAGACCCCGCAGATTCATGCCTGAGAGCCAGCACCTAAAGCTAGGAGGAACACTTGCGGAATTTACAGCCTGTCAGCCACTTCTGCGTAGTTTCTAATAAACATGAAAACTCATGATGTGTTGTTCAGCTTTGATTAGCTTCATGGCATCGTTCCTGGACTTGATACATGTCTGCAGTGCCTAGTTCCCATCGCTCCTCACTGCTGTTCTCCACTCCCAGGCTTGCGCTCTGCTTACACTTCCAGATACTGGCTACTACTTCCAAGCTCAAGAAGAAAACTCACTTGCTGACACATCCCTATGAAGCAAAGGCTGGAAATATTTTTTTTTTAATTTACCTTGAAGTCCAACAGAAGTTGTGAGGACTCTAGCTTGTTCATTTTACTCACTGAAAAGGATTAACAAGGCACCTTGTCCCCTCTGCATACCATGCCAACGTACAGCATCAGCTCTGGTGAACCGAGATGACCATCAGTCGGCCAGTTTGCTTCAGGGCACAAAGAACGCCGAACATCTTCAAGTTCCTGCAGCTACTTCTGCAGCTTCTTGTAAAGCAAGAGCTGATTTATACAAATGCATTTCTTAGCTTGGCTTCACACTAAGAGGATATCTCGTGTTCAAAAAGTATCTGAATCTGATGCTACTGTCTGCCAACACAGAAGGGCATTGGCTACAGCATATAAACAGATTATTTCATATGACAAATAACGGTCCTCAAAGTAAAGACACTAAAGCGTAGCGCACTCCATAAATTCTTAATTCACCCAAACCTCTGGGTTCAGAAATAGCCACATACATCATTTCCAGCCACTGAAAAATAAGGAGTAATGCACGTATTAAGAGAAGATAATCCAAAATATCTCTTCTCATGCACAGCCAGGATTATCTGTATTGCAAAATCAATTTGTCAGAAAGAGTTACCATATGGTTTCATTGTCAGCAAGCTGTGGATTTATGTTTTGCTGTAAGAAAACAGAAATGAGAGAGCAACCTAGGCACGCTTGCCCGTTAAACATTTCCTGTGCTCCTTCCATAGTAAAACATAGAGAATAAAAATCATACATCGCAAAAGTATCTACCGAAATGATCTAAACCACAGCAATAATTACCTGAAAGCATGTTATCAAGACTGCCACTCGCTGTTTGTGCAGAAAGGGAGCAATCCATGACTTCGCCTCATTATTCCCATACGCACGTAAGTCAAGCTTTTGCGTTGCTTATTGTTGACTATTTAATGCAACTAAAACACACTGGAATAACCAGATGTCAGAAAGAGACAGAACATTAGGTTCTACAAACCCTGCAGAAAATAAACATTCTGATATTTCTGCAAGTCTGTTTTCCTACAGAAGCATGCCTTAGAAATTAGTGCCCCTGAAGTCACAGGCATAACGTTGGACATCCACAGCAGCCTCACAGAAGAGCTCTTGGAAGAGCTCACTCTGTCAAAAAGCAAAAGAAAAGCAGCTAGAAGTGAAATATGAAACAAAGCAGATGTAGTAAAGCATCTCGTGTGAGTGAAACTGCCTGGCCCTGGCATCGGTCCCCTTGCAACCATGCTTTTGCTCCCTCGCAGAGCTGGCCATGACTCCTGCCAGGACCGAGCTCTTAATTGCATGACGTGCTGCAACAACAAATGGCTACCAGCAGCAGCTTATCCTCCCACTAGAAAATTCAGACACTGGCACAGCTTTTTAATAAATTAGTGTTAAACATGACACCAACCCGGCAGTAAAAGGGGGGAGGGGAGGTCCAGGCTCTTGAAGCTGCAGAGCTTGAACAAGGTCCCCAGCTGTGCCGCAGCCACCGGGAAGCATGCTACAGAGACCTCCTACTGCTTGGTGGCACCAGGTGAGGACCTGCTTCAACCTCTTCTAACAAAAGCACATGTCAGCAATGACATGATTTGACCTTTCCTACCTATTTCCCTGGTTTCTGAGCATCACTACAAAGCCGAGATGCTGGAAAGCTCTTACCGACCTGTCTGCCTTCCAACACAGGGGTACAGCCCTACAAAGTTATTCCCTGGGGGAGGTTTCGAAGGTCCAGGTGTGGCACAAACCACACGCACCAAAACACAGCCCTATGCACACAGATCACCTTAAGGACCACCTTCAGTGGGCTCAGGGGAGCTTCACGCTCCGGAGTCTGATGGAGACCTGCAAGAACTGCAACAGCAGCCATCCAGGCAGCTGGTCCCCCGGGCCAGTCCATGGAAGAACCACCTGGACAACTGCAGACAGTGACACTTGAAGGTACCTACAGAAGACATCTGTCAGAGTACGTAGTCTGAAAAAAGAAACGCAGCTTAACGATACATGGGTCTTGCATCTCCCTGATTTTAGCATTTCCAAATGAAAATACTCCCTATAAACCATCTGGGTTTCTACTGAAAATCAAATTTAAAATTGTGAAAAAAGGAACCCAATTTCTGATCATTGTCACCAGGCCACCATGAAACACTCGTGGAAATGCTTTTTCAAAAAAGCCTTTTCTCCCCTCAGTAAGGAACTTCCATGCAATTAAGAGAGGAGGAGGGAAGGAGAGAAAAAAAGTATTTGGAGCAACTTTCTTCGTGTTTACACATCCATGCTCAAATGAGCGCTCTGCTCACACCTCTATTATAGCAGATACCTTAGGCTCGCTCCTACCGACTTCTCAATTTTTTTTCTGTGCTCTGTTTTGTAGGTAAAACTGATCTTTCAACACTGTTTGCAACAAAATTAACAACAGGCAGCAGTTCTGCAGCGTGAAGGGGTTCTGGCACTCCCATGCCAGGCTGAATCTCATTGGTCGCGTTTCAGGCGGCATTGCTTTTCTTCTCACCACGCTCAAGGTCACCCAGGAGAAGTGAGCACATCTCAGCACCCTGCGTGCTTCCTCATGTGCGGCTCGCTTCCGTCAGGAACGCTTCTGCTATTTCAGTTCAGCCGCGGCAGAGTTTGGGCAGCCGCTGCTATCGGAGAGAGCAGGATCCTTCCTGCCTGGGAGCAGGTACAGTGCACGTACAGAAGAACAGAGAAGCAAATGCATCCAGAGAAAAGAAAGAAACAGCACAGTGTCGAACGCCAAGCGGCTCTGAAACACGAGAGGGGCAGAAGCGCTCACCAAGATGACCTTTTCAGATCAGCGAGCAAAAGCCCAGACCCAACTGCTGTTGGATGCCAGGGACACTTCAGTGGGAACCTGATCCTCCCGAGCATCATCCTCCGACTGGACAAAGCTGGTGTGAAGCCAGCGAGAAGAGAAGCCATGGGCAAGGCATTAAACCACCTTGTCAACACAGCCAAGGTGGAGCAGGCACCGGCACTGTCCCCTGTGCGATCCGGAGCTGATGGACGGCTGCACCCACCTCACGCGGGGCTGCCGGTTACTCACTCTACGGAGCTGCGATCCCTACATCCAGATGGGAAAATACACAGTAATGTATTGAGCACCGGTGGTCCTTGACAGCTCAGGGTGCCCTTTGGTGGATGGCAAAGCCTACTTCAAGATCTTTTCACGCCTGCTAAGGCAGCAGATTATCAGACAACAGCAAATTCTTGGCTTCCATCTCCAAAAGAAACCCTTGCGCTACTCTGCCGCAAAATCTTACATCCAAATCTGAAGGAGACAAATTCGGTTCATCTCTCTTTATGACACTGATCCTTTTTCTTTTCTCTCTCCCAGCATTTTCATCTGGCTTTTGAGCTGCTCAGTGTGGTGAACAAGATGCAGTAAGATTTAGGAGTCGGCACTAAACGCTTCCCAACTCCACTCTGAAATAGTAGAGGGCTGCAAGCAATTTTAATCCATGTAAAATCCAAGCTACACATCACCCAAGAGCTAGATTAGGGTCTGATGACATGTGCAATCCACTCCTCCTTCAAACATAAATAATGTGTAGGATTGCTGTAAAATGATTCGTATTCATGTCTTTTATGCTACTCTTTTAAGAAAGGATTTGTTCCAGTCACTGTACTGCCATCTCCGTGATTGATTTTTTTGCCAATTTACATCAAAGTCAGGTTATTCTCATCTGTAGATTTTACTCTTACATCTAGCAACGAGGGCAATACTGAGTGTTTCTCTTCTTATGGGAACAATTAAATGAGAAATGAGAACTAAATGAAAAATGAGGTATTTGATGAAGTCCCCACTAAAGTAAGAACAGATGGGTATTCTGTGCTTTATTAGTCTGTTTACAAACAGAATTGAAAAAATAGGTTATGACACTTCTGAAAAGTTAATAAAAGTGCAGCTTCCGAGAACAGGAAGGATCTGTTAAACCTAAAGCAAATTAGAAGTGCTTATCTATTTATCTCTTCACCTTTACTTCCATATTAAGAAAAAAAAAAGTAATTTTATATCTATATCTATCTATCTATCTCTCCACTATGGAGCACACCAGAATTATGTCTTAATTCGAACTGTTCGCAATTAAAAATCACCCATGGAAGTGATGCCAACAGTTGCTTTTGTGACTGATTGTTTAGTGAATGGAGCTAATATTGCTGATGGTCTCCCCTCTTTGTCATTCTAATGCAAATAATAAATAAATTACATATTGCACAATGCAGAGTTTGTGGCCTAGTTTCTAAACCAAAGATCCTAAACAGAATAAAATTAAGAGGAATAACTTGAAATGAGCTTTTCACCTGCGCTCCAGCTGAGACCCTGAACGCATCAAATGTCCTGGAGCAGACAGACCCAGCGGCCAGGGGATCTCCCCAGCATGCAATGAAACCCACTGCTCCAGAGAGCTGAGCCCCAGCACGCCGTCCCCATCGGGCAGCGAGGGATGCAGCCCTTGCTCTGCTTGCCTCCAAAGCCTGTTAGCACTGCTTCTTGCATAATAAGCATTGGTATTTACAAGAAGGAGAACAGAAGTAACTGGTTACACAATACCAGAGTCTTCTACAGATGGTCCTCAGCCTCCCCCGTGCATCTCTACATCCGCAGTCTCCAGAGAGGTTCAAATCCAAAGCAAGATGTGAGTGTTACCCCAGGATCTGTCACCCCATCTTTAGGGAAAGCCAAGCAGAATCGGGGACGTGAGAAACACGAAGTAAGACAAATGAATCCGTCAGCTCAACTCTGAATTTGAAATTTGCAGGTCAGGAATCTGCTTCTCTATCACTTTCCTCCTCTCCAGGAAATAACAAAGACCAGGAGCACCCCTGCACCTTCCCTCTGCCGCCAGGTCCCTCTCTGTCCTCAGCCAGGTTTGGAGAGGCACATCCTTGCTGGTGGAAGTCTCCTTCATGAAACAGCAGGCTGGTGAAGTCTGTAGGTTTATATTTTCAACTTTCACCATTATTTTTCCCCAGTGCTCATGAATAACCTCTCATTCGTTAAACCTGCGCAGCCGACTGTAACATTTCTGCAGATGGTGCAAAGCGATACGTGGGCTCCATTAACTAGACCCTGTATATTTTCCAACGGAAACTATGATGACCAGAAATGTTAAAATTTTCCCTTGTCCATAGTTGAGATAAAAGATTATCTTGGACCAATGCTCAAAGCATTTTTCATCATCACAATAACTGCAAGAAAACAACCACTGCAAATGAAATAAACAAATATGCTACAGAAGGCCAGTGATATTGGGAAATCCAGATTTCAGCATCAAACTCAATATTTAGCACCTCGCTAACACGGATCAGGTATCAAGAGGAAAACGGACAAGTTTTACTAGCAGCCTGTCTTTGGCGAGCCTTTCTCCGTGCTCATATGGGAGCCTGACGTGAGAGAGAACCAACAAGCGCTTACGAGGGCAAAACTATTTCAGCACTCTCCCTTCACACAGAGATGATGATGGGCGTTTCTGGGGTCTGGAGAAGGCTGCAGGCGCTCACTTGTAGGAAGTGCAATTGGAAAACCTGACCCTTCTGTCTGAAAGGGGATGCTCTGACAGAATCCGCTCTCTTGCTTTGGTTCCCTTTAAAACACAGAAAGAAGAAAAATGTCAAAACCAACTTGTCCGGCCAGTTCTAATACAAATACCTTGTCAGCACTCATCTGACCAATGGGCCTAAGAAAAGGGCTCAATGTCAGAAAAGCTTCAGCTCTGTGGCTCTTCACCTACAAAATGGTTTAGCACCTCTAAGGATCTCTGCAAAACCCTCTGGCTTTTTCTCTGTAGAGCAGACAAATTTTTTTAACACCTAAGTGGATCCATTTTGTATTTAACCTGGAAGCCAGCTAGTAACAAATCCAACATTTTCTGGCTTCCCTTGATAATAATCGAAGTTTTGTTGCCAAAATGAAACATTTTAATACATATTTGGTAAACTGAGCAAGATTCAGATTTTACTGCTTCTTGCAGATGAGGAAACTAAAACAGAGAGAAACCAGCAGCAACGTCACCCATTAAGCTCTGGATCTACAGATTCAATGTATACGTCACTGGCGCTTCTGGTGAGCCCCAGTGGGCTGCACGGACGAGCAGGAGAGCTGGGCAGAACTAAGCTAAGAATCTCAGGAATTAAAGGGTAAAGGATAGAAAATTATTATCTGAACACACCTGATGGAAAAATGAGTCTGACTACCATGCCCTGGCAACATCAGCCATCTCCAGCTTTTAACATGGTTTTCAGTAGTCTATTTAATTTGCAATAGACAAGGTAGAAATTCCGCACTTCATTGAAAAGCTGGCCACTGGAGAAGCCAAAATAAAACCTCATGCCTCCTTTCACAGGGAAAGCACGTGTCCGTTAGGAGCCATAGATGGAGGAAGGATGAAGAACGCCCCACCGGACAGCTGGACAGGGCAGAGGCTGCTGCTGCTCTTGCCCCGCAGGAGCCCCCCGTGCTGCCCCCCTTTGGGGAGCCCTTCTGCAACGTCCCCCCGGATGGAGGGCAGCACCCCTGCGCCTCTGTCGCCCGTACCCTGACGCACTCCTGCTCCTCACCACTAACCCGGGCACGACGGAAAAAGGGAGCTCAGCTCGGCTGTGTGGATGGCCCCTGTACAGCCGGCGACGGCTCTGGGTTATCTGCCTGCAGCGACTGTTCGGTCTGGTTTGTACACAGCGCCGTACAAACACGCTCGGGGTAATGAACGTCACTGATAAGAGAAGATGTCTCCCGATGACGCAGCCGGTGGCCTCTTGCTTCTGCATGATGTTTGCCAGACTGGGCACAACCTCCGTGGATGGCAGAAATCCTTGCCGGTGGGGGGGGAAATGAGGTGAGCGCTGCACCGATGCTACCTCGACCGAAAAATGCTCAAGGGGGAAGGGTCCAAAGCTAGCCAAAAACTGCTTCAGGCATTAGAAAATTCACCCCCAACATGAAATTTCAGGTGGACCAGGAATGCTTGCTACTTGATGGTTACACGCTCATTTTTGGCCAAAGATCTCCAAAACGTAGGAATTGCATTCGCACAAAGCACTTATTTGTAAAGAATATAGAAACTTTCCAACCTTTTCTCTTTGAAACTACTTTCTTGTTTTAAAACAGACTATTGAATACAGGTTTGTTAGTTTTCTAGGGGAGTTTCCAACGATCCTGTTAAGCAAAACCAACCTGAATGCCAGAGACCTGGCCTGCATTTGCTCCCCCTGGCTGGCCTGTTTTGGCTTCTGCAAGTCCTTTTTCCTTCCCAACAGCAAACTGAAGCTGTTCCTGTACTTGGTTTGCTGTGTTAAGCTGCTAAACGTGCACCACAGAGCTGTGACCCAGCATTTGCAACTGTCAGCAAGAATTTCTGTGAATAATTGATTTTTTTAGACACCAGTCTGAAAGAGTTAGCAATAGCATGCAATTTATTATGGTGATAGAAATCATTCATGGACTGAGAAACTAACAGCCAGATTTAAAAACCTTCTCTGCAGTTTTATCACTTTGTAGTGTCTCTCTCTCTCTCTCTC
>JAVKLA010000036.1:289023-324098 GCA_034782735.1 Sagittarius serpentarius | reverse complement strand
CTGCCTGCCCCCCGTGCTCCCGGGCCGGTGCTCCCGGCCCGGAGAGCCTCAGGTGGGGCGGGCGGGCTGGTCTCAGGGGCCTGGTGTTCTCACTCCAGACATGCCGCCCACTGCTCATTGTGCCATTATACGTCAGGAGCGGCATCTCTCACGTGCACGCAGCTTGACGGTCTTCAAAGTTGTGTTTATTTTCACTGGGGTCTGAAACTAAACTCACTGGAGAGCGCCGAGATCCATCATCCTCCTGCCTGGGAGCTGGATGGCACACACCAACGCGCACAGGCTATCCCGTGAAACCCAAGCACCCTGCTCTCACATCGAGTGCGATATTGTGCCTACAGCATCCTGGCCGTATCACCCACAGTCACTTACTACCCTAGCAGCATTACCTCAGACGAGTGAGTGTGGGTCTCAGCAGTGTTCTGTGAGATCATTGATTTCCTGACGCTGGCAGTAGGTTCAGAAAAGTACTCCAGCGGTTTGCTCTCTGTGTCCAGGAAAAGCAAGAGGAGGAACAGCAGGCTCTTCTGAAGGAGCTCTGCTTGCTGGTGCTGAGCATATGGGCTGGGGGCCACACTAAGCACTGAGGCTATTAATGCTCGCTCCGCTTGTTTTACCCTCTCATTATTTTTTTCACATGGAATTAGAAGAAAGAAAGTCTGACAGAGCAGATTGGAGAGATGAAATTCCAAGATGCACCAAACCCAAATAAACTGAGAAAAATCTCCTAAGGCTCTTCTGGCAACATCAAATGGAGCAAGATAGTACCCATGGGGAGTGGTGACACAGCTACTCTGTGCTACTGGACACAGCGCTCTTTCCTGTGATCTTATTTGGCAGGGAGTCCGTAGAAATGTTGCAGATATAAAGGACTGCTATTTCCATCTCTACAACTAAAACACAATTAAAAAGTAATAGTTGGTCACATTATAGCAAAAGAACAGCATTTCTGAAAACGCTGCAGCTTACAGATTAGGTCTGTTTTTCCAGTAATGCCAAATACTCATAAATCTAAGTCAACGAGGAACTACAGCTCCCACAATCAAGTCCTTCATGTCTGCGAAGGCAGAGGAATACCAAAGACAGACAAGCGATTTTTTTTCCTTAAGCCATTGTTACTGCAACTGCTGTTATACAATTGAAGTTGAACACAACTGTGTTGCAAGTCAAATCTTTTCTTACAAGCACGTTCAGAAGCAGCATCTGAATCCAGCTCACCTCATGTCAACATTTAGTTTTCCTTTATAATGGAAAGCACAGCCCAGCTGAGGTGGTTTTGCTCAGCCTGCCCTGGAGCACCGTGGGCAAAGGGCAGCCCTGGCTCTGGCTGTAACCTCCCTGGAGGTAACTCACCTCCCTGGCTTCAGGGCGAGGGCACGGGTGGGGAAGCTGTGGAGACTTGGTGCTTGCCACCTGTGGAAGTCTTCCTGGTTATTTTAATGGAGGAGGGGGCCAATTCCATTGACCCAGCATCTACAATCCTTACTTAAAATCCAGCTGTAATAAAAGGGAATTTTGCCCAAGTAAGGTGCTGTCATCTGCCATCATCAACAACGGTGACATGATTTTGCTTTTAAAGCCACCCCTCCCACACAAATACGCTTTGAATTTAATTTAAAAAAAATCTTATTGGTATAGTGGGAACAAACAGGAGAGAAAAAGGAGAGAGAGAAGGGAGAGAACGGAGAGTGCATCTTAAAAATGATGAAAGTTTCCATGCTGCAGCCCAGTTTTTCCCTGCTGGGCCCCTTATTTCACCTTCAGTGTGGGGGGAAGCGGTGCAACCCCAACTAGACACTTGTTGCCTTTGAGTAGGGATCGTTTGACTGTTGGATTTCACTAAGCTGCCCTAAGGCATTGTCTTTCTTCTAATCCCCGTTATTAGGGCTGGCTCAAGGCATGCCAAGGGCACAGGGCTGCTGAAGCGATGGTCCCCATCGCTGTGCCGCCCGCTTAGCGGGCGGCTGCGGAGCCCGGCTGGCTGCAGGGCAGGGATAGGCTCCCCAGCCCGGCGGTGGCAGCTTTCCAGCCCTCCAGCAGCAGCCAGCTGATCTCTGGCTCTCTCCCTCCCTGCGCTGCCCCCTCCTCCTGACCCCCCTACTCCCTTTGAGCTGCAGGAGCTGTCTGGCTCCAGCCGAGCATCAGCCCCTCAACCCCCCAGGCAGCAAAACCTGGGTTTGCCTACATTGCCCAGAAGCCTTGAGCAGGCCATGTCGCTTATCCAGTAACTCTTGAAAAGAAGGATAGTAGCTCTCGGCCACAGGTTTCTGTTTAATCAGATAACACATGCATAGGTGTTACTGCTAGAAGTCCTCCTCGGGCTCAGCAATTAGATTCCTGAAAGAAAAACTAGACCTTTAGAAGTGACAGTGAAATGATCTGTTGGGTTGTAAGAAGAGTTCCCATCCCCAGGGTGCTCCTGAATCAATGGTGTGCCGCTGCCCAAAGGAGGTGGTTTCACTCTGCCCCCACCCCGGCTTCTCCTCCTCCTCCTCCCAGCTATAGGTTCCACCCCTGCCCTTCTGCTGGCTCTGGCAGCAACGTGTGCCAGCAAAACCTGCTGACCTGGCAAAACCAGCGGGTTAAAGCGGCCTTTTTCCTCTTGCCTCGGCAGGGGCCTGTTACCCCAGCCCAGGCTTTGTGCAACTGCAGCCTGAAGCCCTCACCTTTTCTTCCAGCTACAACAGTTACGGCCGGCTTCAGCCACCCCTCTGCGGCTCAAGGTCTGCCTGGCAGGCTGCATTTTTGGGTGCAACCAACGCCTGCTGCGTGGAGCAGCTGTTCAAGGAACCTCCCAGAGGCGACACGGCCAGAGCACACCATCTACCTCAGACCGCTGCCGGCGAGCCTCCGTGTTACAGACCACGGCATACTCTAGTCCCAACCTCTTTGCAAGAGCAGCAGGAGCCAGACAATTCACCACTATTGTACCGACCTCAGAAAGGGGAACCGGGTAAAAGGACCTTGTTAGAAAATGGCCCCTGAGGAAGAGCCAAGAGAGTCAAATCCTCCCAGAGAGACCAGAGGCTGATGGTGGTGGCCATGGGGCTGGAGGCGCAGGACACACCAGCAAGGACTTGAGAAGGATAAGAAGGGACAAGCTGGCAGGACTGAGCAACAGAAAGGAGCAATGTCAGAAGCAAGTACGTACCCTTTTGAAAATGTGAAGATGCACCCAAATGAGGAAAGTAGAAAATCTGGCAGATGAAATGTGAAAGGCACAAGAAGCAGGCCAAAGAGTGGAAGAGCAGTTTGCAAAAAGCATCAAAAGGAATCGTAAATTCGTCTTTGGATGCCCTCCAGGCAGGAAGCCTGTCTGTCAGAGAACCGGCGGGGTCCTTGGCCAGGATCTGAAAGGAACACTCAGAGAAGATAAGGTGATAGCAGAAAGGCTGAATTAATTCTTTGCTCACCCTGGAGGAAAGTAGAGAGGAAAGCCAGGAGAGGAAAGCCAGAGCCCCTCTTTGAGGGGACGTACAAGATGGTCTGCGTATTGGTAGAGGATGCTGTGGAACATGCGGACAAAGAACAAGAGCAGGTGGCGTTCAGCAAGAGTGCAAAAGAAACTAAAGATTAAATCACCAAATTAATTTTTAATGGTGGTGCATAATCTCTCACGTAAAATCTTCTTGATTACCCAAGGTCTGAAATAGAGGAAAGGTGACACCAGCTGTTTAAAAGGATTTCTTTCAGATGACACCTCAGAACTACTGGTTGGTAAGCCTGAAATCTGTACCAGCCACGATGATAGAAAACATTTTAGCAAATAAGGTCAGTGAACACATTAATGCATTTAATATACTGGGGAAAAGTCAACATGGGTTTTGTGAATGGAAATAAGTTATATCTCAGAAATCATCTGGAGACGTTTAAAGGAGGCAACAGGCCAGAAGGTACAGAAAATCTAGTTGATATTTTCTACATGGGTTTTCATAAAAGGACCTTCAGCAAAATCTCTTCTCAAAAGATCTCAAACAGCTATGGCACAATAGGAAAGGACCTTCCACAAATGAAAGAAGTGCTTAAAGGTGATTCCCAGCAGAGAAGAGCGATGATGGGAACTCCTCAGTCTGGTTTGGAGTGGGGAATACAGTGCACAGGGACCTGCAGAGTCATTTCTGCCAGGGGCAAGCTGCACGCCCATGGCAGACTCCATTTCAGCTCCTCCATCGACTCTCTTCGGCTACCAAGGGCACAGAGCTCTGCTGTGCTCACGCAGCGGCAGGTTGTGACTGATAACAAGGGACCAGCTCGTGTGCTGCAAAAAACCCGGTGTATTTTCCTTTTGTCTAGTGACCCTGCGCTTTTTCCCCCCAAGAGATGTGGCCAGATGTTAGGGAGGTGGTCGGTTCAGCATGGGGCCACAGCTCAGGAACTATTTTCTTGTACTACTATTAAGTATAGCGCAGTGTCACAGTATGGAAAAATACAGCAACACGCAGTACGCTTATCCCATCAGAGTCTGAAAACATTAAGCTAATTTGAAGAGGGAACATTTTTGTTCCCTCTGTAATAGAAATGAATAAATACAGTGTGACAGGCCAAGTGGCATCAACATACATACTGTTTTGCCAGTAGCTTGGAAAAACAAGCATTCTGAGAACGACCATTTATGTCTTCAATACAAGATAAAATGTTGCTGTGTACACTCGCACGCAAACTATCTCCTCCAGCATTGTGCGGAGCTAATCAGCACGGTTACAGTTAAGCAGACATGGCCTTACAAATTCATGTTTGGTTTGGGATTTGGTGCCTGTGGTAATCCGGCATATGTCACACTTTCTTCTCCAGCTTATTTTCTTAGCATTATAATGGAAAGCAAATAATGATAATTCTATTTCCCTATTTAAATTGTTTGTGGTGATTATAGGAATAAGAAAACAAAATAAATGGTAAGATCATGCAAATCCCTACATTACAAACACGCACGCTGCATCGCACCATGGGGTTTGACAGCCCTGGGCCCTCCCACAAATGTGCAAGAGCGTGCGGCAAAGCAGCCCCGGGTTTGCTGAGCTTTCGCAATCCCCATTGAAGCTCAAATACCAGCTTTTGAGCTGGCAGAGATGTTTTTGAGAGGTACAGTATCAGAATTAATACACGTAAAGTAACAGAAAATAAATAACAAAGAATGATGGAAGGAACTGGGAAAGGAGAGACAGAAGACAAGTGGCTCATTAAAAAAAAAAAGAAAAGTAAAAAGTGTGCACGTGTGAGACTTCCAGGCTTCCAGCAGGACAGAGAATTCAGAGGACAGTCCATGAAAAAGCATCTGACAGCAGGTTGCAGGGGATGAGACGGTGCCTCAACGAGGGATAAGAAAACAGCAGAGGCTCTCAACTAGTGGCTTATGCCTTTTGGGAGCTGGTGGCCGTTACCTGAGGAAGAGCTAAACCACAAAGCCGAGGAGCGCAATACCTGGAGAACAGATAGGAGACCCAGGGACACTATGGCCTGGGGGGATCCAGCAGAAAGAACCTGAAGAAGAATAGGATAACTTTCAGGTTCCCTCACCCCCGTCCCCCGGAAGATGGACATTTCAAAGCAGAAAACTCTTTGCATTCCTACAGGGTTTGGAACTGAGCTAGATTCACATTAGGTGTTCTTGATATGAACACCCCAAAATATGGGACATTCAGATACTGGGGTAGTGAGACTTGCTCTAACAAATAAGATTTTTTTTTTTTTTTTTTTTTTTTTTAGTGTTATTTTTAATATGTGAATTTGAAAAAAGTTCTAAAAAATAATATTTTTTTTTTTTTTTTTTTTTTTTTACTCTTATAGTTAAGATCTGAATGTGAAAACAGTTCCAAAAATCAGGAGTCACTTTCAAAGAAAAGGTGCTGTGAGGCATTAAGTACAGGGATTGTATGGCAGAATAAAAATGCGAGTAAGCAGGTGGATTTTCCTCTCTGCTTAAGTCCTAGAGGTCTTGGAAAGCAGATCTGCTGTGAAAATCAGAGCGCCGCTGATTTTAGACGGAAGCAGCTTTCTGCAGAAGCACATCTCCGGGCATTGTCAACAGGTAGCAGAATTCACCATGTGAGGGGGGGATTCCCTCCTCGTGGACGACCAAAAAAGAGGCAGAAACAATGATCATCCTCAGTGACACCTTGTACTGAATATTCAGAATTGAGCTTGGGTTTCTGCATTTCCAGCTGCAAAATCCAGCCTCAGGGCTGAGGTAACGTGAGCAAATGTAAAGAGTTTAAGATGGAGAAGTTACAGGACACATTATGCGAGGCCGACAGGATACTGAGTCCGATGCCACAGACAGGATTTATATAGGTTCGTAATGTTATCAGCGGTAGTGGGATGGCCTGTTTTAAAGCATATAAAGAGGAGAATGCTGGCAGGTTCACAAATAGACTCGAGGTTCAAGCGATAATTTTTAAACTAATCCCAAGAAGATGGGCAAAGTTCATTCCTATTACACGTGAGTGAAAACATACTGAAGCCAGCAAGAGCTTGGGTTCCGACTGCAGTTGAGTTTGAGCCTGTACATCTTACCCATGCATGACATTTTCCACTAAGATGGATTCTGAGCAAAAGCATGAAATGTATTCCTGAATGTACTTATTTTGCTTAAACTGAAAATAAGGGCACACTTCTATGTCCTGTTTTGTCTCTTGAAAACAAAAAGTAGCCAGGACAGACACAATGTACTCCTGAAAGTTCAAATCTATACCAGCAAGAACAAGCACAGCAGTCATCACCTTTGTGAAGGCTCGTTAAAGGAGTTATTTCCCCCCACAGGACCTGTCAATCTGATTTCACAGTCAAGGAAAGTAATTATTAGGATTTTTATGGTAATTTTATTTTCCCACCACAAACTAACCCCTGGAGTTACAGTCATCCAAAACACATTGTGTGATCTGGCAGCACTCCAAACCCCACTGACTTCCCTCCCGTAATTAGTGCATTTTACTCCATTGCATACACTCAGTCTTTGTACCCTCAGTCTCCGTGAAACCTCAGGTGCTTATTTTTAATGAGTAGAGCAATGAAGAAAATATATTCCTGACAGGAGTTATGAAGAGAGACATCAGCAACTCCTGAAAGCGCAAGCTATACCTTTGCTGGTGGCTAGAATAAGTCAAGTGGATCTACTTGCTCTCTGTTTATTACTCTGGATAAAATACAGTTACGCTTTATGCAGGCAGCTTTATGCAGGCAGTTTTCTGTAATAACCATTTGTTAGAACCTACCCTGTAATAGCATGAACAGAAGAACTATAGCTTAAATATTTGGCCTGAAGCGGAAACCTGTGCTGTTACTGACGTGCATTGTGGTTAGAATTCCCTGTATATTGAATTATATTAACAAGGCGTATTAAGTGAGATGGTCTCAAGTCCGTCTGATTCAAGCAAGGAATAACTTCCCTCTAATAAAAAAGACAAGAACAGCAGTCTTTCTGACCCAAGTCTGCCAGGTGTGCAGTTTACAGAAAATGTTTCGTTCTGCAGGTGTTACCGTGGCTTACTTGAGCTTATTGAGAGCTGCTGGGCTTTGGCTACAGCCCTCCAACAGCTCCATTCTCAAATAAATGTGTGGAGGCACTGCCAGGAGATCTAACCTGTTTGTCAGGAAACAATTCCAGTCATTCACTCGTTAGCAGTACTACAAGACTCCTTGTGCATGGTCAGTCAGTTCCTTTTGCCCTCTGATCACAGCTGACGAAGCCGATCCCTGCTGCCCCAAAAGCCAGACGGGAACACGCTAATACCAGAGCAATACAAAGAGCGGATCCGCAAGCGATATCGCAGGCCTGAATGAAATATTAAAAGCTGAACAAGGCAAAGAAGGTCTCTGGAAAAACTTGCCCATAGCCTCCAGCACATTGTTCTTGAGTTTCAAGGGAAGCAGCGTTAGGAGACTTTTACCTTTATCTGGTGTGGTCTTCTTGGCTGCAGTCCCCTGCCAGACACCCACAGGATCTCGGATGCTTCCAACCTAAACATTGGAAGGATATCAGCATGTGAGAGAGAAAAGAGTGGACAGAATCAGATAATACATAAAAAGTAAGTTAAGAAAATCAAATACTAAAATGAAAACTGAACTCATTTGCTGAACTTTTTTCCCCACGAAAGGCAGCCAGGCCATCCTGTTAAACTGCTTAGCCAGAAGAAATGACTAATTCCTGCTGGGCATCTCTCAAGGCTCCAAAATGGTTAAGAAATAACGCTGCTGTTGTCAAAATGACAGAACTGGCAGGAAGGAGGAAAAGTTAAATTTCAGATGACAGCAGTAACGAAGAAAATGAGTGTCAATGCACAAGTTACTCAGCACAGTGCTCCACAGTAATTAAGGACAACAGACAACACAGCTGTTGAGTATGCAGATGCGTAAAACTGCTCCAGCCCTGTAGAGTGGAGGATCCCAGTCACTCGGCCACAAAGAGAGAGAAAAGGAGGAACTAAGATGTGAAATTATGCACGGTTTGCCATTTCATTTCCTACGCTGGGGGTGAGGCCAGCCACACTCTGCTATAGAGGTCAATGCCAGCCGGGGCTGGTTGAGCAGCAAAGCACACAAACAAATGTAAAAATATTTTCCTGAATGTGAAGAGCACGGAGTTCAGCTGGCTGAAGCATGTAGAATGCTCCTGCTCCTGCGGGCGAGGGTTTCCCCAGACAGCAGAGCTTTGTGAAGGTGCCTGCAAATCCGTGCGGTGTTCTTGAAGTCCTACAAAAGCTTTTCCAGTGAAAATTGTAATCCAGAGTGTGCCATTAACAGTCATTGCAGCTTAGCTGATGAAAAAAGTATCTTATTAGCAACTAATAATGAGACTAGCTCTAGTAACTGTTGAAAGGAGGGAGAAAAAGATGAGAAAGGAAGAGAAACATGCCCATGTACAATTTGTGATCTTTAATGGAAATTACTTATATCAGTTTAAATTAATTACAAATTGCTTTTACTCTACAATATATTAAAATAGCAAGAGAGCTTTCTAAGCACAGCCAGCTATCTGGTCACTAGAACACATAATTTCTCGGTTTTCTGTTTTGCTTTAGTATTTAATATCCAGCATTAAGTGAAAAAGCAATACAAATCTGTCACATCTTTGGAGACTATGTTCACAGCTGAGTGGTAAGTGAGTATGTCCTAAAAACACCACAAACTGGACACATTTCAGGCTACCCAGTCAAAATGGTAAAATTTCCATTTAAAAACCATGTACAGTTGAAGTAGCACATTCATCTTTCGTTCTGCAGACACACGAATGACAAAGCTGAAGTTTTATGTACTGAGATCCTGCACTCAGTAAAGGCAATGGCACAGTTCCCATCGCAGCCAGGGTTTCTTGTCACCGAGTACTTGCTCTCTACGCACTGAGCCATTACGGCAGTGGAGTATGTGGAAACACCATATGTGTTCATACTTTCCTACAAATTAACCGTTTGGGTTCACACAGGTGAACTATAAATCATAATTCTCCTAGATCAGGAATCTAGCAAGCAACAAGCTGGGAAAAAAACCTGTAAATAATCAAGCTTGCCAGAATTCAGAAACCTGACTCCAAATCAGCAGAGAATGAGAACTTGAATCCAAAATATACTGCCTAAAATTGCTGATGCCAAGATCACAAAACTTTGAGAATCCAAAGCCCACTTTCTTATTTCTGCATCTGTTTTACTAAGTTGTGTTGCACTGTGGGTTGTGTTCTAAAAATCACCCCCATGTATGCTGATGTGTGTAGGAGTTAGTTCACCGTGGTGGTAACACCATCACTGCGAGTACTGCAACAGACTATTACATGATCAACGCAGCTGGAAGGAAAATTCTGTTCTAGCTGCTGGATGTAGAAAAAATCCCCATGTATTCTTTAGCCAACAAAATAGATGGTAGCTAGTGCTACCATATGTTATCTCCTCAGGTGTTGGCCCAACAGAAACTGGAAGGGAAAGAACTACGGACTGGCACAGTGGCTTCATCTTTGGATGGACTATGAAGACAGGCTGAGATCCCTATCTCCTAAACTAGCTTATCTTTAAAATAACTGCATAAAAAGGAATAAACACAATCTGAAAAGAGTTGTGAGAAGTATTTGACTTGTTGCTTCCATTGAACTTAGAAAGTTAAAGCTGAAAACATCATTCCCTACAAATCCAAAATTACTTGACCAGAATTCTAGGCCCGGTGGAGTTTAATGATACCTCGTGCTTTTAAATTAGCCTTCCAATTTAGGAAAAGAAAAGATGGGAATTTGCAGAGTAATGAAAGTAAAACATAACCTAAAAATAGAAAGGGTACATATGATCAAATAAAAAATTCAGGGAAGGGAACATTTTACCAAATGAGAAAGTCCACAGAGGATTTGCAGAGCATCTCTCCTCCTTGTATTGAAAAAGTGATGGAAGGAACCTTTATTCATTTATCTCTTGGGCAAATATTTCTTTTTTGTTGTCTTTGCCTTTTCTGAAAGACCTCTTTCAGCTGTAACAGAAGTAAACTTCAGCCACCCCAGTGTACGCAGCCCTTAACAGCCGTGGTTTGTGCAGAGCCGTCACCAAAGTCCTCAGCTCCTCAACGTCGGCGGGTCAGAGTTGGCAGCGCTGGGGAGTACAAGGCCTGCAGACAGCTGCAAAAAAGTGAGCCCTGAACAGTGCAAATCAGAAGTCAGAGTAGTCTGCCTCTGTAGCGAATCATAGCTAAAATAAGGTATAGAAGGGACTGGCAGTATTCCCAAGGAAACACAAGAATATATTCATTTTCTTACACCGTACAGGTGCATTTGTCACCCATTGCTGTCACCCAGGGATCTTAATGTCTGAGACGATTATACAAATGATCAATGGATGTAAATGAACTCTGGAAATATTGATGTTTTCTTGGCTGGTGAAGCATTTAACCTTGAAGATGATATGGCCTCACCACCATCTGTGAGCGCTGGAGTACCGACTGCAAGCAGGAGATGGACTTTGCAAACATTTTGACAGAACCAGACTGCCTCCAGCCTGCAGCTGGTCTGTCTCCTTGTGTCTGACAATCATGCTGTCCCTTGGAGTTTCTGCAGTAGTTTTAACCTCTGTATTCAATATTTGGCATAAAATTCAGTGCAGCAGAAATGTCCAAATTACAAATCTTAGGGTTCTCCTTATAGACAGAAACAAGAGAATCTTTGCTCGCGGTACCAGACTGTCAGCTTGGGCTAGAAATCACGTTGCTTCCACAACAGCAAAATCAGAGTCCTTGTCAGCAAAGTCTCTCTAGACTGGGAGGTTCAATCTATATCTCAAATCTAAGCAAGCAGTTTCTTTTTTGTAATTTTAACTTTTATATCAGTTTCACTCCTGTATGCTTGAAATACTAAAATTATAAATAATTAAGTATTAATTTTCTATAAAGATAGATGCAGACGCATGGATACGAATACATATTCACATAGCATCCTCATATATAAACCTCACATCTAGATTAAATGTGTAAGTGTGGTGGCAGTTTGTGCTTGATAGGTTTTTAAAGAGCGTAAAAGCAAATTCCCCTCTCACTCTGGCGTGAATGTTCTGTAAGGTGCTGTTCTATACCAGCAACAAACAATAAACTGGAGGGAACTCAGACATAATTTCATGTTTCATTTTAAAACCAAGAAGAACATAAAACGAGTATTTCCCCCAGAAGAGCTCTCTTGATTTTAACTAATCCACTACAGTAAAAGAAAGAAGTACATTAAAGCGAGTTCTGTGGGAGCTTTTTGTATCCGGCAGAGTCTCTCTGGAGCCCTGGGAATGGCAGGATAGCACATCTGGAAGGCGCAAGAACAAACCAGGATATTTGGAATCATTTTCCTTGCTCACGGGAGGGAAGAGCACTGCAGGCCCTCTGCACACACCAACGCAGCTCCGCAGTGCTCGCTTACTGTATTTACTTGAAAAATTAAAAGAACTAGGATTTAAAGGGGACTCCATATATTATTGCTCCCAAGTGCTTTTTGCAGAGAATTCGCTCAGGTCAATAGCCCGGAGCACTGTATTCTACACAGGTACGGATTCAGTCCTGCAGGCAACATTCCCTGCCGTGTCTCAAAGTTTGAGAATTTTCCAGCAGTATTAGGTACCGAAAACGTAGGTTTCTCTGTTGACTACAGTCACCTCCAGCTTTTGTGGTCATAAAATCACTTCTAGATCTGATATTTTAGAATGAAACTTTTACATACATAATAGTAGTGAGGTATGTAGTACAGCATGCAACAGAAGAGATCTGAGCTCTAGCTACATACAGGACCTTCTGCTTGTAATTCCTTATTTAAATCAGTGAGAAGGGAAACTTACTTCCTGGCAGGTTTGTTCTTTGAAGATGACTCTCGTATGTCTGTTCCCGTGAGTTCTTTTGTAAAAAGAGGCTCTCACCCTTGGAGAAGATAGGAAGTAAAAGATGAAGTCCCAAACTACGGCTGGTTTCTGCACATTGCAGTTCCTGAAGCTGGCGGTATGGCTCTGCCGGGATAGCCCAAGTCTCCTAGCATAACGGTGGCAAGGTCAGGAGTGGGTCTTCTGTGCAAACTGCTGCAGGAAAACTTTGACAGCTTCTTTACTCCCACCGAGAGATTCAGATAAATTCTACCAAGGCAACTCACCGGACTGACCCTGCTCCTCCCACAGTGCGTTACCTCAATTCTACATTTTATATCTAGGTTTTCATTTGTATTATTCTTCTAAAAACAGGACAACTTCGCTTGCACAGTCGGTAATGATGTTTCCGTCCTGCCTTTTCAGTCACCCACTAGCAAAACGGAGACGACGATTCTGATGTGGGAACCTCAGCTGTGTACTCTCCCACTTAAGGTTTTTAAAGCAAAGTGGCCTAAGACATCTTATTTTGGCAGACACATATTAACCCAGCCTATACCTCAGTCCAAGCCCTAGGAGATCCAGCAAGAAGCAGCATTGGTTATTCTGCCTTGCCTTCTGCTCTGACTCTGGTCCTAGTCCTAATTAAACCTGAGTGATGCTGAACAGAACCAAGCTTAAATACAAACCGTTGTAGAACCAGCAACTCCTTCAGCTTACAAGGAGCCTTGAGAGGTCTCCAGTCCTCCTGCTTTCAGAGGAGGGTGAACACTGATCTCAGATCATGTTTCTCGGTGCTTTACCCAGACGGGAGCTGAAGACTTCCGAGGTCAGTGATGTCTTCGGAGTGCTGTGGGCTTCTGTTCTTGCAATTAATTATCCTCTAAGTGAAAACTGTTTTTCCTTATCGCTGGTCCTTGGCTTCAGTTTATGTTCACTGTCTCTTATTCTTCTGCTGTGCACCTCAGTAAAGAGCCTGGCTCTTCCTCATTGGTGCCACAAAGTGGATATCAAGTCCCCTCTAAGCAAGTCCAGTTCCCTTGGCTGCGTCTTCTAATGCCTTTGTCCTCCAATGGCCTTGCCCCCGTTCATTAGCATCTCCCTTACACTCCCTTCATCCAAACCTGGATGAAGTGCTACCGAAAACGAAGAAAAGTGCAAGGACATACAGAAGCCAGGAGAAATGTAACCAATCCAGACCTTAAGTATCACTTACTGCAGCTACTAAAACCAGTATCATGTAACCAATATATCCCACAGCCAGAGTGCTCGCAACTGGTGTAAACTCTTCCTGATCTCACGCAGTCAAGCACTTCGTCTCTGCCTTAAAAGGCAGCCTTGTTTTAACTCCGCTAATGACTCTGAAAACACACTATGGAGCTGCTTATGTGCTCCAGCAGATCCCTGAGCAAACAACAAAAGAAATTACTGAGGATGAAGGCAGGCGTTTGCCTGCCTCCCAAAGAGAATAATATCCCCAAGAGCATTAAGGTGCACTCAGCTACTTCCAGCTACATGGGATGAAGACACTAATGACAAAGTTTCTTCCTAGCCGTGTCATTTGCCTTTATTAGTTGCTTAAGATTCATCTCTATTCCCCTACTACCGGAGACAGTTATCAGGGAACCTATCTATGGTTCCAGGTCTGGAATCTCAATTGGCAGTAGATTAAGCTGGAGGTGGAGAGACAAAGTAAATGGCATTTTTCTGGTATCTTACAAAATCACTACCTTTCCTTACAACTGCGTATGTCACCACTCCAGCAACTGATATATCTGAATTACAGTGGATCCAATTATTTAAATTTCAAGCCACTTTTCTTCAGGAGCTCTGCATAGTCCACTGGCAGATACAGGTTTTCTTTATGCCTAGCGATGCACTGGTTGTTCTGCATACTGAGTCACCTTACAAATAGCAATCGTAATCTATGGCTTTTACTCTGAGCATTTTAGCAGTAGTAGTTTTAGATATTAGCAATCTGATCAGAAAGTAACAAAGCAGCTCAGAGAGCCTCGGTCTCCCCAACCCCCTCAGCTCAAAGAGGAGAAATGCTAGCTGACAGGGATTCGAGCTGGTCCCTATTTAGCAAGTATCACATTATAGTGCAGTAATCATTTTCCCCTTGCTCTCTATGAAGTGGGAAGTGAAGTTACCATCGTTCTCTTAACAATGTGAAAGATTAAGGACTCCATTTCCAAATCGCTGCAATAAAACACAATTGGCAGGCAGGGTGAGGATGAGAATAAAAAGAAATAAATGGTACAAGTAGCAGGCTGAAGGAGCAAATTGCACTTTCGAAGCAAGGCACGGGGCTTGGCTGTGTATTTTCCTTGGAAGAATTGTAGGAACTGTCTCCTAAGGCAATTGGGAGCAGTTAAGGTGGCAGGTAAGCTCCGCAGAGCCAAACCCGAGCTACAACTGCTCCGCACGAAGGGACTGAGGAGGGGGCGTGCAGTCGCACTCCCCTTTCACACACCAAACAGCTCCTTCTCACTGCTTTAGCTAAACTATAAAAAAAAGTGTCCTGTCATCATCTCCTCTGATCCACCCCCTCTGTTCTTCTTAGGGACGGCTCTGCCTTCCCTGTAGCCCCCACAGAAGAGCAAGAACCTCACAGGGGCCTCGTGCCGGGGATGCTCAGGTAGCAGGTGCCCCTCCGGGTCCCCCTCCCCACGCCAGGCAGGCTTCGAGGCCCTTGAGATGGAGGCTTGGAAAGCAGGCACCTTCCCTGGGCCCCAGACAGTTGGCTTTTAACAGCAGGAGTCACAAAGTCCGCTCTTCCGTTAACAGATTGAGTATTAGAGAAGAAGGGCTCGGGTGTGGCTTATCTCCTCTTCTCTAATAGAGCACACGATGTGCAATGCTTTCAGATATGGGTGCAGTCTGCACCAAACAGAAGTGATAAGGCAAAACGGGAGCAAACAGGACATTCAGCTAAGGACCAGCCTGCATGTATCTCAAACAAAGCTTCAGTTGGGGTTTTCTTTTAAAAAGGAAAAAAAAACCTTTTTTTTTTCCCTTTAAAAAAGACGACTTCTTTTTCCTTAAAAAAAAAAAGAGAAAAAAATGTCAGGCTTTATATAGCCTCAGTGTGTACACATGTACTTGCCTCAGACTCCAGGTTTTCACCTGGGATAGCAGGAAAATGTGGTCGGGACACCTCTGACTCGGTGAGAAGCCCCTGTCTAACCCGAAGAAGTGCGTTGCCCTCAGAGCTGCAAGAAGCAGGATCGCTTGGTGAAGTACCACTCCAACGAAGCTACAGATGCTCCAATTGCTTCTCAGGCTTCCAGCCCTTAAACAACATGATAATATGAGGCAAATGGCAGAGACAAAGACTAATGTGCCTCCTTTTGTCCCTGTTCAGCTTCTCATTTGCTATCTTGTCTATGTAGAATACAAACCCTTCCAGGCGTAGGCTCTTCATTCCCACACAGCGCGTAGTACCATGGGACCCTAACTCATGCCTACAGATGTTTCCCTAATATATTTTTGTTATACAACATGTCATCTTGGGGGTTGTTGACTTTTGCCTTTGTGTTTTTAACACAGGAACTCAGAAAAGGGCTCATAAAGGAGCAGAAACACCTCATAATGCATTTTAAAACCATTTTCCATTTTACAAATCCCCATCCTCCTTGCGCTTGGAGAGCACAAGGGAGTTCAGATAAGAACCGGAACCTTTCAGGTTCCCTTCCCTCCCAACAGATGCTGAACAATTTAACTCCCTTTTTTTCTAGATGGCTGCATCTGCTTGGCACGGGCTTGATTTATACCGGACACGAGAGCACCGTGCTCGGGAGCTTGCTAATCTTTCAAAAACACTTTAGCTCATCAGCGCTATCTGGTGCTTTGTGTGCTTGTGCATACGTATTTTATATATAACTATATGTATTATATATATACACACACATAATGCACACACATATATTATATATATATTATATATTACATATATGCACAGTATATATATGTATATATATTGTATATGTACAGTTTTTTTAATAGATATACATGCACACACATACATATGCACTTTTTTTTTCCCTTGTGAGAAGGCAACACTTTTGACGCAGGCTGAAACAATTATTGCAGTTAAGGTTAGCAAATGAGTGGGCAGCAGACAACATCAATAACATGTCCTAAATATTTCACTAAGGCCGAGATCTTTCAGGACAATGTTTGAGAGGCATCTGGTGGGTGCCACAGAAGCACTCAAGGGTTGGTGCATGGTCCAAATATTAAAAAGTTTTCCATTTCACCTCAAACAAAACTTAGACTTCTGGTCAAGTGAAGTAGTTAGAAATCAGAGAGTTGTGCCATGCTACAGCCGGTGCCCCAGGACAGAGAACTCAGTAGCTCCTAAATGCCACTGAAGTCAACATGAACACATAATGCTTCCCAGAGTTTGGGATTATGTAAAAATTATGTAAAAACCAACATTAAATTAAAAAAAAAAAAAAGAGACATCAATTCCTTGCTCTTTTCTAATTTGCTACAGGATGCAGTTCTAGGGTTCATTTTTAAACATCAGAAGGAGTTGTTGATGATAGATTTTCTGCTTTTTTTTCTTTTCCTTTTTTTTTTAGTTTTTAATTTTAAACTCTTTGGGCTCTTCTTGCAAGTCAGTGTGACTGTGTCTCATACCTGGAATAGTCTGAGCCTGAAGTGTCCATAGCACAGATCAAATGACTGGGCTGACATCTCAGGATATGGGTACAGACAGGTCTGACTTTATATCATTCTAAAGCCTTTCTTCTCTAGTCAAGGGCGAGAATTTTGGCTTAGCTCTACAAAGGTATTTGGATGCCTTATTCCTATTTAAGTGTCTAACACATTACAGGAGCTACATATGCAAACACCTCCACAAATCTGGGATTGAATATTTGAGTTTTACACCCCTCCATCTGTGAAACAGGGGTAACCGTACTTCTGGAAAGTATGGTTAATTTTTTATAAGCTTAATTTTTCTTGAAAATTAATCGTTTCGAGTTAATCCAGCGCTTCACTAGTTAAACAGAAACAAAAGCAAAAGCGAAAGTTTATCCAAACACCCTTCTTCTGTTCAGGTCCCCTCCCCCCCCCCACTCCTCCAGGTTGAGCCCCGCAGTCCCAGTCTATCCCAGCCACCCCACAGACAGGACATTTCGCGGAGGAGTCTGCTTCTGCAGGGGCACTCGGAAAAAGAAGACAAACCCATTAAAGGCATGAAGACAGTTAAAGCACGCTGAATTCCCACGAGACCTCTCTCTT
This sequence comes from Sagittarius serpentarius, assembly GCA_034782735.1. NCBI lineage: Eukaryota > Metazoa > Chordata > Aves > Accipitriformes > Sagittariidae > Sagittarius > Sagittarius serpentarius. The sequence continues at coordinate 306,555 of JAVKLA010000036.1, read as the reverse complement.
AGAGCGAGCCGTACTGAATCGTAATTCTCCTTTCAGGAGGATTAATGTGGATTAATGACTGGCAGACAGACAGCCCCCAAAACGCAACTGCAACTGGGGGATCACCAGTGTCACGTCACTATTCCCGTGCATTCCTGCCGTGCCAGACTTGGAACCATTTAACATTTTTACTGATGACAAAATATAAAATCATCATGGTTAAGTTTGGTAATTGCACAAAGATAGAAGAAAATGGGTAACTGGCACAGAGAAATCCAGTTCATTTGGTAAGTCGGATGTAGGCTAACAACATGCATATTAAAACAGCGAAGTGTGGAGTGTCTGCTCTGTGATGGAGAGCACCGCAGGACGGGGACTTCAGGAAGCCGTGGCTGAAGGCAGCCGGAGCGTCCAAACAGAGAAGCACCTGACCTTGTATTCCCAGCACTGCATTCGGCCCAGAAGATCAACACTGCCTATGACTGGAAAGACAGAAATATTGAGAAACAGCTGGAAAAATCCTGCTGTTTCTGTAACGGGCACAAATTTGCCTGCTTCTGATTACTGGGCCTAGTGCTGGTGTCAACGTGAGAGGCAGACCCCTGGTTTGGAAGGGACTCGGGAAAGTGCAGCAGAAATACCAGAAAAAAAAAAGATCTCATAGATGTGCTGGAGGGAAGAGTAAGGGGATTGCTTCATGGATGGTTATAAATACCTAAGGCCAGGGATAACACATTTTTTTGGCTCATTGGTCTAACGAACTACATCATAGCACGGCCCAAGCTGAGCTCACACAGAGGGGTGTTAGCAAGCCTGCACAGGCATCCTCGGTGATGGGGACCATCAAGTGAGGATTTGCCAAACATGGCTGTGAATTTGCAGCCCCTAGCAATCTCACGTCAGGAGTGGATGTTTTCCTAAAAGAAATTCTCTAAGGGAAGTCTAGCGATGTTAGTGTCTGCCTAAACAGATGACAATAACACTCCCTTCTGGCCTTACAAAACGGCGAGACCACGCTTCTGTATTTCCCTATTTAAACCAGTCCATATCAATGACGTTGTGATGCTGGTGTCGGCGCTGAAAGAGCTGGAGACTTACGGTTTTAAACACAGCGCAGGAGAATCCTTACACAAATGGTCACCCAGGTGTTACAGTTTTACTGCTAAAATAATCGCTTCTCTCTCTTGCTCAGCACTTTGTTGGGAATATCGATCCTGCCCTGTGCTAACTGGGCTGGGGTGCTCACACCCCGCCTGAGATATTTACAGTTGCCTGCCGCTATGGTCCTGCAGTGCCGTGACATAGGTCACTGGTACTTTGCTAAACCATAGTATTCATTGTTTGCTTTCCTAGAGTCCAATTTCTATGGGGTTTGAGTACCACTTTAAAAGCATTAATGTCAGTTTTCATACGTTTGCTACTAAAACTGAAAATAGCTTTTTGTGTTGCCTTGAATAAGGAACGAGGACACCATGAACCCTTAACAGTATGGTGATGATATTCTCCTCCATAGATGCAAGTCTTCATGTTAACGCAGGCACCTTTTAAAACGGTACTATATTGCTACAGCAAATGCAGATAACCTTAAGCAACCTGAGTCTTCCACTGAAATTCAGTTGCAGAGTGCTTTTATAATGGTAATATATAGGAACGCTGTCATCTTGTCATCTCAAGAGCCATCGTCCACCACTTTATAAACCATTTTGACACTGGCTGACAAGAAATGTCAAATTTTTTATTATTATTATTTTTATATTTTTAGAATAGATCGGCTATCTGGTCTCTTGGACTAATACACTTAAAATTTTGTATCCAGCCTGAATTTCTACAAATAATAATTTGATGGATTGGCCATAAGGAAAAAAAAAAAGGCTACATTTATGATACTGCCATATGGCCTCCACATGTTGGCATTTCCACTTTGCTCCCACTAAGCTCATTCTTGGCCTGGGTCAGTGAAAGACTCCAAGGGTCACCATATCTTGTTCACACTGTTGGAAAAAACTTCAGAGCATCTTACTTTGGCAGAGCCACCAGAGCCATGGCATTTACTGCCTGAGGCAACGTTCTGGCTCTCGCAGGCGAAGGCTACTGGCCCTGACGCTTGCTGTTGTTAGATTCTGGTTTTATCTACCTAAAAATTGTCCAACTACAGTGTCTGGCTGAAGTTTCTCTTCCAGGGGAAAACTAGTCTAAATTTTCACAGAAATTCTTAACCACAGTATTGTTCCAATGTTAAGATACAGAAACAAACCAGATTTTTTTACATCCTGTCTTTTATGTAAAAAAAACATTTTTTTACAAATTTCACTCCGTTTTGTGAGGTATTGGGGAGAGCAAAGGTGACACAAGCGCAGCTTGCGCCAATACCAAGTAAGTCATCCTGATTTCAAAGAAATGCCATTCACTTAGCGCTTCATCTCTGGCCAAGTCTGTCCCAAACCACGGTGCTGGGGTAACGTTTGTGTAACAAAGCCGGCATACGTGCAACTGCCAACTCCCCCGGTCAAACGAGTCCTGGGGATTTTGATCTGCGTAACTCAGAAGAGGATTGAACCCATGTGATACCAGTGCCTACTTTAGGGCCTTTCACGAAACGCGCATTGAATTTGCTTTATCCCTTCAAAACAGCAACAGGAAGTAATCTGTAAGAAAGAAAGCATCAGCGTATTGTTCCTCAGCGGTGGCTCCATTACTGACTTACAGTGATGCATTATTAACCTAGGCCTAGTGCTTACTTTGGAAATCAGGGAAGAAATGCTAATATGCCACAAATTTGACACAGAAATAGTCTCTCAGGCAAAAAAAAAAAGCAGCTGTTGCAGTAACACTGTAGTGTCTGGTTGTCTCTGTGCTAATGGAAATTGGGGAAAATCCACTGCAGAGGGAGGAAATTAACTAAAGAGCTATTTGCGGGCAAAGACCGATGGAAACCTGATCTCCGAATGACCCCACGGGGAGTGGGCATCCCCCTTGCCAAGGGGCAGCTGCGGCTGCTGGAAGTCACCCCCCACCCCATGCCAAGGAGGCCAGGAAGCGGCGGGACGCCTACTCCTGCCCGGCAGGCACCTCCACATCTCTTTGGAGAGTAAGACACAGCTGAAGTGACCCCTTGCCTCCACCCGATGAAAACCCTATGGGCAACAAGTACATTTTCTTTCCGATTATTATTCCCAATTTAAAACTAAGCTCTCTCTGAGAATATGAAGAACAACTCAGTCACAGGATTGGCTTTTTTTGTTGCTGCAGCTATGAAATTCACTCAGCCCTACAAGCACGTTGCAGCGCTGTTTAAGCTCAGCTTGACTTCAGCTCGGTTTAGTCCCAAAAGCTCCACTTCCAAGGACTCCATCAGCTGGCTGAATGGCACCCTTCTGTGGGGAACCACGTCCCTAACATGCTTTTATCTGAAATTGGTGACAGACCCTGAAGTTGCCTCAGTTTCTCATTCTGAGAGTCCTCAAACTTAACTGCAGAGAAATAATGACTTTTCATGTCCCAGGTGCCAATTTGAACTAAAATACTTCTTTTCTTGGGAACATTTTTTGCCACCTTCCTGGGCTGCGCATGCTGTGAATAGTCTAATTCACATTCACACCCAGACATGGCAAGGCAGCTCTCTCTCACCTTTACCAGTATCTAATGACCTGACAACCAGAGCATAATTTCTTTTTTAACTACGTCTTTCTGATATGAATGCCACAAATACCACAAATCAATCACTAACCTTTGGAAAAAAAAAAAATTCATGAAGTAATTTTTTGAAGTATATTTTTGTTCATACCCAGGTACTATCACTTCCACCCACAGCTTTACTTAGCACACCATTACCCTCAACACAAGAAGTGAAGTGCAAATAGCCATGATTTCACTGTATAGGGTATGTAATGCAATCTTCCCTTGCCTTATGGTAATTTAGCAGACTGACGTGAGTTTGGGCAAGCTAAACCCAACATCCATACAGATTAAAAATATGCAAAACTGTCTATCACATCAGCTAGCAATTTCTATTAGATTACATAGGTTTTTTTTTTTCTTTTGGAAGACTCCCTTCTCTGATTTTCCACCTGGCTGTGGACAGGCTCAGCTCCCATCCTCCCGTGGCTGCGTCAGGGGCTGCGGGAGCAGCAGGCCCCCGGCACCGGCCGCCCGACGCCGGTCCTGCAGGCAGTGCAGCTGCCACCACAGACAACCACATCGCACAGCTACTTACGAATAAAAAAAACAAGGACAAAATTTTGAGCCCTGGCTTGGAAGTCATCAATGTTGGTAGCTGCATTTGGCGACATAGACGTGTCTTGGTTTTTTTCCTTCTTCAAAGACTACGAGCTTATCCTGGGGGCTGAGAAGACAAACCCAGAGAGTGCATCCCACCTGTCCCGTTCTCCTTACTCCATGACAAGGCAGATCTCAGCAGCAACCCACCTGCCTACCCTGCCCACCACCGTGCCAGCTCACCGGCTCTCTGTGCTGCTGGAAGCCACCAGGCACAGGGTTTGGTGATACAGAGCCACAGCCCAGAGCATGACTACAGTGGTGTGTTTTTAACTGAAGCTGGTGGGAACGCGACTGTCCAGCTCAGAGCTTGTGGCGGGTGGCAGAACCCCGCCTGTTTCAAGCCGTGCATGCGTACTGACTCCAGCAATGACGGGCCCCAGCCAGGGTCCCTGCTCTGAGCCGCTCGTACCAGCTCACCCACAGCCTCTCCCAGCAGAAAGCAGGCTTGCCTGTAGCCAGGAGTGTGGGAGAAGTTTCACTTTTGTTTTCGGGGGGGAGGGGGGAAGAAATAAATAAATCTGAAATTATAAAGCCTCATAAGCTTTGCTTGTAAGAAGGAAACAGTATCATGAAACTGAACAACTGCACAAGTCTCCTGCACATCTAGGGACAGCAAAAGCCGTGATGTAAATCCCTGATTATCTAAGGCTTGGCAGAAGGCAGAAATGATCTCATGCTTAAAGAGCAAAAAAAAGGTATATGGTTAGATCCTCAGCTAATTTAACAGACGGAGTTGTCGCTAAATCCATCTATTTGTACCAGCCAAAGAGCTGCCCACTGTCCATTTTTACAAATAAAGGGGTTTTCTTTATGGTGAATGCTCAGTGTTTTTCACAGTGCTGCATTTCCCCTTGTGCAGTTTTAAATGGATTATTGCAGTGATTCATTTTATTCAGCTGTTTTTATTTTAACCTTTTGCCCTTTTGCTCTTCATGCAATGGATTTATCACAGCCTCTAAGTGGTGTATTCAAATATGATTGCACAGATGCTCTGCAACGTCATCAATGTGTTCATTTAGCAAAGGGCAATGCTTGAAGGTTACCCAAGCACAAGTCTAGTATCAACTTCAAAAAAGCCTGAAGCTGATATTGGTTAATATTTCTTCTTGTAGCTTGTTAAAGAGAGTGAAGGAAGGAAATAACGCCAATCAGCAAAGTGCTGAGACATCACTGTTGATCAAGACAGTCAAAATGGCACGAGACACTGAAGAGCGAAAATATTCTTTGCCCCAGACACAAGCAGTCTGGGCCAGAAATGTAAAAATAGAAAGTCACCCAGGCCACCGCAGCAGTCAGCTGGTGACTTCCAAAGTACTTCCCACACTTGGTACACTGCAGAACATCAAAAGGAGGGTTGTTTTTTTTTTTACTCTCTTTCCTCTTAGCAACAGCTTGTTGTACCCCTCGAGCTCTCAGCCAGCTGGCTGCATGCAGGGGTCACGAAGGTATGAACATTTCCCCTCCATCCCCCTGACAAACATTGGTGCCTGCTTTAAATGGAGTAACTGAGGTCAGATTAGAAACGTTAACAAATCTTGGGGAGGTTATGTTTACAAACAGGGTACAAGAAATCACCTGGAAAGGAGGAGAGAACAAACCACGAAGCAGCATTACGCCACAGTATAAACCTGTGATGAGCCACCTGCCCTTGACCATGTCCCTGCCCCAGCCCCAGGTGGCTCCAGAAAGAGCCCTATTGAACTGTGGCAGCTTCAAAGAAAGGCGACTGAAAGAGAGGAAGCAAATGTGATAAAAGCCTCCCAGCAAGGGGTGAGTGAGCAGGCCAGGGTCTTCGGCCCCAAGAAGAGACACCTGGGACAGTGGAAGGGAGCTCTGTGCCACCTTGGGGGCCTGGGGAAGGTCAAGGCGGTTGCCGGTCAGTGCAGCTCCCCAGGCAAGACCTGCAAGGTGCCAGTGCGGCAGCCTCAAAAACAAGGGAGGTACTTTCTACCTAAAGTGGAGTTTAGCTGTGGGATTCTTTGACACAGGATACTGTGGATATAGAAAAAAAAAATTATATAGTGAAAAAAACCCGTATCGGCTAAGTTCTAGGACAAAAGTCCCCTAAGGAGCTATTAAAGGCCAGGTACAGCCTCTAGCTTGGGATGTCTTTGAGCACCAGGCGGCTGGCAGTCGCACTAGAGCACGTCCCTGGATGCTCCTTCACATCTGGTCTTGGCCGCGGCTGGAGGGAGGTTCCTCTCCTGCCTGTGCTTTGTGCCCTGGGCTGGTACTGGTGCTTGCCTCTCAAAGCCACTGGACTCCTCTGCACATCACTGTCAGAGAAGGGAGACTGGCACAAACTCATCTGTAAAGGTGCTTATAATGAAAAGAAAGAAAGACACATTCCTCATTTTCTCTGCTCTAATGTATTTTCTCTCTCTAAACAGCTCCAGCATCAAACAAGAAATTCACAGCTTTCTTGTCTTCCTCTCTGAAGCAGCTGTAAGCGTCTGTCAGTAACAAGGCGATCCAGGAGCACAGGAAAAAAGATTTGGGACTCACATTCCCCCCTGCCGCACACCGCCTTTAGAAGCAGTTTTACATACAGGGGCTATTACAGTTACGTGATTGTGCTCACTTTGTGGGGCCTTGTGTTGCTCAGATTTAGCCGAAGCCCTCACTTGCTTACAATGAAGCTCTGAAATGGTGGCACTAGCTCTCCTAAAACCTCAGATTCACTCTTCTCTTTTTGAAAAAAATTGTCAGATTAACTCTGTGTTCCCCTAGTAGCCAACATGGAGGCTGGGGAACAAATAAACCAAACGAGCACACTGAAATCTAGGCATTTTGTAACAGATGAAGGTGAATACTAAATAATCCAGCTGAATGGATGAGTCCCATTTGCCTCTATCAAAACCTGGCCCAGATTACCCTGTGCCAATGGTCCCCAGCAGGCACAGCAAGCAAGGACCATCCATCCTACCGTTTCCCATTTCTCCCTAGGTTTGTACCTGACCAAGCCCCGCTGGACCCCACACAATATATCAGATCGCGTGGATACCCTCAAGTAATTCAGGGCCAGAGGTATTAAAAGGTCACTTGGCAAAAACGCAAGTTCTACACCGACCATTTCTCATTCCTTCTTCATCATTTTAAGTGGTGACAGTGATTTGGAAAAAAACCCCTTCAGTGACTGGTTTGATTTTCTGCAGTCTCGGTGCTGACAGCGGGTCTTGTCCAAGCTGCAAAGATCACAGCGTGGGTATAAAGAGCTCGGTCATCACTTGCGCAGTACTAAAGGCCCAAATGCAGGTGGAGCAGAGAGATTCCAGTTGGAGCCGGCTCATTCCTGGAACGCTGTTGACTCTCCAAGCCATGAGTGCATGTTACTCTTCACCCTCACCACCGTGCTTCTCATCGTGTCCTGAATTAGACACCCGCCAAAGCCCGTCCCACGTCTAGGGAAGGGAATAAATAATTGAAGGCTCACCACGTCTGCTTGCATTGTCACTTCCTTTTCCCCTTGCACTTGGCAGCTCCCTTGTTTGTGTTTTTACATTTGCCAAACTCTTCTTTGTGCTGGCATAACGCTTCATTTTAGCAGAATAGGAAAATGAATAGAAAAGCACTCAGACTGAAAATTGCGCTGGAATGATATTAAGTACACCTAATTGATTTGTTAATGAATGCCTCCTGAAACAAAACCAGTTTTGTTCCAACCCCTTAATCTGTGATTCTCAATTTAAAAAAAAAAAGAAAAAAAAATGACAGACATCAGTTTAATTAAGCACAGAAGGGAGATGATGGGCACCTCAGAAAGAGAGAGCGACTCCTGGATAAACAGCTAGTCAAAGAAGAGCCTCACCTAACCGCTGCCGCGAAGAACTGAACAAGCTGTCACAAATCCGAGATGTTTAGCTCCCAGGCGCAGCAGTATTTTGGGATCCGTCAGTACCTGAGAGCTCAGAACACCACAGCTTGGTTTCATTCTGCACCAACCATGCTCCGGAAAGGTATTTTGTGACCTGAGGCAGGTAGGGCCTGATGGCCTTGATCTGTCAGCCCGTATCTCAAAGACCTGGTGTATTTTACTTCATGGTTGCACCCAGCAAAGTGGAAAAGGTTTGTTGGTGCAGTTCAGCAGACCACGTCCCTCACACACAGAGAAGGTGGTTGACTTATCGCCTGGTTTAGGCAGCATTTCTGAAACGTGCTTGACGTCAGGACATCTCAGCTATGGCTATCACACTTTTTAATCCCCACTTCATTTAAATGTAGTCCCATGTTTAAACTTGACTGCTGCTGCCACAACTATATTTTTTTCTCTAGTCTTATCATGGCCAGCACATAAAATTCAGCTCTACGCAGAGAGCTAGAAAGGGGCTATTAGCAGCTTAAATCTTATTTATGTACTAATATGAAGGCATAAGTAGGACTTACGTGATGCTTAATCCCTGTGCTAGCCCTCTGCACAGAAGCAAGCTGTTCTCAGAAGAACAGATTTTAGGACAAAGGAAAGTCTTAAGCTTACAGCTTTTATGACAGATACTGACAGCCACTCCTTTTCTTTCAGCTTTGGAAGCTTCCACTTCCTTCCAAATGACAGAAGATGAAGAAAGAGAATGAGACTAAGGTCCTGACCCTACATCCTTTTCTGTGGACAAAATTAGGTGCTACTGCTGGTTTATGACAAGCCTCCAGAGGACTGCAGCGATGTTCTCCGAGGAAGGCAGCACCATGCTCTGGGCCTCTTGCGCTCGTTTCTTTGGTACAGGAAACGGATGCAGACCGAGATAGACTCTACCACAAAAGCATTTTGCAGCATGTGTCATTTCTCTGAGGGTGCTTTGCTATTGCATTATTGTATGTTGCTTTGTTAATGTGTTCATTTTTCACTAAGCATATTTCCTTTAATTTGTTTAGAATGCACCTCCCCAAAGGATGTTACTAATGAAGTCACAGTAAATGAGATCCAGGTCTCCTGCTGCATTTCTTGGTGCATTTGGTTGCAAGAGCAGCAACGCTAAGCAAGCAAACTTCATAGGAAATAGGTTTTGCCTACCAGCAAGCGACGGGAGCAGTTCAATTATAAGATTAAAAGAAAAACAAAAGAAGCCATAAAAGGCTTTCGTAAAGTAGGGTTTGTTGTTTGAATATTTTCAGAGTGAACTGATGTGGATTCCACAGTTCTTCAATCAGATAAGCAGAAAATTCTCAGTCTTCTTTCTGTAAACATAGAGCAAAGCTCCTCTTCCACCTTTAAACAGGCTGTCAGCACTCAATAGGAAATTCAGTGTATTACACATCCCTTGCGCTAATGACCTAACTTGGATTTGTGGCTAGATTTGAATTTATGTGCACTAGCACCAAAAGACTCCAACCAAGATCCTAGGCCATTCATGCTTGGTGCCGTTGAGGCACAAAAGGGCAGACAACCTAGAGACAGAGGCAAACCAGAGGGTCTGTGTTCAAAACCGAAGAGGCGAAAGGAGGAAGAGTAAGCAAGGACCAGAAGAGTTGTCACAAGTCACTGAGCAGGCTGGAAACAGGTAGAAAAATTGGCACTCTCTGGCCTCTTTCTCCAACCTACTCCACCACACCACGCCAACCCTCCAGTTCAGCAAGACCTGCTTAGACCCACCTTAAGCCTTTGTGATGATTTGCCAGAATGGTTTGTTTCCAGAGACGCTGCTTAAACCGAAGTTAACTCATAATCAAGCGCTTCCCTCTCCAAAATGCTTGGAATGCTTGGATTAACTGAAAAAACTATGTATCAAAAAAGCTGTTTCTTCTAGCCTGTAATTATAAAATGAATGGGTTTTCTGTATCAGCAAAGCAGCACAAACGATGCTCTACCTTGATCGACTCCTGTGAAAACTGGTGAAACTCATCTGCTTCCTTTGGAGTAGTTTCCTGAAAAGATACAACTACCCTTACAAAAAAAAAAGACCCGACAATGTAGTCGATTATAGGAAAGCTTAATGAAAAAGGCACTGCCTGTGCTGCCTAGTTTGACTCATACCGACATCAGATATACTTGGCAATACAATTCAGTTTCAGTAGCGTGGCTTTGAGAAGAGATAAGAAGAGGCATTATTGACAGTGGTGAAGATAATAACATAAGGGAAACCAAATCTCTTGTCTAACAGTTTGCCACAAGGTTCTGAATATTCAGTATTTATTTTAAATATGAATGCATCGCTTCAAGTTTACCCCAAGGAAAAGAATTGCTTTAATCCTGTAAATTTAAATGTAGATGTCTACTTAGAGCCAGCTATAAAAATAAAACAGTCATAAAAAATACAAATAAAAATCACAAGTAAGATTTCTGTAGTCTAGAAATTGTGTTTAAGTGAGGAAAACCTCGGCAATATTGTTCCTATCATATTTTTCCTACTGTAATCCTTTCACAGTCTTCCACACTTGCACGTAGTGCAAACGGTAGGTGAAACTGGGTTTTCCGGCAGGTCTGAATGTAGCAGATGCTGTTAGGAGGAACTGGTCTTTGCTTGGTTAGAAGACAAAGATCATCTTCCTTCTGCAGCAGCGTTGAAGCAAAAATTAATATAAAGAAAAAGAGAGAGAGTGTTACCAAGCAGCATGCACAGGTGGGGAGGACTGGACTCCCCCCCGGAGCTCGGCTGTGCCGCAGCTCCCTCCTGCTTGCTAGCCCTGCAGCACCAGCTCTGCTGAGGAAAGGATAATGGGGAGTACACGCAGTAAAATCGTATTTGAGTTGCTAAAACCAGAAGTTTGTGTTCACATAGTGGGAGCAGACCTACTGAGAAGGAGGTCTTCGTTTTTCAGAGCACAGCTGCACTGTCCAGGAAAGAAAAATGACATGAAAAAGAACCCAGCGTTCGTTGTGCCCTCCGCTACAACATCTGTGCAGCTGCTGAAGGTCTGAGATGGGTGATGAGTTCATCAGCTTGTTCATCAAGTCCGGTTTGCCACGGAGGCTGGATGAGGGAGCACCACTCCTATTGCTTGGTTGCACTGGAAAGAGAGGCAGGGTGGATTCAGGCAGAGCTCGTGCTGTGGTGCTCTGTAACTCGCCAGCTGAGCAGGTGTGAGGAACCTCAAAAACCTCTCCAGAGGTACCTGAAGAAGAAGGTTCGTGGGGTTCGAGCCAAATACACGCACCAGGGGCAACCCCTGGCAGGCAATTCAGTGGAGTTTCTGCACTTCCATGGTGGGATGAGGCCACATGACGAGGCAAAGCAGGGATTGCTGACATAAGGCTGGCATGGACAACATGGAGAGGTGGAGAGTTGACAGGATTTATTTCCCTGCGTTTTTCTAGATCTGGCCGACCCACATTTGTTCCTGAAAAAACCTGGCATTATCGTTTGAACAAACCTGGCCAGCAAATGTCTACTGCGAGTGCTGGCGAGGAGGTGACAAAATGCCCATTTTTGTGCTGCAGGCAATTAGGAATAAAAACCTGAAATCCATAAAACCCACAGGCTTACAGAAAGACACTGGAGAGGAGTTCTGACTGGTCATTTCACAGAGTTTTAAGTCCAGAGTTGCACAGAAGCATCTTTGTAAAGCAATGAATTATATTATTCATTTACCCATCAGCATTTTTTTCCCTTTAGATCGTATTCCTCCCCTTGAGCTTGTTCAGTAAAACAAACTCATGTTCCCCAGGGGAAAAAAAAGGACTTTCTTCCTTACTGAGCAACTCCAAAGGACGCTTGGCAGGCCGTGCGCTGAGGAAGGCTGCTGGTCCAACCCCAAATCTCACGTCCCAGAGCTGTACCAGATGAAGGCACGCAAGGACGGACGGCGGGTCCTACCCTGCCTCATGACTGCCGGGTCTGCCGTCGGGTCGCTCTGAGCCCGTAGTGCCGACTGCCCCGCTCCTGCGAATGCACCTTGTTATTTCTGGTGGAGGGAAGAGGGAAAGGGGCGGCTGGGTGTCTCCTGGAGACAGCTGCAGCGAGGGGCTGCTAGACAGGCACCGGAGAGAGAACATCTCTCAGTTCTTGTTTCTGTATTTTTGTTTGAACTGGTAATAAATTCCGTCCCTAAGGGTGGCGTAGATCTGTGGGATGTACAATGCTCAGCTCAGGGCTCTTGCTTTATGTGTGAAAGGAACTTGAAAGACAAATTGTCCAAGGAGCTCAGCTTCAACCTCAAACTGAATTTCGTACATCTCACGGGTTATTACAGGCACGTACAGAATTTGCAGGATTATTTGGGCTGCTCTTACTGCAACTGTGAGTTTTCCAGAATTGCAGACAGCCAGCTGAGTACATGGCTGGCTCCACACTTCTCTTCAGGCTCTGAAAGACTGTCTGGGAAAACATCTACTAGCTTTTATTTTATGCTTTTATTTTCCCCAGTCGGGGGAAAAACCGCCACAACTTGCCAATGAGGAAAGTGAGGTGGCTTTTTATCTTTAAAAAAAAAGTGTTCCCAGCTTACCTCGTCAGAACAGAAATTTGGAAATGAAGAAGAGGGAGAGCTATTTGGAGTTTTTTGGATTTATTTAAACCACGCTTCCCTCCTCCACCTGGCCCTGACCATCCCCAGGCGGGCTCTGGCCTCGCTCCCCGGGGCCAGGGAAGGCGGCAGGAGCGGCCGGGGGGACTCGGTGCGCTGCGTTTCCTCCCCCCACGCCAGTTCACTGGGCTTGCAAAGAAACAGGTAAATATGGAACTTAGTCCACAGTTGTACGAGGGATTGAAAAGGGCAAAGAGAGGTCGGGGCTGCTCTTAAGGCTTGTTCACAGGCAACACTGGCCCTCTGACTGCGCCACAGATACTCTGAAGTGTGTGTTTAACCCTATGCAGGTTAGTAATTCTACTGACTGAGAACGTTTACCCTTACAGTTAAGCACCCGCTTTGCTGGGCTGGGGAATTTAAAAGGTGCAATGAATAATATGCAAAAATAACCCCCAAAACCCAACTCTATAAATCTAGGGAGGGAAAAAAATTGTATTTGACAAAGGAAAAATGGGTTTAAGAGAGGTCAATGGAAATTTTACTGCTGGATTTCTAAGCAGCCAGGATATGGTTTCAAACTGTGAAAACATAAGTAAGGGAAATAGAGGTATTTCCCCCTATTTCAGAAAACAAAGCTATTATTTTAACCTGAACCACAGGGTTCAGAATGACTGTTTCCTCTCCTAGTCCAGTCTGTTACCACTGTGAGCAGCCTGCGCAACTCCCTGCATTCTGCATTAACCCCAAGCAGCATTATATTGATGCATTTCTTAACAACGGCAATTGGGTCTATTACAAATGTTATTAAACGTACCGTTTGCAGCATTCTCTGGAAGGATACAGATTTTTTGTGACTAAAGCAGCCTTTTAGATCTTATTTGAACTTTACTGTAGCTGTGAACTAATCCACCCAAACCAAAAAACTCCCCGCAACAACCTTGACGCACAAAGGGAAGCTTGAAGAGAGCCACTGGAGTGCCGAATTCAAGGACTTACTGTGGACAGGCTTAGCATGTTCTTTGTGTAAATGCAAAAATGCTACAAAACTGGTGAGGCTAAACTACAGCCTGAAGCGTAGCTCTGTTTATGAAAAGATGGTATTCCTTTCTTCTAGTCCACTGAATATAAATTCAGCCTAAATTGCATTCTAAATTAGTGTTTCATTATGTACAGTGTACACAGAAAACTCTTTTTGAAAGAGAATGCGAAGCAAAGCTTCACACTTTTTAATTAGAGCTATTATCCTTCCCTCTCCCAGATCCTCTTCTTTTTTTTCCATTTCTTTTCAATTCATCCGATGCTTGTGCAGAAAGCTCTGCTAAGTCTGCTATTAAGGAAAGTGCTAATGGTGGCAATGAAATCGAAAGGTTGTTGAATGTTACTAGAAATCACTGTTTAGATTATTGGCAGTTCCTGTACCGATACCATGATCCATGAGCTCATAAGACAGCAACATTCAAGAACATGGTCTGGTGCAAAATGAAGAAAATACCAGCACCTGAAACAACTTTATGACTCATAAATGAGTAACAGGCTGGAATTCTTACACTTTTTCATTTATTATTCACTTTTGTGATGATTCTCCTTTCCCTAGAACAGCGTGCGGAAGGTGAGCATCAAAACAGCTCCCGCTGAGGGAGCACAGTTGCCCTAAAACCCTCTCTAGCCAACGGGACAGAGGCGGTGGCCAAGGGACAAGGCAAGGACGGCCGCGCAACCTCCCCAGCTTGGACTGGTCTCCGCCGGCGGCACTCTTGGTAGCCGGCAACAGCATCACAGGCTGCATCAAACGCAGGTTTAATTAGTGGACCAAATTGGATGCAGTTTTAGGACATAAGCTGGGGGGAGTGGGCATATATAAACAGCATGAGGTAAATGTCACCGATCAGACGTGTGACTTTGCAGGAGCCACAGGGAACCCCCCAGGCAGAGAGAAGGGAGATGCACACCCTGACCCCTACACACCTCACTGTCTCCCACACCACTCCCAGTTGCAGCCAGGGCTTCTTGTTTTCTCTTCGTTCATGGTCCCTTCAGGCCCCACCAACAGCCCTTAACTGCAGCCGGTTATTTCAGCTTTACTATGCAGAAATGGCATGCCTCTGATATATTTTTATAGGCGTTGGTGATTGAAACATAAAAATAAAAGAGATTGAGATTAAACAGCCTGTCACAGTTTGCACGGTGGGATGGTTGTGATTAATATCCAAACAACATGTTGTCGGTTCTCACTAGATCAAAGTAGGATAAATCCATAAATTTGAAAAAATAAATCCACTGTCAAAACACAAACCCAAAAATCCAGCAACTACTCATTTTCAAGGATGACACTGCTGAATAATAAATGCTTTATAGGCATCCAGTGGAAATTCTTCAGCCTTACTGTAATTGCAATTATGGGTGTGAATATCACAGTACTGAGACAGGGAGTACTAGTTAGCACCAGTAAGAAGCTGCCAGCTTCACAAGCACATCTTGCTTTTGGCCACAGGTCTTCAAGTCAAGGCACTGTCAAGGTTCTCCCTTCAGCCAGGTGCTGCTGAGCAGCTCAGCCTTCCAGGGCGAGCTCATTACCACGCTCACACCAATTTGCAAGCACTGGTGTAGACACAAAAGTGGGCGTAGACACAAAAGCTGTGGGAAGGGAACTGGCAGTGAATTTAAGTCTCTGGAGACTTAGACCTCAGGAAGATGCGCATGGTTGCAGTTGATGATGCAGACGGATGAAGTTACTGCCATTGCCCACCACGGTGGAAGGTTACCATCTCCACAGCCTCTTCAGGAGAGTAGGAAAAAAAGCCCCCAAATACAAACCCCAAACCATTCTGTCCTCCTTTCAGCCACTGTCTACAAAGTGTGGTGGCTCAGCTGGAGCAGGGATGGGCACAGGTTTTATCTGAACCTCTGGCTTTTGCATCACTATGGCTACAAGGTGCTTAGTAGTTCTCTGTTGGAAAATAAAATTTTAAGACATTGCACCGTGATCCACAAAAGCTAAGCTGACTATGGCCCATAAAATATTAACACCCTGCAGAGCTCAGCCATACATTCCTCTTTCCTACTTAGTGTTGCTGGGAGAGTAGGAGTAAATAGAAGAATACTCAGTGGCAGCATCAGGCATAAAGTAACCCAGGTTAAAAGAGAAAAAAGTTATGTTTCAGCAGGAAGAGTGCCTGTTTCACAATGTGGTTAAGCACTTGTGTTAACAAGAGGCAGGGACCAGCATCAGGTATTTATCACCAAGACGTCGATTTAGGACCTCATTAGCAATGACAGAGCATATTTAATGATCGGGGGCTCATTCCTTAATAGACTCTAAAGCAGCACCACATAGCACTTTATCACTTGAATCAGTCAGCCAGAGGAGCAATCACTACCTGGTGGAAGGGAGCTCTGGAAGACCTGTGAGGACATCCCCATAGACCCGAGCAACCCACAGACGGGGAGAGGGCAAACGACAAGAAAGGAGCTTTGGGGAGTAAACCATTTGCCATGATGGGGGAAAGAACTAAGACAAAGCAGAGGGAAAATAAAAGCGAAGTGGGTGGCCCAAAGGGGATGGAAGCATTCTTCTGCTTCTGTGCACTCCTGCTTACCCCGAAGAAGTTTATTGCATCTTCTACACTGTTTTGTTGCTAGAATGCCATTTTCTTCCCTACTTGGCAGCCTAGCAAGAATGTGGCATGTTTTACAGACCTTTGTCATCATCTTTGTTTCTAGATTTGTCTCATCAGCAAATTTACATTTTTTCATATTTGTTCAGATTGCTGTCACTTACTGATTTTTAAAGGCACCAAGTTTTCCCTAGGGGACCACCATGGTTTTATCAGTCCCTGCACAGAAAATCTTTCACTTCTCAGAGAGGGCTCCAGCTCTCAGCTCAGCAAGATGCCATCTTCCTCTTTTGTCTTCTTTTTATATATAGAAAACTTTTTAAAAGCCAGTGGCCTCTATTTGAGCAACAACAGCAAAGGACAGCAAAAGATGAACAAGAAGCAGCAGATGGGGAAAGGTAAAGGAGGAATAAGATCAGAGGCTGCTTTTGAGGAACCCAGGGAGCACCGGTCCCTCAAAGCTGGCCCCTAGGCAGAGGAACCAAACAGGTCCGAGGACCAGCTGCAACACACACCTGAGATGATGGCACTGTATTTAATGAGGTGATTAAAATTGTGCTGCTCCACCAGAAGACAGGTTGCATCTCTCTGCATTATACTGCAGTCACAGAGTCTAGGCATATTTTAACGTGACTTTGTGCACCCACTGCACATCAAATGCTACTTTGTAAGAGAATGAGTGTTTTAATGTGGTATGCTTCTGAAGACTTACAGTCAGCCCCAGCTCAGACTAAGTATGTCCTGCTCCTACTTCCAGCTGGTATTTTTCCCTTCAGCCAAACATGCAAATAAGGCTACACAACGTATTTCCTTTAAAGTAGAATTTCGAAAGGGAGAAAAGGTGGTCCATAGACAAAGGAAAAGGGATGAGCTTGAAAAACACAAAAGCTATTAGGTACATCCAAAGGATAGGACAGGAAAGCAGGTGGCAGGAAAATGGCAATTCTTCAGGAAATGCCATGTTCCTCCAAAGAGTTTTGTGTGTCTAATTAACCTTCAACTGCATTAATTGGTGCCTACCACCTTAGTGCTCCCTGCATGAAAATAGCTAGTAAAACACACCTTCTTACCAGATTGCTCTGAGATTTACAACTTGCTTGGGGCCAGAATTACCCGCCTCCCCTCAGGGCATGACTGGGCTGAAGTGGCTCTCTTCAGTGGCTGGAAAAAAAGGGAAAAGCTTCTTCACAGCGCAAATACACTGTTTTTTTTTTTTTTTCAGTAAGCATCTGTCCTCAGGATCTTTTTTTTTTTTTTTTATTCC
>JAVKLA010000036.1:167714-287962 GCA_034782735.1 Sagittarius serpentarius | reverse complement strand
AAGGTGTTTTAAGATTTGGTTTTTATTTCTCATTACCCTACTCTGGTTTGATTGGCAATAAATTAAGTTCATTTTCCTCAAATCGAGTCTGTTTTGCCCGTGACGGTAATTGGTTAAGTGATGTCTCCCTATCCTTATCTCGATCCACAAGCCTTCCGTTATATTCTCCCTCTCCTGTCCAGTCAAGGAAGGGGAGTGACAGAGTGGCTTTGGTGGGCACCTGGCATCCAGCCAGGGTCAAACCACCACAGTTATCAGGGCCTGATCACTCCTTGGTTCCAGTCACACACACGTACACGACCAGTAATTCAGCAAAAGCACTGGCACTACTGCCCTCTCTCAAATCCCTACCTGTAATTTATTTGATAACGTCCTATAATCATTCCATTTATTAGCTTGCGGCAGAAATCTTTGCCGTTGCAACTCTTTGGATAACCAGGGTGGGAGCAAGACAATAATTTTTTAATATTTTTTTTTTAAATAAAATTACCTTTTTAAGCAAAAACAATTCAACCCTCTCCCCCTCTCCCGAAATGACTTGAAAAACATTACACTGCAAAACTAAAGACTTAAGAATTGGGCCATGTTCAAAATACCCATTGTCTGCAGATGTTTAATTTGATCCCCTTCTCCGCAACCATTGCGATATATACGCAGTGCACAAGATGAAGCTGCTCCAGGGAAGACCCAGATCCACATAACCGAGGAAGTCATTCTCCACTGTCTCATTTTGTGCAATGACTATAAGGTGATTCCAGGTACGCTCTACCTCCTTTTCACCAGAAACTCTTCTGTTAACAGAGACAACACAGACTGATTGCTTTTGTATAAAACGTAGGCAGAAGTCCCACCACAGGAGACCACCACCCACTTAGCTTTTAAGCTTTGCTTTTATGAACAAAAGCAGCTTGGCAAGTCCCCTCCCTACTGATACACAACAGCACACATGGACACAGCAGTGTACCATACACTACTGACAAACCCAGACAGACATGTCTGTTACGGTTGGTTAAATGAATCCAATCTCACACTGCCACTTAACATGACTTCAAGGAGAACTTTTGCCACCCAACTCCAAGAATTTGATGCTTCTTGACACTGGTTAACGGAGGGATTTGGAGCTTGATTATCAAAAGGGACTTCCTCACGTGAATTGACAAGCACGTGGTCTATACCCTCTCTCTGGGCACTCCAGTTCTGCAGACGGGTCTAGCTCTTCCCAGGTGAATTGGATGTGCGCAGGACCAGGCATTATTTTAGCAACGGGTGCCTCTGGCACAGCCTAAGGAATAGGCTTCAGATTTTCTCTCTTTCTGTAATACACAATTTTACTACCCAAACTAGCACATTAATGCTCCCTCTCCCCAGCTGTGGATACACCCCCCTGAAGTCCTACCTACCTCTAAGAGTTGTATGACGCACACATTAAGTTTATTTCCCTTTCACGTTGTTTTCAGTACAGGGTTTTTCCTATTCGAATTCTGTTGCCGAGTTGCTCCCTTTCCCCATGATGTGGTTTCAACAGCATTTACTGTAACTAAAAAAGACTTCTAAAAACCCAATATACAACTTTCCTTGTGAAAAAATTAAATGGACTGGCCACCCTATGAACAGCACAATGGGACTGGAGAGTTCCTAAGGCTCCGTCCTATCCATAGCTGCCTGTGGACACATCCCAACACTCCCAGATTTGCCCAAAGCACCCAGACTACTGTAACTTAATACCACAGGCAACTTCAAAGTGTTGAAAATTAAAACTTCCCCAGATCCCTTTACGGCTTCATTATAATCTGAGTCAGTACTGGGCCTTTTATCAAACCATGGATGTGCTACCCAATGTGGAGAGTGAAATTAATAATGCATGTACCAGGCCAATGCACAGTGTTTAATTATTCTTACCCAATTTAGAAGTCAGCTAGTACTTGCTGTCACCAGTTTCACACCAAACGTTCCCACCTTCAGCTTGGAATTTGAAAGCATCTTTCTTCAGCACTAGAAGTGGGACAACATTGTATTTGCCAGTTTAAGCTCTTCTTGCAAGTTACAGACCGCTACGGCGCGAGGCCTTACAGAGCGGATGGCTAACTCTTACAACAGTGTAAAAGTCTTGACAGATTCTTGCCCACTCTGCGATGATGGGATAACTGATTATTCCTTTTCAGACTTAAATACGCTAGCTACAGACCATATGATATCTCTTTGATCTGACTAGAACTAAAACTCCCATGTCTGCAGAGTATCTTCCTGAAACATAGGGAAGTTGCTCAACATTTGCAAGGGAAACAGGTCCACCTGACAAACAAATTTTGGGACTTGGAAATAAGAGCTTTCAAATGCAGCATGCGTAGTCTAGACACAGGAACATGGGGTCTCTTCAAATTGTTCATCACTGATCATGCACACTGCAAGCACGCGCTGCTCTGAAACTAGCTTTTCAATAAGCTTTCTTTGGGGTGGGACAGCATAGACAGCGGGCAGGGGGCGAAAAATAATGAGAAGAGGAAAGGCTTTTTTGAAATCTACTGTCAGTCAAAACCAAATCAACATTGCAGGCCAGATCCTAGGCTCATTTAAATGCATTGGTGAAGTTAATATAATTTATTCCAGATGAGGATTTGTTGTTTGAATTTTGAACCACTTTGATAAGACATGTCTAAGTAAGTCTTTTACACTGTTGATGCTAGCAGCAGTTCTAAGAAGGCTAAGTTTATTTTGCTGCATTTGAGCAAGTCATCCACATAAGCTGGTTAGAGCTCCTCAAAACTCTATTTCAGAGACACCAACAGAATTCTTCCTCTAGTCTAGTCTCCTGGGATCGTAGATCACACGGTATCTGTGAGGACAGCCTGTTTTATCACTATTTCATTTTACAGCAAAATGCGATCACTCAACTCCGCCAAGCTTCCCTGGGCCCGCAGAGTACCCAGCCAAGTGAAAACCCAGACAAAAGCGCACACCCAGTGAAAAACCTTGCCATGCCCCATAGAGACTGAAGAACAGAAAAAGAGAAATGGTAGGTATGTAAAAAGGGAAGGTGCTTGTTTACAGGATATGCAGTCATTTATATTTAGCAGCTAAATGTTCCATGCTGCTGGTGAAAGACAATGAGGGAAGTAAAGTGGCTGTCAGATAGGTTAACCACCAGCTTTAATCTACAGTTTCAGTACTGGCAGGCAGCCGTTTCTGGGAAACTATACTAGGATGCAAAATAGGCAAGAAAACCCCTAATTGTTTGTTTCCTCATCCCAAAGAACAAGAAACAAGCATTGCTACCTTTCGTGTGAATAATATCTACTGAAGGGCAATATTTATCTCTTCATGTCTTGGGAGCTCACTTTGTGCCTTGATAAATACCTGTTAAACTGATGACTTGTCTTTTTTTGAGCAAACCAAATAAATGAAGAAAGATACCCTATTAATTTCAGAGCTGGATCGAAAACAGTATAACATAGTTCCTTCACAATAAAGTAACGCTTTTAGCTTTATCATTTGACATAAGTTCTTTTCCATTATCAGCCAAAATGCCGGAAATCTAGTGTCCTGTACAAGAAGCAAGAGATCTCCTTCTTTTTTCCTAAACCACGCAAAAAAAAATCCTGACATTTACATCACCCTCCTCTGAGCTACTCAGTTACTTATGACTGAGCCATTCATGTAACTGATTTACTGGAAGGACGACTGGAGCAACCAAACTTCGTAGACATAAGAAACCTTTCTTGACATGTCATGCGGCTCTTGGAAACAAATATGCCAGATAGACCTCTGGGTTCATGAAAAATGCGTTTGTGTAGAAGGTTGGTCTGAACTGACATGTTAGCTTCAAAAACTATGCAAATTCAACAGAAAACCTATGCAACGATCAGAGAAAGTGTTGGGAAGTTTCTGTACTATATTCATATGTTCTATATGAATACAATAGCGAAAACACAATAAAATTTCCCCTCTTTTGTGTATGCAATTATTTCTGTAAGTACACATCTAATGGATCTGTAGGATATTACAGGCAGAAATGATAGTACAAGAAGTAAAGGGTAAAACTAAGAAGTAAGCTCTTTATAGCCAAATGCCTGTAAAGTTGACTTAAATTGTTTCTTATACTAGTCCCACTACTGCACAGGTTTTTACACGTGCTTTGCATTGTTCTGTAGACAGCGATGGAAATATTCCGCTAAGTTAAGCATAGGCATCCGTCTTTGCAGGATCTTTTGCGTTCCAACACTAAAGACTGATCACCACCTTCCTCATGCCACTGACCAATATCCTGAGTTTATCAGTTGCAACTCTTCATTCAACACGTCATTTAAACAAAATATTCTAGTTTCACCAATAGAAAATAAGAATGAGGCTGACTACAGTTTCATATAACGAGCACCCTGATTCTGACAGTAATCAAACCCACGTGCCTAGGGAAGAGCATTGCATGAGAGGAAACATTTACTGGTGCTCTCCCCAGAGCACTCCCAAGCCCCAGCAGTTTGCGAGCCAAGGACAAACTGGGATTTAGAATTTGAGCGCACAGCTATAAAACTACATGGGGAGAATACAGGTTTTGGAAGCTCAGGGACCCTGGTTTGGCTTAGCTGACTGGAATTTCGACATGCCTGTTCATCATCATGTGAACTAGATTGCCATCGTCTCAGGCCTTCTTTTGTGTTCGTAAGGTTAAAAAAAAAAAAAAAAGAGAAAAAGACAAAAAGACAAAAAGAAAAAAGCTGCTTCTTTCCTTGACGTGGCAGGATACATGAATTACGCAAGATTCAAGGAAGTCTGAAGTGACTATTCCCCGTATTCTTAAAAGATGTGCATTCAGATGCCTTCAAAGATTCATCTCCCAGGCTCATGTTCTCAACCTTCCTGTCACTGAATTCATTTATGTAAACAACACACAAGTGTCCCAAGAAAGGAAAGAATAATCCAAAGCCTGAATAACGCCTCAAAAAAGGAGGAGAGTTAGCTTGCTCCAGTACAATGTGGTCCACAGAGACTGTTCCTTCAGCTTCACCAGGAGCTAAATCAGGCTTTGAAAGAAGGTAATACCGTCTATTGGAGAGGTACCACTGACCTGGACAACAGTCATATTGCTGACCATGGCTGAGGGAATGAGATCCCCACCTGTAACACCAGCAGCTCTTTCATTATCGTCTCTAGGCCGAGCATTTTCACGCTGTATCGAACAAGAGCAGAGCTCTGGGATCTGCAATGGGTTTGTATTAGTTTTCCAGACAAGGCTTAGGTTGTTGGCTTTAAACTATAAAGGCTCTTGATGATTTGGGGCTTAGTCATAAAGCAGAGATTCCCCAGGCTGGTTCCTTGCCATGTCCCCTGAAAGTGGAAAGACCTGCTGGAAACAAAGCTGCTGCATGAGAACCGTGACACAAATGCCCACGGGTGCCACCATGTGTTAACATTGCAGGTACGCTACAAATATTTTTTATAATTTTTTTTTAAAGAAGGTGAACTGAGGAACGTAAAATCATTAGATGTGTATTTTTACATACTTAGTTATAAAAAAAAGAACAAAATGGGAGAAAAATTGCAAAAAAGTGTGCTAAATTTTTTCTCTTGATTAATAAAAATAGAGAATGAAAGATGTATTAAGGTGCATTAATTTTGTTTTGGTTTACCATTCTCCCTTCCCATTCCTCTCTTGGTAACAAAGAAAAAGAACCAAGCAAGCAGAGTAATAAAGAAAAAACTTTAAAAAAAACCCCAAACCCAAACAAACGAAAACAACCCCCAAAAAACCAAACCCACAACCAAAAAAACCCCAAACCCCAAAACCAGAAATGTTACAAAATGAGTAAATTTTCAAGGCAAGCATTCTACATCATTAGACTTTCAGGGAAGCTTGGAGGAGGAAAGAACACATACGGAAAATAATTCCTTTTCATGAACTATATGATAAAAATCACTCTGCAAGAAACCTTTTTCATGCTGACTGATTGGAGGGGGTGGGTAGGGAGAAGAGGGAAGACGCAAGTCTCATGAAATTTTACCAGCAGCTGATTAAATACATGGCTTCTAATTTTTAGCATCATGGACTTCAGGTACATGACTTCTTATACCAATGTAAAAAAACCCAACAAGCCCCAAACAAGGAAAAAACCAAATCCTTTTCTGTAGGTAAGAAAAATACTCACTGATGCAGATCACTAATTTTCAACAATCCTAACAAACTCTGGCTGTATGGAGTAGCTCTTTCTTTCTACCAATATCAGAAAATGTAGAAGGCTGAAGAGGAAACAAAAGTTAAACCAAACCATTTAAAAATACAGTACTGTGACAGATTTTATTTCATTGTTATTAGTACTACACGCTTACTACCACTAGGAACAGACATGCCTTTTTTTTGTTTGTTTGTTTGTTTTTTTTAAAACCTATATTAAATGTTGACCTAAAGCTTGCTGTGCCTTGGAAATTTGGCTCAGGAGTTAACTGCATGAATTTTTATTTAAATAGATAAGCACTTAAGTTTGAAAATAAGACAAATACAGGTGAACAGAAAAATTAAATTACAAATTCAGTTCATACAAATATCTCTTATTCTATGTGCTAAATCCTGTTAATTAGCTGAGGTCTTTTAAAAATTCTTAAAATACTTATGAAACATTATTTACAAATTATATAAATAAATCCTAGGTCACTTTTAAATTAACCAATACAACAAAAAAGTCACCTTTTTGTACTGTGTGTACTAAAAATGTTCTTGTTTATTGATCATAACCCAGTTTGCAGTATAAAACGTTTGTTCACTTACATCAAAATGGGTTCAAATAGAAGGAAGGAAGGTATTGATTTCAAAAGAAAACAAAACAATATTATAAATGCTTAAAATCAATGAGGCTTCTTAATGTTCTTTTCTGCAGAGTTTGCAGTCATTTTTAGAAGTTCCTTCTACAGTATTTGTCTTGTGAACAGGTCATCTCAAAATAGCAGAGACATAGTTTTAGCAAAGGGAAAATATTCAGTACATTGCTCACACTTCACAAAGACCTTTTACCAGGAAGGAGAGGACAGAGAACGGAATGTCAGTGGCCAGCACAAGCCTTTACAACATTTAACTTAAAAGGCAGCATTTATAGAACTAATCACAGACTATACACATCCTGCACTGAACAGCAATCAAAAGGACTGGAAAATATACATTTAGGAAAACGAGACCGATGGTTTTCCATTACCTTTGTTAAAATTAATGCTATTCTCCTTGTCTTTTGTTTTAAAACCAGCATTGACACCACCACCAACTACAACTACCTTTTCCTTTAACATAATATATGCCAGGTAACTACTGTACGTGAGAAATGTACAATAAAAGGAGAGAAACCACTGAATTTCCTATGCAGACACATGAAAATATAAAGCCATACAGATTCCAAAGTGCCATGAATACCAAATTCAAGTGATGATTTATAGCATGTAGGAAAGAAACTAAATGGAACTTGCTCTATGGGTTGCCAAGCCCTTCAGCTGTATCTTCAGTTTCCCCTTTGGCTGCTTTGGTGAGAATTTCCATCCATTTCATCTGCAGTTCTTCATCTTCTGCACTGAAATATAGAGTTTGCTGGGACTGGCAAAGCTTAAAAACATGCTTCACTTCAAACTTCTCACCAGAACCTGGCAAACTGACTTCATACCCAGGCAGAGGAAGAGGACGTGGGCTCCGTCCATCCTAAAGAAGAAAGAACAAAGGTAAAAATTCAGCAACAAATGGTATTTGAACTGGGAGAAGCGGGGTTACACTGTGCAGGGAAGAAAGATTTCCTCTCAATGGGATTAAAGAAACGCCTATTTCAAACAGTTTAAAACTTGCTTTGAAGGAGTAAGATGTGATTGGAGATGCATTACCCTACACCCAAGACATGGTCACCCAGCACGCGCTGAGGCCAGGCAGCTACGCCACAACTCCCACCGAACCGGAGAGTCTCAGTGCGTGTCGCCGGCTGACAACCCCTCCGTGCTGGGGCCACAGCCTGCCGTCCCTGCCCCACAGCCAACACGCACGCACACGCTTAAATAAGCACATGAACACAGTCCCAGAGTACATGTGCATTCCGCTCCTCATTCAGTACTGTAGCACGGAAAACACAGAAGAGGCAATATCAACTGCTTAACTTAAAACAATAAACGGCAATGACTTATTGGTGCTTATTCTTCAGCGGATTCCCTTTTGCAGTAAGAGTACAGATCCAGCAGTGGCATGGCTGGGGATTTTCACATAATTTCACATAGCTTATGCATGTTGCCTTTTACAAAAAACCCCTTTGCATTAGGTACAGACAATCAGATCCAGCTGAGAATAGTCCAGTGTAGTCGCTCTTGAACCTCATGGGATATTTGCAAGACTGGTTAAAAGGAGACAAATAAGCAGAGCTGGGCACTGAGAGACAGAAAGATAACTAACTACCAGGGAAGAGACTTTGAAATAAAAGAGAATTTCAGATTTTAAATCAATCAGTGAATCTTCTCAGAAGGTCTTGGGTTATTTATGATGCCTTTCAGAGTTGTCAAGGAAGTCGAAGCTCAGATTCTTGAACATCCTTTAAAGGCCAGACTAACTCACAGATCTAAGGAGTGACACAGCTCTCTAACAGTCACACCTTGAGCGTCAACCAACTCCTCTACTAAGCTCTCGGAGAATGTGTACTTTGGCAAGGCAGGGTGTGCCATGACCAGGCAACTTGTTTCAAGTGATGCCAGCAAAGCATTTTCAAAGGCTTCAAACTGAAGTCTAAACCACGCAGGCATCAAGCATCTGTAAGGAGCTGTTGCCTCTTGTAGCAGCTACTTGTGTAGCAGCCTCACACCAAAGTGAACAAGGCATCCCACAAAGAGGTGGCAAAGTCATTCTTTTGTGACCCCGTACTGAACGCAGATGACAGTAAATCTGGAAGGAGACCACAGCTCTGAGAACAATGGCAAAAAAATCTACTTTTCTAACACTCAGGCTAAAGTAATTCAAGTTTCAGAACTGCCTCACATCAATGCAAACACATACGTTAACTAAAGAGGGAAAAAAATACACAAAAATGTGTCTAGTATTTTATTAAATCAATACAGGCTCCCTGGTTTATTAATCTACTACTTGTTATTGTTATGTCAAAATGCCAGCCCTATTCATGAAGACCAAGCACTATTCAAGGAGATTTACGGCAGCTTTAGGTCAAACACTAAAGAATTCAGCTCCTATTTGAGTGTAAGTGGTTGTCTGAAAAGCAGCATACAATGTCTAGATCATGACACTGCAGCCGCATCCATGTAAACACAGAGGTCTTCCACATGCAGGAGTTTGAACTGGCACGTACAGAGTAGCTCTAGAGCTGCACACATGGCAGTGCTGAAGCAAGCAAATATGGGACTGATGAACACAAAATGCACAACCAGCACACGCAAGCTCAACCACGCCTGCTTCAGTGATCTTGTTTTAGAAAAATAGACACTAAAACTCGTCACATGTAAAATTGGAGGCTGCCCATGACAATGAAAAATGGTATCGTTTGTAGCCAAGAAGTGCAGCGTAAGAGCAAATTGATGTTTGAATTGTACATGTTACACCTACCCAACATATGCAGACACAGGCAAATTAAGCAGACTGCCTTTCATCTTGCTTCCTCCCTTTTCATAATATGATGCCTTTGCCACTTTCTCTGTACCTGCCTGATCCCAAAGGAAGGGATTTAAATTATCTCTGAAAAGCTGTGCTACTAACAGATAAAGGTGAAGCACTCAGCCTCGAGTCATACCACACCCCCAAACCAGGTCGCTCTGCGGGACCATGAGCATCTCTGCATTTCTCCTGCCACTGAGCCCTTCCCTCCTACCTGGAGTCCAGCAAATCCAGGGCCTATTCTGCACCCACGAGGAATTCAGGCCCTACACCGAGCACCTAAGTAGGATTTACAGGCCTCACAGAGAGATAAGTTTCACATTCCATTTTTAAGAGCCTACTGGATTTGGCTGGTTGAGTTGTTTGGTTTTTTTTTTAATATTTCTGTATGCAACATACTAGGGTTACATGATACCAGTACTTCATCAAATCAAACTACCCAGTGCTGAGAAGAGTTTCGCTTTAGGGTTGATTTCAATCATTTTCCTGAGATAGGGAGTGATACACAAAAATCTACTGGATGTGTAATACTGTCAGTAATCACAAGCATTGTGCACTCATCCTGATTCTATGCAGCATAATACTAAAGGGTTATTTATCTAGGTAATTACAGAAGCATTTATTTATTGCTCTATTACAGCCATTACGACACCCAGGGTTTAAGATCTGGGAATGGACAGCTCAGTTCCACCATGCAGGCAGTTCTATTTCATGCACCCCTCCATACAGACCTCCCCTTGCCCTGCACATCTCTCTGCAGTGTTCAAGCTCTCTTACACAAATACACAGAACAATAGATACCCACCGATGGACCACTATCATTTTCCCCTCCTACTTTTGAGTAGGCTTAGAAACCCCCATTTTTTTCCACTCAAACTCCACTCTTTACCCACTTACAATCTAATCCCAACCTTGCACAAATTGTTGAGAGAATCCCGTGATGCGATGGAGTGCCAAGATGACCGTGAAAAAGGACAGGCAAGAGTTTTGTGCAGGGCCAATTAAAGCTTCACCTAAACAGGGTCAACAGACAAGCCAAAAAATACTTCTCTAAAACCCTGAGCTCAACTTCAAACTCAGCTACTCCCTTCTTTTCTAGGAGTAAATCACATTTACACGATGAATAAAAGATTTTTCTTCAGAATTTAGAAAGCAACATTTTCTCTTGGATCAAGCCTGATAATTATTATATACACTAGCTCTCTCTATGCTAGATTTACCCTCTGTATTCCTCCAAAATTCCTTACTTCTCCAGCTAGCTGGGACTCCTTAATTCTGCATTTCTCAATCAGGTATACATTAATGTCCGAGCTGTGGAGGTAGCTGCGCATTTCATGCGGTCAATGGGGGCAGAAGCTCCAGGTCTGCCTTTCCCTTGGAAAGACAGACTAACTTCTATAGAACTGCTGACCCTTAAGCTTGAGGTGGTCTTTGCTTACAAGCAAACTCTTATAACTCCACTCAGATAAACACGACAAACAGCTGCACAAGTTCTGTCTCAGTGTGAGGACAGATAAAATTGGCATGATTTCCATACCTAAATAAGCTGTGAATTTTATCCTCATGCATAAAGCCTTATGCAAGACTTAAACTGTGAACACTCAGGGGATTAATTCATTCTCCTGGAACAAGGACCTAAAGCAAAAGAGCAGTTTTATTGCTATTTTACAGCCTGTGAGTCGTATTTCCATCTGCACTGGCATCCCTTCTTCAGTGTGAGGGCCAGGGGTGCAGAGGACGAAAGCTGTCAGGGCTTTTACTGAATCAGAAGCTCCAGATTCAACTTGGTTTACTCCTTCTTCCCAAGAGGCAGCTATTCTTTCTGTGCTTTTTAAAAATAATCCCCCAACTTTCAAACTCCTGCGGTCATGCTTCACTTGGTCTGTGTTTCAAGACCTTTAATAGCATTGTTGGCAATATTATTCCCAAAAGGCAGCTCTTTTTTTAGGCACCGAAGTGCTTCTTTGCAGGCCTACAGCGGTTTGTGAGATGCATCAAGGTGGTTGTAAAAAAAACCAAAACAAAACAAAGCAATGCCTGGGAAAATAACATTCAAGCATGTGAGAGGTTCCCGACTGATTCCAGACACTCAGCCACCAGGAAAGAAGCTCTGGAAGAGATTTTTCTCAGAAGTCTTGTGTATACTATGTAAACCAGAACTAACAAGAATGTTGGGTTAATAGCAAGAAATGGGATTTGCTTCGTAATTTTTTCCTTCAGTTGGATCCAAATTGAGGAAAGTATAAAAGTGGGAATGGTAGGCTCCTGAAGAAGGGACTCATTTTTGTTTTTTATAGTCTCAGCCTGCAACTGGTAATTCCTGATAGTAAATCCTGGCTTGGTTATTGAATGTAAGATAGATCAACCTTGTCCTGTATGCTTTCTTGATGCTTTATTTGGAGATCTATCTCACACCTGAAATAGTTGAGGACACTAACCACTAGATTTAACTGTCATAAAATCAACCACCAGTGTCAAAAGCACACTTTTCCCCTAAAAACAAGATCTTACTAATAACATCAACAGAGGCTCAGAGTCAAATTTGGCAGGACATGGAGCAAAGAATGTAGCATCTGAAGCACAGAAGCTCCTCCAGCTTCCAGCCCTGGCTTTGCACGACTGTCAGGAGGGGGCCTGGAGAATACAGCATCATTCTGCTGTGCGCTAAATACAGCTGATTTATGTCCATGGGTTATTATTTGTGCTGCCCTGTGACAATTGGCTGGGCACTAGGAGAAATCCTCTTTCTAGGTCATACCATGTAAGAGGCGTTGCTTCCTCTCAACTCCTCGTTCTAGTCATCTCTTAGATGACGTATGTTGCTCCTGGATGAGAAAGGCCAAAGAATTTAGACCTCTCCCCCTCTATTCCCACTCTCCTTCCCCAAGCTTGCCTGTGTGAGACACTCTGGCTTGGTTTGTATGGGATACAGAACTTGCACTGGTCCTTTGCTGAGGCAAAGCTTTCACATCAGTTGAAAGGTTACGCAGCGAAGCCATTCTCTCTGCTTTGCTCTTTATAGCATAGACCCTGACTCCAGAGAGATCTAAAGACTGGGTTTGTTGCATTCGTTTTAGTGCTTTGTCTGAAGCCGTTTCCTTTTTGAACTTTTAATTTCAGTCATGCATCTCCTGTTGACTAGGAGGGAAGCCAGGCAGCTCGCTGCCTGCGGGATGAGTTGGAAGCTTACCCAGCGTGGGGTCTGAATCCCAGACGAAGCCAAGTGGGCTCTGTCTGGAGCTCCAAATTCAAGCTTTCAGTCCCTCCAGCCCTATGCTTAAAACATTACGCACACTTGTTTAAAATCAGAGGTGTTCTTGCTGACAAACAGCAAACCAAACACACTCCTCAGGACAACATGTACTTCTTGTTGAGCATTTGTTATGGGGTAAGCTTTACTCTGAATAGCTTTGTAAGATCATGGGTAATATTTAGTTCCCAGACTGCTCCCAGCTACTGCCATACAAACTGACGCTAATAAAAAGCAAACCCTTCATATCAGGGTAATGGCAGGCTGAATTAGGACCTGTTTCTTCTTCCATCCCTCCCAGGAGATAAAACAAAGCTCTATAAAAATGTGTCAAATGCCAAATACAAGACTGGATATGGGGGATCTCACTTCAGAATTGTCATTCTTTACTAAGGAAGCATGGCTGATATTTCTATTTTGGATATTCTATCTTGGACATAGATATTTCTATCACTTGACTTTCATCACAACAAATGGTTCAACAGCACACTTTAAAAAAAAAGGCTTACCACAGTAATTATTTCAAGTAAAGACAAAATCACATGATGCTACAAGAAGGAGCTTTACCAAGCGCAGCCCATTTTTCAGGCTGAAGAACATATACATTTCCACAAATTCCTCCACCCTGTCAACCCAGAACTAGGTTTAAGGAAACCCCAAAAGCTTGAACCAGCAATTGCAATATTCAGACTGCTTCACGGCTCCATATATTTTACAGGAAAGTGCCTTCCCTAATGACGGGGTAAAAAAACCTTTGAATATACCTGTCTAAAACATCTAAAAAAAAAAAAAGCAAAACATAACCGAATTACCCTTGTTTTGTCCTTTTTTGTTAAAAAATGGAAAAGAAAAGCTATGAGCTTAAACATTTGCTCACAACCATATCAGCAGTAACTACAGATAACAAGGAAATTTGAAATCTCTGAGGCTTTGTGCTGTATTCAGAAGAGCAAGTTAATTTTTGTTGTTGAAACCAAGCCAAATCCTTTGACCTATTTCTCAGCTTGACATATTTAAACCTACGCTTCTTTTTTTTCCTTTGCTGTGTGTTAACCCTCATGAATGCTATTTTACCTGGCTACTTCCTTGCAGATACAGAACAAGAGGTTCAGTCTTGGGGATTGTCACCCACATTTTGTACCAAGTCTTCCCTTTTTCAAGGAACTGGAGGTAGCTGCTGAAGAGGCTGTTTTCAGCTGCTAAGATGCTTTGCTTCTGGATGAAGGAAAAAAAGAAAAAAAAGAGCTGTTTCCATTGATGCTTACATGGGCAAAATACTTAGAATTAAGTATAAAACATACTTAATTTAAGTTGTCCAGAGTCAAATAATACTGTAGGGCAAATGCTGGAGAGCCCGTAAGTGAACAAACGTTTAATCATTATTACATACCATCAAGAAATAGCACAATTCCATGTAATAGAGGCAGATGCTGAACTACTGTTCCCAGCAGACATGAAGTTAAAATCCACCTCCACCGAGTAAATTGAGAATGGTAATTAAGATGATGCAGCTAGTTTCTCTCTTAGCAAAGTGGGCTGGGAGATGATTTCAAATTAATGCAAAAGGTGTATTAACAGACACTCTTGTGCATGGATGCAGAGAGCTGTGAGCCAAGTCAGAGAGCGCTAGGGCAAAAAAAGGTTGAAAGAAATTTTTGTCTTCTGATAGAAAGCAAAGAAAAACAAAATTCCTGTTCACATTACACTTTGCACAGAAGTCTCCAGGGGTTTTCTGGCATCTGCTAATAACATTTGTAAAGTGGCAATCTCCTCAGCTGCTATTAAGCTTGTTAAGAAAGTTTAATGTAAACAGGAGGGAAAAAAAAAGACCGGCTCTGATCTTTCTTTTTTAAACACCTACTTTCTTGCATTTTACCTGATCCTTTGAAGATTTAGCAGAAGGCTAGAAGCCTGAGCATATCAGGGAAAAATGACTCTTTCTTGGGTTTTTTTTTACAGCTTTCTGTTGTAATCTGCTTTCTAAAGTAAAGCCATAGGTCACATGTCACTGGTTTGCTTTTTGGCTTTTGGGATTAACGGAGCTCTCGGCTGGGTAGGTGTAGGTTTTCACTTTACTGGCAAACAGCTCTGCTGAAACAATGCTAGAAAGTTTATCATGAGATACCACAGACTATACTGATGAATATTAAGAGCTCATCATCCGTAGGCATAGCTGTAGCGTATATCTGAAGATTTTGATGGTATCAAGCTCCAGATCCAGAATCTTCTCTGGGCTTTGCAGACGTGGTACCTCCGGGAAGGGCAATGGGCATTTGTAGCTTTACCCCGCTTTGTATTTCTGAGATTCTGGACGTGTTTGGGTACAAAGCTGACAAAGAACCTGGGCAGCAGAGTTCACTATGGGACACCGTGCTGGTGCAATTTTACCTGTGTAGGTACATTTAGTAGCCTGGAAAGAAATATGACATGCTGGGAAGCAGAGCGGGGCAGGGTCCACAAAGACTATTTGAGGAAGCATTTGCTACAGGAGCTCTGGATATGCACTGCCAGGTTTACGTTTTTTGCTCAGAGTCTAGCTCTTTTCCACGCAGTTTGGGTCTGATGAGGAGCGTATCAAGGCTGGGAAGCAGTCTGATGGCTCTGAGAGGTGGCTTCCAGAAAGATGTTTTTCAAGGTAAGATTTTTTTCAGTATAGGCTGCAACTGTTCCCCAATTTTCCATGCAGTGCTCAAAGCAGGATGGTGTAGGTCAGCATATCAGGGGGAAGGATGATTTTCAATGAAGTCAAGTTCTTAGTCTGTCAGTGGCTCTTTCAAGAATCTGATGTCCCTGTGGGTCCACTTTCAATTGAGATGAATGTCCTCTTTTACATACGCAGTGACTTCTGGCTGTATCTCACAGGTAAAATAAAACCCTTTTCTTCAAGGTGGCCCATGAAAAGCATGGCACGTAATGGCACTCACAGCTCTGCCCGTAGTCTAAAAAAAGCATTGGTAAGAGAAGGTTCAGTTGCTGTGGGTGAGGATAAAACAAATCAGTTTGCCAACATGTTTCTTGTTCTGGTAAAAAAATAAGGGTAGGATGTGCCGCTATCATGGTATAAAGCTCGGTGACATCTGTGGCAATTGTGAAGCAGTAGTTTACACAGTATAATTTGTGGAAGTCACATCTTGGAGAAAAGAGTCTGCATTACAGCAGGTTTGAGAAAGTTTCAGTGAATCCTGATAGTCTTTCAGAAGGATGCCATGCTTTTGCATGACCAATTAAGAAAAAAATTTGTTTCAATGCTATTTTGACAGGATGTGAAATAAGGAGTGCAGAAGTATCTTCTATATGGAGTTAAAAGAGAAAAATCAGATCTTACTTTGCCATGTTTTGCCAAGAGTTACTGTGCACAACTCAAGACTGGAAATGCACCATAACAGAAAGAAACCAGAAGTTTTCCTCTTTTTTGTTGCTTTGAAAGCTGAAGCTTAGCTGCAAAACCTGTGTGCCTCCCTGTGTGATCAGCATCCTACGATGAACGCTCGCCATTTACAAACAGCATTCAGGCTGCATGCATATTCAATACAAGTTATAGGCCGGAAGGTCAAATACCATGGTGGGAGAAAAAAGATAGCGAAATGATTTTGTTTTCAACAAATACATTAAAAAAAAAAAACAAAACAAAAACCAGACAGACTCACAACAGCAGCTGACACACCAAAAGTTTCTTAGCTAAATACTGTACCTCTGCAGCTAGTCTTTTCTTTTGTTCTCCCACTGCTTCCACTGCAGGGCTGCATGGGCTTGCTGGTAACTGCAGAAAACACTCTTTACACACTCGATTATGACGGCTATTATCTGTAAGTGGTTTAAACTCGGAGCATTTTGCACAGATCACCTGTATTGGAAAAATGGTGCTTTATTAGCCATCATTAAAACATAACCCTTCTCCAAAGAAAGTGACTGACAGAAGGGTTGTTACTAAAGTGAAATCCAGAAAACTAATGTAGAGCATAAGACAGAGCGACCAATACATATTTACTTTATTTACCGCCATTAATTATTAATGTTTTTGTGATCCCATGCTGTGTACCAATACACCTAATTAAAGAAAACATATGCCTTTTCGGAAATACTTTGTGATTAACATCATGCAAGACTGCTTTTTGTGTAAGCCTATATGAGTCAAAAAGGGCTTAGGTTGACAAAACAATTAGTGCTTCTTAATGTCAATCATAAAATGGTCTAGGAAGGTCTGATTTTCAGAGTAAAGGTGGCTGACGCTTCCTCGTCAACTAGGCAGTTCAGCATGATGGAGCTCACGCACCCAAAAATCACTGACCATTTTAAGACCATAGTCCAATATATTATCCATTAAAAACTACTTGTCTGATATGCCAAATTAACAACCAGCTGCCAAGAGCACACAATGACACATCAGTCCTGTGAAACCAGCGCTTGCGAAGAGTGATGGATCTGCAGCTCTGGAACCTGTTTTCACGCTCAGAATCTGTCTCTACCACTTGCTGTTGCACAGCTGCTCCAGGGAGAGAAACTGTCCCCCGGGGTGCAAGGCAGGGACTGTCAGCCCGATTTGACATCCATTCTGAATTTACTGTACAACACCACACCCCAAACGCCCTTCAGGTACAAGAACATGTTATTATATGCTTCGCTGCAAGACGTTGATTACTATATGAAGCTAACTGCCTTAATTCAGCAAGTGTTAAGTGAAGAACCGTTCTGCCAAGTTTTATAAACAAAAGCAAGCTAGTCTTTTTCGAAACGTAGTAGTCTTTCCTTGAGACGAATTAAGTTCTTTAATTTGAATGCTATTGCCACATTACAAAACTTCGCATAACCAACAACTGTTTAACAATAAATTATTAATAATTTGATTGTTGTTATCTCTCTGTCCATGGGGGAAAGCTATTATTTAACTTCTTTA
The DNA here is from genome assembly GCA_034782735.1 of Sagittarius serpentarius. Classification (NCBI taxonomy): domain Eukaryota; kingdom Metazoa; phylum Chordata; class Aves; order Accipitriformes; family Sagittariidae; genus Sagittarius; species Sagittarius serpentarius. Next base: position 270,214 of record JAVKLA010000036.1, on the reverse strand, counting down.
ATAATACTGAGCTTTGCAATGGAACATTTCAAAGCTTCAGAAATGTATTTCAGCATTTTAGTGATTATTAATAAAAACAAACCAGGAAGGTTGAAAAATCTCAGCGCCAGTGCAAAAGTGTCTCCTCCACAGTAATTTTATTTCAGCTGCCGAGACTGAGGTTTCTTTAAACATCTTAACTACACATTTAGGTCTCCTGCTGAAAATTTATCTCCACTTCCAATGAATAATGGTATTTAAATAACATTATTCTGTACTAGTTACATTAGGAACACTGAACCGTGACACTCAAGTCACAGAAGGCAGGTTTCAAGTTGTATTACAGAAATCTATCTCATCTTGGCTGTGGCTGTGATTTTCAGAAAAAAACCCTGAGAACTAAGCTGTCAGTGAATGGCACTGGGGAAGGGTGGCTAAGTGCCTTCAGTAACCTGGCCTTCAATCTCCAGGACTGATTTTTTTTGACTTTTCAAGCAGGAGGAAACCACTCTGGCACACGCAATTCTTGACAACTCTGCTTTAGGGAAAGAAGAACCCATCCATCTTTAATGTTGTATGTTCAGCTGTTCATCCTGGAAAGAGCTGCTGCGTGAAGTAAGGCTGTCAGAAGGCCATTCTGTTTCTGCAAACAAAACACAGGGGACAACTCCCTCCCCAGATAAAGGCACATCCCCAGGGAAGGCACTACCTTTCTTTTTATCCACTGGGTCACTGCCTTTGCCTTTAAAACAGCGCAGACTAGGCCCCTCGCACCAGAGTTTTGCTCCTTTTTCCCCCTGATCCCCAGGGAGTAAAGTAAGTGGAAACATCTGCTCTGTCAATGACCTGCCATGAACGAGAGCATCTTTTAGTTCCTGCACTGAAGAGAAATTTTTATTGTTTCAACGGTCTCTGCAGAAGAAACTAAAAAGCTCAGTATATTCTGATACTTACTGCCCCACACTGCTTACAGTGGTGCCGCCTTTTAGTGATGGAGTTAAAGCTTTCGCTGCAGCTCTTGCAAGCCTGTTTCTCCTTATCTCGCTTGGATTTGGAAGATTTCCTACAGGAATCACTCTGAAATGAAAAGTACAATTATGTGATTTAAAAAAAAAAAAAAAAGACATTGCAAAACAATTCATAGAGTTCTCCTCCTCACAGAGATGCTCTTTGGGTTTCACAGCGTTTTAGAAAAGAATTCACGTCAACTCTGCTGATGGCCTACGGCTGGATGGCCGGCTCAGCCATCAGGTGTTTCTGGTGTGGCATTATGTGATCTCAGATTGCTACAGTCAATTCCTCAAGTCCCACTCTGCCCGCTTGTGCCCTCACTGCCACTGAGCGACCTCACCTCACCGTTTGTTGGTAAGGAGGGAGAGGAACCGGCAATGCGCGCTCCTCAAGAAGAGCTTTCCTTCCAGCACTCACCTCTTCCTCCCTGCTGCAACGTCACTTGGTTAAGGTAAATGTTGTTGACTTTGTGAGGGCATTGTAAACTCTTCTGTTCGCAGGGAGGAGATGAGAAGGTTTTGGGAAAAATGGCTTGACTGAAGAAGTGAACAGTGCTGGCAGTGGATTTTTGCACCACTCAACTTCAAATGCTTAATTTAGGAGTCTCCTTGGGCTCCCTCCCAGCCCATGCTGAAACATAAAGCTTCTCAGGAAGACAGGGACACCTCTACCAGGGACCTGCTATCAACTGCTCTTGGCAGAAGACACTTTCTATCAGCTGTCTAGACAGCCAAGCAAGTTTACCCTCTTAAACTAAGCACCTAAGCTCGGTATAATTAAACCCAATTGTACAATTTTCTGATAAACAGAAGAGCATTAACATGACCATGGGCAGTTCGCAAAAAACCAGCTTCACATAGAACTTCAAGTAGGCCCCCTGTTTTGTTTTCTTTTTTAAATAAATAAATACTATTCCTCTTTCCTAGTCAGGATGGCTACGCGCAGGGGAACAGCAGCTCCCTGCGGCACCCCCAGCCAGGCAGCATCTGCACGGAGGTCCAAGCCCGAAGGAGATGGCTGCATCACGTTCCTCTGGCACAGCTCTTTCATGAGAAGAGGTTTGATAACTCTCTTCATTTTCATTTGCTTGACACAATCGTTTAACAAACTACTGGGAGAAGAAACATTTCCTCTAAATCAAAAGAGCAGAGGTATTTTACATTTTTTCTGAAAATCAACCATGCGAAGATCAGGCCCATTGTAGGTCACACAGATTCTGGACTCCTTGACAACCCCCCCGCCCCTTTCCCTTTAAACCACACCTGCATACTAAGTCACAACTTGAGTCCACTTGAGAGAGAACAATAGGCTCAACAAATTTCCCCTTCTTCAAAGCCTCTATTTAACACAAGGATGTAAGCATGTGGGGGCGGGAGGAAAGGCAGCAGCAATTGCAATTTGCAGGGGCCACCCAGGGACCACCAGGCAGGTGTCACCAGCACTAGGGAAACCCTGCCATTCTCCCTAAGGTCTCACCTTCGTGGTTACGACTAACCTGCAGAAGTCACTAATACAGGTTTTCAGGCCAATTAAAAACAAAAACAACAAAAAAAAAATCAAACTTTATAAGCTGACACCACTGTGCCATCTTTCAGCCTCCCTGAGTCTCTGCCCTGCCATTGCCTGGTTACAGAGAAAAGCACATTGTCTTTCAGCAGAGCTACTGAAACCACCCTGGCTTGTAAGGGCATTACACAACAAAACCACAGCTAATTACTTCTAATTGGTTTGGATCCTTTCATTTTTATTATCTTTTGTATAGCTGCAATAGCAATGTTTCAAACTTGTATACAAGTACATAGGATGTTTCCCAATTCAGCTCGGTGAAGCACAGTCATACGGATTTGTTCATTCAGGAAAATCGCTATAGCCCCATATATGTACATATTAATTGCTCAGCAAAACAGAATGCCTGCAAATCCAAGTCCTCCCACACACGTAAATGGAGTGCAGTATTTCACTTTCCTTGTGAAGAACCAGACATAACCAGCACAACACTGAATTACATCAACCAAACAATGCCTCAGATGAATCATTGGCAAAAACATTCCTTTCAGACTCTATTAGACCCCTCCAAGTAAGGCGTATAATTAAGGCGATTTGAAAAGCTTTTACTGATCAGCAGCCATCTACAGAGTAACTTTTTTATTTGTATCGCATATATTGGCTAAAGTCGGCCCTTTCTCACTCTGATTTTGATGCTAATGCTATTTAACTTTTTAGAAGACTAACTTTCCTTCCACTGGCTAAGGACGGGTTCCCCTTAAGTTGTTAGATTAGAGCACTTCCTCACTGGTCAACTTTATTTTCTCTCTTCGTAATAGCTAAAATTTGCATATAGCATAACAAGCCTTTTGATTCTCACGTTAACAACAATTTCACTAGTGTTACTGGAACGACAAGAGCATAAATCAAGGCACCGTTTAGCCTTGTGAGCTGTGACTGGAAGATAATCTTGATGAATGCTATACAAAACCAGTTGTTGGCCCTCAATCGATATCTACACGTGCCTGCATAAGAAAAATGCTGAAGTTCCTCTAACATGAATTGAATGGACTGCTTCATGTGGAAATTGGTTAATTTGATTTGTACTTCAATGGGAATATCCATCATCACCCACATGCATGTTTCTACAACACAGAGAAGACTCAAATTGAATAATTCCTCTAATGGATCTCATATTTGACTTCCTCCTCCATGTGAAAGTCTGGACAGCGTTCACTTCCAGAAATACGACCCATACATTTGACAAAAGAAAGTAAGCAGAAAGGGTATTATATTGGGCAAGATTTGTTATGACAGTTACCCATAAGCTTTTATTTTAGACCATTACATTTATTTTAGACCGTTATATCTTAACTTGCGCTGTAGCATACAACAAGCATTTGATACTGACTTCACTAATCAAAAAAGGCCCTGTATAAAGAGGTCTTTAAGTGTTTGATGAATACCAGCGATGTTTCATAATATTTCTCAACATTATGAGAATATAGTGAGAAGGCAAGAGTTTTAAACATTGCTATTGCAGCTGTAGAAAAGATAATAAAAATGACAATGTATTTTCTTTATGACTTGGCAAATTCCAATGGGCAATTATAGAAGAAAGACTTATTCAACATTATGTTATTTAACTGCTGACACTGAGAAAGAATTAAGAAGCCCTTTGCTTTCCACCCCTGTGAAAGCCATGAGACGTTGCTGCACGGGCAGTCCCCCCATCCCACCCAGCGACGGCTCAGGACGTTGACCTTGCCACGTACTCTTAACTATACACCATCTGAACAGAGAGGTTTTTGTAGAAAACAAGGATGTGCATTGTAATTCACAAACCTTGTTCATCAAAGATAAGTAACAGTCACTTTGCAACTGTATCCTTTATTACACAAGCTATCTCATTTACTGTTGATGTATGTTAACAGGGAAGGTAATACAAAGCTGGCCTAGCTTCTACTGGAAGATCTCGATACTAATGTACGTGAATAACTGTCATATTTCTCATCTTTCTTGGTGTACCCAGCTCTGTTTTGAAGCTGGCAAGTCTGACAGGAAAACACACTTGCATAAAATCTGTTCAGAGCCAGTATCTACAGCAACTTCCTTCAGACTGGGCTGTTTCAACCACTCATTTGCTTTTACTCTACAGCTGCATTCAACTCTCTAAATCTTAACAGTTTCCTCCAACTTTAAAATTTTGGTGGAAAGAGCGCATATACCCCAGTGAGAGGTACAACTCATGCCGAGAGCCAGGTGACTGCAAGGTGAGGGCCTGTGGCTGGACTGCTTCGGAAAGCAGACATCACATCATTACTGAACCACCGGAGCCTCCATTTGCTTCTGAAAAGCAGGGAAGAAACACTGAATAGCCAGTAGGAACAGCAAGAAAACCAGTGGGCTGAGGAGACTGTTGTTCTGTTATTTATTACTTGCTATGTATTTCGTGCTGTCTGGGTCAGTAGGTAGAAGTTAAGCCTCGATGCTGTACATGCAATATATACACAGTCTGATGAGACTCTTAGGCGGGCAGACGCCTGAGCAACAAAGGGGTTTCAAATCTTTTTCTTCTCATTATGCTTATACAGCTGCGCATTTTCCATTTACAGATAACATACTTGGAGACACCCGCAATGGGGCAGAACATCAGCAGGTGCTTCTGGAAATGCTGAATATACGCAAGAAATTAATTTAAATTATATAGTATATTTTGTACTTTGTCAGGCTGCAAAATGGTTTAGTTTGTTTCTCTACATGCCAACGTCATGCACGCAAGGTTACATGCAAGACAATCTTCCACTGGCTTGTACTTTCCTCGGGCACGCAGAAGGCCGAGCATAAACTGCGCTAGCAGTGCAGTGCAGCGCACAGGTACCACAATGCTGTACAGCAAGCAGATGACACTTCCTGCAGGAGGTTTTCACTGTCTGGCTATGCTAACGTGCAACTCTGAAGAAAACCCCGGCAGACTCTTCAGCAGGCTCAGCAGAACCGCAGGAAAGAGGTGTTAGTTTGCTGACCACCACTACCACCAAGTGGTTTGCATGTGGAAGCTGTTAAGCACAGAATGTACTTGCTCATGCAGTCACTGGATGTTTCTAAAGGGATGACATCATTAAAAATTAATATCTTCTAAAGCTGTAACTAACATCCGCATTCACTGTTCATGCTGATGATATCCATTTGCTACGATACAGCAGAATGAGATCCCAGAACCAATACTACACAATTTTGGATATTTTTAGCTTTGTGTTTTTGATCAACTCCATTTTTATTTCTATCTCGGGAATTCAATTTTTCTTTAGTTACACAACTTCACGAAAATTACTTAACGTGTCAAGATACACTACGCAAATCACTGACACAACTACTTATAATCAGCTAAAAAGACCTAATTTTTTTTTATTGCAACTAAAAATTTACATTTCCCTAAGATGCTTAAGACAAACAGAAATTTTTATGTGTTTGTTTTTAAATACTATATAAAACATCTTTTTCATTAAGTAGCTAGCTCACTATAGCATCTGTATGTAACTCAAGGAACAGGGGCACTAATCGCAAAACTGACTACATATAAATAAAAAATTGCTTAGGGAAAATAGGAAGTGTGAACAAACAATAAATAGCACGGAGTACGCTAATTACAAGCACTTATTTTTAATGAGCTCTAGTTTGTATAGGTCAGGTTGCTGGCTTGTTTAACATCTTTTCATTGATGCTCTGTAAACTCTTACCAGTAGGTTGCAAGTTTGGCCAGTGGTCTGGAATAGCTTGCTAAGTGGCTCCTTTGTTATTAAAAAGGTCATGCTAATACATAATATCCTATAGCATGTCTCAGCAGATAAAGGGATTTTTTGGTTGGTGTTGTTTCTTCTTGTTGGGGCTTTTTTCAGTAAACTCAGCTGACCCTACAGCATTTCCTGAAAATCTGTTATTCTCAGAAGACATTTTAGAAGGAAGAGATAAGAATGCTAACAAATAGACCTTATTAAAGACTCAAACCCTCTGGTTTGACTCAGCAGCAGTCACAGATGTTGTACCCAGAAAAATGAAAAATACCTTTAAAGGTATACTTTGCTTTTGCAGCAGCCAGTCACTTACAAGCCAGAGGTGGATGAAAGTACTATCATCTCCTCCTCTGTATTGGCAGAAACATGGGAAGTGCACTATGAAAGAAGTGTTAATCAAAGTTTGGTTCTGGAGATGAAATCTGGAGTTACAAAATACGACACCATTAACCAGGCAGGTTTCCTTGTCTCTGCCCCCTTCGCCCCAAGCATTCCGTGTAGCTCCCTATCAGAATTTAAAAACAAACAAAGAAAACCACACAAAAAAAACCCCAATGCTACCAATCACCTTCCCCCTAGCTAGGTTCCCCATAACTAGGTTCACACACGTGTGCAGCATGCATCTGGAACAGGAAGATTTAAATCCACTGATGGTGCAAACTCTGCAAGTAGCTGTGGGGGTAACTTAGCCAAGAAGTTAAGGACAGCACAGCTGCAGCAACAGACAGCAGAATATAAACCGATACACTGAAGTACCTCTGATTTTTTTTCCTGCTACAAAAGAAACACAAGCCGCCCCCACCCGCCGCCTAACTCTACCGAAAGTATTAGCTTCAAATTACTTACCCCTCCAAATGCACCACCACCATCTGCTCCTGGCATCGATTCCACCGAGCTGGTGCTTGCTATCTGAGGGCAAGAGAATGACAGAGAACAATTTCAATACAAACATTCTTCCTAAAACATATTAAACGTTGCAAAAGAAAACATGGCATCATGTGCTTTTAGCCCCTCAACTATTTGCTTGTGAATACACTTTAATTGCACATCTACTCAGCCACCCTCAAATACCGGGCTGACTGTGAAGTGGGTGACGTTACAGCTGGCACCGAGTTGCCAAGCCTGCTTTTCGCCGCAGCGTCTGCCTATCCCCCAGACGCAGCGCAGAAAGCGAACAGCCGCGTTTTGAATTACACCACTCCATTTGAGCCCTACAAGCCAAACGAGCAAGTGGTTTCTGTAGTCAGTGGATTCTGAGGAGGAAGAATATTTACTCCATTCAAGTATTACCCAGTTAAGTTTTTCTTAATTGCAATACATCTCTTAATCTCTTAATAAGTGCAAACCGGCGTCTGTATATATTCAACACAGAGAGAGGGCAAATAACAAGCTGATGTACACCAAAACCATAGGCTACAGCCTAAAAGGAAAAGCATCTCATCTGCCATTAATTTACAGGGAGATTGCTAGTTTACAGGGGGTTCTCAAAATATTAGACTCCTTATGATAAATTCTCCTGTCCTTCCCATAGATCATTCTTCCTTTGCCAATGAGACGACATCTCACATTCCGAGGTTATCCAAATCTCCGGCTTCATTCAATTTGAAAGCAAAAAGGTTTAATCTCTGTTATTAGAAATAACTGAAATAACTGAACTGTAGCTTTGAGTAAGCAGCCAAATTGAAATGCTATTCATTCTGATACCTAGTTGTATCTATTTATATACTGATACAATCGACTCTCGAGAACAAGCAAATGAGCAAATGCATCCCCTGGAGCTAGAGCTGTGCCACCCCCACAGCACTTCCTCAGGGAATGCAACTTAATTGAAGGCAAGCATCGCGCACTCAACTACAGCCAACTACTTCTGCCTCCGCAAAACCCCAGCAACCCTAGGGTCTTCGCATCATCTATCCCCCAGTCCTGTGGAAAGGGGTTTCTTTCCACTGGAATCCTAAACAACTCAGGTATTTAGATCCCTCTGCCTATTAAAAGGACATCTGTGTTCTGGAACACGGGACGTGGGAAAGGAAATGAAAAATGTGGAGAGAAAATGGGGTCTGAAGGAGAGATTGAGAAAAACCCCAGCAAGTTTAGGGAAAAGAATAAATTCCTCTAGTTGCCTGTTCAGATCCCCATGCCCTTTTAATAGTTATTCCAAATAATGTGCTAAAACTCAAGTACCCTCTACTCTTACTTAACCTGGAAAAGATTTCAAAAGGGCTTCTCCCCCTTCTGTTACCATTACCACTCAAAGTGTGTAAGATTGGTATGGAGGAAGACAGTTATTCATGTGTTTGTCAGAACTACCCCAGAGCTACAGGGAGGAACAGAAACGGAGGTGGGAAATAATGATGATTTAACAGGATCTAAAAATCACGATTTAACTAACAAAAGCACTCCCAAGTCTCAAATCTTAGGGATGCCACTTCCACAGAGCTCAGTTCTCTGCAGCACTTTTCCTTGCCAGCCTTCTAATGATGCACCAACTGGGTCCTTCCCCCACATCACAAGCCTCCAACTCTTCTGAGATTAAGCAGTGGTAAAAGAGGTCCTTTTCCTTAGGAACATTTTTAGATGGCTTTAAAAAACCCCCTTCACATAGCCCTGAAATGCTGCAGATGAAAATGGGAAACCGGGAAATGAGTGTCCTCTTTCTGAAGGAACTAAGCCACAGAGGGACCCTGCAGCTTTCTGAAAAGACTTCTTCAAAAGACCACTGCTACAGTCACCCTGCAGGGGACTGACCGGCAATGACTCCGAATATTGACCTCCTGACAGGTGGGAGTTTATTAATTGCTGCACATTATTGCACAGGCATAATCTTAAGAATCAGGTCAAATGTCAGATCTCTGCACCTCCAAGAAACCACAAGTCTTCTGTAGGCAAACTACAGGCTGAAGATCAACCTTTAATGCTTGTATGAGCCTATGTAAGTCAGCAGGGAAAACGAAAGCAGGTAAGAATTGCCTGCAAGGGCACACACTGGTCTCGCAACTGAAATCAATCATACGCACTGTAACATATCAAACATACGGCCAAGGATGGGAGAAAAGCAATTTGGCTGTTTTTCTGCAGGCTTATTGGAACCAGAGTCCAATTTCTAGTAGCTGTTACAGATCCAGCCTGGAATCCACGAGCACATATCTATTTCTTGACTCGTGAGAGCAAAAAAGGAAGATTATTGTCATTTTTCCCTCTAAAGCACACTGCCCAGTATTCCATAAAGATGGTGAGGTAGGTACGGTGGATGCTGCCAACAGCTGTGTATTGCTACTAAGAACGCTCTCAGTGTTTGTCCAGTTTTCCTTATAGAACTACCTTCAGCTCTTTTTAACTGACAGCAATGTCTGCGACATTTAGCTGTGACATCAGTTTTCAAACCTGATTATCTAGATAAGCTAATCTCCTAAAAATGCAGGTTAGCATCCTGGCATAAAAGAAATTAAGGTGCATACTGCATTAATATCACAGCCAGGAGATAGACTTCTGCTCTGCTTGACTTTTATGAACCAGTAGAGTATAAACATGTGGCTACACCATTAACGCAGAAGCAAAACAAAATAGAATTTACAAAGCAAGATACTAATAATGAAGTTGAACAGACACTGTGTCTTAATGGATAGAAATAAGTGTGCTTATCAGTTTGCTTATTAACAAAAGATTTTTCTCCATCAGAGCATCCTGGTTCCGAAGGCAGCCATGAGTTAACTTAAAAATATAGGCATGAACTGATTATTTTCCAATTTTTTCCGAGTATTTTTAGCTGATGAATAGTTCATGATCAGTAAGCTACGCCATGTTCTGAAAATGGCTCATTGCTGGCTGCTGTCAGCAACAGGATCCTAGACTCTGCGGAGGTTTGTGAAGATCTCTGCTGTCAGTCTGATTAATGCTGGGATGAAAGGAATATCTAACATCTCTCCTGATCCCCTTGGGAAATCAGTCAGATAAAAATCCAGCATTATTGAGTCACTGAATCAGATATGGGAAAGAAGAGGTTTCAAAAATGGTTAGGTACCCCCCCCAAAAAAGTGTAGGAGGGCAGGGGAGGGGGAGGTAAAAAGGTCCCTAAGTTTAGTCTCTGCAGATGGACCTCCTCTCTCTGCAGATGGACCTCCAAGTTCTGCCATGTTTGACCACCGACGACATCAACACACAGGCAGCTCGGCACAAAATTCCTAAAAAATTCCCTCTCCCAGGCCCTCTCCTCTTTAGCTTGTAGCAAACAACTGAAGCTAAGGTTATCACTATCATTTTCAAGTCTACTGAAGAGATATTGTTATCATCCTCATGTGAATACTTCCAACCCAAAATTCCTAGGAAACACAACATAGGCTAATATATTACAGTTGCAGAGAAACAGAATAAACTTTTAAGATTATTTTGCATATTTAGTTGAAGAGTATTCTTTCTGAAACGTATTCATTATCTACAAGACAGTATCTTTAAGATCGTTTCAAAATGCATTGATTTCCTTTCAACTCTTTAAAACTTTTTAAATAATAATAAATAAGAAAAAAGCAATAATCCCAGAATGCATCTCTGAGGAGATGGGGAAAGGTAATGAACAAAGTCTCCCAGGCACACAAACATCATCCCAGCCAGCCAGCCACTCATAACATTGAAGAATTACACCTGTTATGCTAAATGAGCCACTAGTCTGGAACACAGGACTGATCGGTCTCTTGCACTGAATTGCCCTGGGTAATTTATTCCATACCTGCATGGTTGAGCGACTATGACTGATATGCATTTGAGGGCCAGAGAAATGGAGCTGACTGTACCGTAATGTAATATAAAAAGCAAGAACAAGATCATGCTATTTTAATGTTAGCTGTGCAAGTCTAGTTTAACTGTTGGTAAAACCGTTAGAGCAAAGGAGGAGAATTAAGCACTCGTACTTACTGAGGAATCAGGAAGATGCTCCTCCTCTTGAGAAAAAGAGCTATTGAAAGCTCTAAATGTCTCACTGTTCTGTTTGTGCTTTTCAATTGTTGCTTGAATGACCTGAGACAAAAATTCCAGCAAAGATGAGAAGTGTCACAAAAGGAGCCTTGGAAAAATTCTCTCACAGGAAGGTGGTTAGGATTATCATTTTAGTGAAAAACTCTTACACTTGCATAAATGAAACGGAAACCTAAAAAACCTTAATAACTTATGAGTGGTGGTGCTAACTCACTACTGTTAAGTTAAAAACTAACTGCTATCAGACAGCGTCTCTACAAGTCAGACTGCAAGAATATACAAGGCTAATCTCTAATGCCTGTCTCTTCTCTCGCTGGGCTCGAGGACTGCAGGAAATGGGAACCCATTCGAAGCCCCTGTCCTGCCTGGAGACAGTGGGTCAGCAGTGGGACCCTGACTGGGGCTCCACATTTCTCCGTAAGCAGCTTCACCAGACTGGACTACCCAGCTTCCTTGCACAGCCACATTCACTCTGAACCCCAAAGAAATATTTTTTAAAAACAAAAGATGCTGACTGCATGGTGATTTCCACCCATATCATAATGGCTTTGTATTAACCTGAATCCATTCCCTCTTCTCCTCTTCAGTCCTGTTAAAACAAAAGAAAAATACAGAAGACATCATAATTCTACTTCCAATATGTTCAGTAAATTCAATTCACATCTTCACAGCTTTATATCCATGAAAATTTTAGCTTTGCTATCCACTATTTCATAAACATTATTAATAATTATTGACCTCAGTTATTACCAAACAAATGCCAAAAATGTTTGGATTATTAATACAGTGGAACCTACAAGCACTACTATACACATGGTAGGCATTCAATAAAGCAAAGCAACATAGCACTTTAACACACTCTGACTTGAGACCAACATATTCTCTTGCATGTGTAAGTTACGCATTTCTGATATTTATCCCCTGGTTTAAAGCTATGTAATACTAGCACGGCCATATCCCCTAGATCAGAAATTTCTACATAAATATTCACAAACCTCGAAAGACAGAACAAGCACCATACCTGGCTTGTAGTTCCAGCGATCTCTTTTTTCCTGTTATTGAAAATGTATGAGCCACGTTTTGCTTGGCAATTTCTTGGACCTGTATAAAGAACATGGCAAGTTCTTACTTGTCTCCATTGTCTTTCAATCATTTTTAATGACTTACAAATATATTCATTCTTTGAAATACTTAGCTGAAAGGATCACTCAGAATATGGTACAGAGGTAGAAAAAACAAAGGATTGTTTCCATAATTACTCGTCTTGCCATGAAACTTCTGAATCTGTACCACCAACCAGCCCCCTAGAGCAACAGCAGGAAAAGGTGGCTCCTGTGTCAGCTAGGTGACAACGGAAGGCTTTCAATCAAAGCGTGTACAGAGTCACCATTTTCTTACCCACCTTTGGATGATCACCTCATAACAATTCCAAAAAAAGAGATCTAAAGCTAGATTTTAGAATTTTATTATGTTTCTACATACACATATTGTTGTATTTTTGCATTCAGGGGGGATCCGACGCCATCGAGTGGGGAAGCATTAAAATGAGGGAAAAGAAGAGATGCAAACCTGCAGTCCTGCAATGTCCATCTTCTCTCGAACACTGAACTTCTGGCCTATCAGCCTCAGTTTTGGCACACAGTATAGCACCATGCTGTTAAACTGTAACAAGGCAAGATTTTAAGTTAAGGGATTACATGCTGGACAAAGCCTGCCTTTCGACAGTTTAGGCCTCTGGTGTGTTTTACTCTAAGATGCAGTTCCCAAGAAGAGATTTCAAGAGCAAGAAAGGCTCACATATCATTACTTGAAAGAAGTGGATGGACAGAAACACATCAGCCAGTCACTTGCCCCTTCTTCCCCCTCTCTCTAGTACCAATTCGACTGCCTTGAAAGCAAACGAGAGCTATTCTCTCAGTGTCAGCAAGAGCTGGCCATCTTACGCAGCAAGGTGGGACAGCTGGAAACACACCTCCTCAGGTGCTTCGCAAAAAACGCAGCCTCTGAGGAGGGAGATGGGAAAGACCGCTTTGGGCCTGACAAGCCATCGGCAAAGGCACAAGTGTGCAAGGAAGAAAACGCTCCAGGAAAAATCACCAAGAGAAAACTGCTGCTCAGAGGAAGGAGTAAGCTGGGCTCAGCTGGTGGATGCTTTTTGTATTTGAGATTAGGAAGATGGAAATGTACCATTTCACAGCACAACTCTGAAAATAAAAGAGAGCAACAAAAACGCTCACCAGGAATAAATATCTATCCTGCGCTGTGCCGTTCTTTGCTGAAAGTTTCTGAATGTGTCCTTCTTTAATGAGCTCATTGGCTGGGTTAACAATATCCTCTTCACCACCAAGTCGCTCATAGACTTCCAAAAGCTTGTGCATCTTTTCCTGCAAGTACAGAAACCTCAGCAATTTAATTAAAAAACATTATTCCACTTGGCCTGTTACCCATAGTATCATTTCTGCAGTAAGTGTAAATAAGTAGGAAAGAAAATAGTCTTTCACTTCTGCTATAGATTTGCATTTTCAAAAATTAATGACTACCTGTTCCATACTCTTCAGTACTCTTCCCCACTCTGTATTAGTCACTCATGAGTCATATTTGGATTGTACCATTTTAATGACATTTTGAGATCAATCTATTTGATATTTTTAGATATTCCTATTCAACAATAAATACATATTTTTGGAAGCAATAGCATCGGTTCCAGTAAAATCAGTGGCCAAGTTGGAGACTAGTATGTTACCAAATTGTTTCCAAGTTTGAATTTATTAATTCAGCTTCCATCCCACACCTCAGACTAAGATTTCTGTCGTACTATGATTGTTTCTCAGATTCTGAGAAGTTTCACCTCTTGTATTGTTGCTGATAAAATGGCAGGTACGTCTCCATCAGGAAGCATGGTCATATTCTGCATTTCTAAGCTATGTCTAAAACCTCAGCTGTATGGGGAATGCTGCAGTCCTACACAGGGGCCTCCGTGGCAAAAAGTAGGCCAGGACAAAATGCTTAAAATATAGTTTTAATGTCGTCAAGCATCCTTATGCCTTGCTCAAAATTCTTTATGAAGGGATTACTTTTTCGTTTTCAGCAAAGCACTGTTTCTCCTTTATACTAAGTCACTCAAATATTCGAGTCCCTATACACAGTATTCAAATGGATAAAGATAACTAGTTCACCCACTTGCACTGCTGTATTAAGCACTGCAGCGGCTTTAACCAGTCAAAGTAAGAAAGGTGTGTAAATCTTGCTGCTGAGTTATAGCATGTGGAAAGGTTTGGCTTTCAACCACAAGCTGGACTGATGTGCTCCAAATGGCAGTCAGCAAACGGTCAGAATGTGAGGACAGAGATCTATGCCATTACACCCAAATATACGCCAAACACATGTCTAAATCATACCTCTACCTTTCTATATATTAAGTTGAAATTTCAGGTCTTTACACACTTTGTTTACCTTTGTTTACCTTGAGAATCTTCACCACAAATACAGATCACACCAGTTCCTGTCCTAATCTACTCTTCTGACCAAGGATTAAACAAAGAACTAAAAAACCGCACCAAAAAAACGCACCCAAAACCAAACCGTTAAAATAAACACACTGCAAAACAAAATGGAAGGTGGCGGGCTGTGGACTAAAAACAAATAAACAAATCACCTAAGCACCAAAAGGCAGTAGATTTTTTTTCCAGCAAATGGGAAGATGAGCAAGAGATCCCACTAATTTAAAAACAAACAAACAAAAAAACCAGTAAACTCATCACGCTATTTTTTTTAAAGGAGAAACTAGAACACTAAGAGCATATCCAAAACCTGAGGGACATCTGCACTTCTAGGAAAAGCCAGCTTTGGAAGTATGATTTATTTCTTCTATTACACCACAACCGGAGGAAGCAGACAACAATTAATTCAAGCCTCCACTAACTTTTGGAGATTTTGCTACAGCCCTTGCTTTTCTGTTGGTTTGGCTCTGACCTCGCACAGCCCATCGCGCCATCCCGCGGGACTCTGCAGAGGCACGCGTGCAGGAGAGGGCTGCTCTCGCGCTGCCCGCCGACCCTCACCGACTGCCCTGGCACACCTGCGGCACCTGCTGCTGGGATGTGCGAGTTGGGAGACCATGAGGTCAAACCTGAAATTATTGCTCGGATATTTTTCCTTCGAGTCTGCTCATGCAAAACCTATTAATTACGGAAGAATTCAATGCAATAAGAAGCCCTGATTAGAGGCTTCAGGTTCTTACCAGCAATAAACAGGGGGTGCAAAATTATTATAGCAGCCTTTTCTAGTAGGTTTTTGTGTACCAACAGGAAAAGCATCCAACACAGAAAGCAACTAGCTGGTGCCTTCATATTCCTGCTGTCTGTGGAGATACCGTACACAGTCCCCAGCAAAAGAGTTGCTGAAGGCCCCAGTCCAGAAAGATTTCCACCGAAAAAATATCTGTGTCAAGAGAAGACACTAGACTCAAATAGAAACAGATGGTTTCAAAACTGGTTTTCACTGAGACATACTGAAAATACACAGACATCAGTTGGTTACTTCCCCGTAGCAGCCCCAGGAAATGTGGTCTCATGCTGTCCCCGCCGGCCTGATATAGAAGGGGACATAAACCTTGTGCCCACAAACAGTCAGTGAGCGTTAAGCTGGATACACAGCATTTCAGATCTGTTAGGTACAAAAGCTCCTGAGGCACCTGGCTGCACAAAAGGGATAACATCTGTAACTATAAAGTCCATTTACTTTAATGGTAATGCACTAGCTGTTCTGTATGTAAAGCACATGCTAATGCTCAAAATCTCCATGGTCTCAGACTGCCCAGCCCAGCTTTAGAAGTATAGCTTACCAAAGCGACTGACACATGCTAAATACACACTCTGCGCATTTAAGATGAGCCAAAATCAAACCAAAACAACCTCCAGTCTGGTGAAGACCTATAGGACTGAAAAAAATAGTGTGAAAATCTACAAGGACACCTTATGAATGGACCTAATTGGAATACTTTCAACATTTTTCAATGAAAAGCAAATAATGAGTTTTATGAAGACCTCCTTTTTCAACCCATTGGGTCCTTAAGAACAACGAAAGTGAAATTTAGGCCCAGCAATCCATGGTAACTGCAACAGGATCATTTATGATAAAGAGAACTCAGATATCCAACTGATATTTAAAGCCTGACTCACTGTATTTGAAAATTCTCCCCAGCCCACTTTCCTGAGCCTATTGCAATGGGGGACCATTGGTTCAACCAAGTGTTTCAGTCAGATTACAATTACATTATGCAATTTCTACTCACCATCTTTCGGATGGCTGCATTCGAATGGTTCGCTGCTGTAGATATCAGCTCCAGTGACTCTGCAATAAAGGTAGCAGTTATGCATTCTCTGGATTGTATCTGTTAATAGCACCTTGGGTGTTTTTCCACCTCCCTGATTAAGTGTTTTTCCTGCAAAATTGCTGTTGCAAAAGCAAGGACTGTATTTTTTCCTCCCATAAAGTAAAAGGAACGCTTATAAGCAGTTACATACACAGTCACATCTGCATGTTCAGCTGGTCCATGTGCATCATCTTTCCCTCCTAAAAGTCTAGGCAAGCCAAAGCCCATAGTGACACAAAAAAAAAAAAAAAAAAATCACCTTCTAGGAATCAACCTACTAAAGGTTAACTTAAGTCTCATTTAAGTCTTCACAAGCATGTTGGTAAGAGTGTTTTCCTAAAACAGGGCTTGCGTGCTTACGGTAACATGAACTCTGTTTGGTCAAGACCACAAACTTCTAGAAACAAACAGAAGTCCATTTCTCCTGTTTCTTTGTGTTAACAGAGTATAACCTGCTTTCCTAGGTAAGCACGTACATTTAAGACCATTCTTATTGTCTTCCTCCAGCTATCGCAAGAATGTCCTCCTGCATTTGTCCTTGGCCACGCAATGGATAACATGAAAATGCCGGATGTTCTACCATTACAAATTTCAATATTTTGTCACTATTTGCCAAAGCTCCCTTCATTCCTAGAGCTGACATATCAACCATTTTCTTCTGTGCTCTAAGAGCATTCAAAATCCCTTTATGCTATGTTTGGCAATAATTTGGTTAATTCAAATCTCTGTTTCTACCATAGCCCTAGTTGAAAGTATCTGAACCTGTGAAGCAAAAACTCTCTAAGATCTTATTGTGCTCATTAGACAGAAAGGAGTTTACATGTACTTTCAGCATCTTTCCTGTCTGGAGACTCTTCTGGAAGTTTCTTTAAATAGTCCTTTAGAAGAAGCTCATAACGAGGAATCCTTTGCACTGGTTCAAGCATGTGATGCTGTAATGTCAGGTTTCCGCACACCTCTTGTTTCTGTAACGGAGAGAAAACAAGCACAGAAGGGTTTGGTTTTGTTCCTGCCTTTGGTGTTAAACAGCAATGAAAAATGAGCATTCACATACAATTACAGGAGTGTAAACCAACTTCTCAGGCTATCACAGAATTATAGACTCATTCAGGTCAGAAAAGACCCTTAAGATCATCGAGTCCAACCATAAACCTAACACTGCCAAATCCACCACTATACCATGTTCCTAAGCGCCACATCTACACATCTTTTAAATACCTCCAGGGATGGTGACTCCTCCACTTCCCTGGGCAGCCTGTTCCAATGCTTTAAAACCCCTTCGGTAAAGAAATTCTTCCTAATATCCAATCTAATCCTCCCCTGGAGCAACTTGAGGTCGTTTCCTCTAGTCTTATTGCTTGTTACTTGGGAGAAGAGACTGACCCCCACCTCGCTACAACCTCCTTTCAGGGAGTTGTAGAGGGTGGTAAGGTCTCCCCTCAGCCTCCTTTTCTCCAGGCTAAACAACTCCAGTTCCCTCAGCCGCTCCTCAAAAGACTTGGGCTCCAGACCCCTCACCAGCCTCGCTGCCCTTCTCTGGACATGCTCCAGCACCTCAATGTCCTTCTTGTGGTGAGGGGCCCGAAACTGAACACAGTACTTGAGGTGCGGCCTCACCAGTGCCGAGTACAGGGGGACGATCATTGCCCTAGTTCTGCTGGCCACACGATTTCTGGTACAAGCCTGGATGCTCTTGGCCTTCTTGGCCACCTGGGCACACTGCCGGCTCACATTCAGCTGGCTGTCGACCAACACTCCCAAGTCCTTTTCCACCAGGCAGCTTTCCGGCCACTCTTCCCCAAGGCTGTAGCGTTGCACGGGGTTGTTGTGACCAAGCGTAGGACCCGGCACTGAGCCTTGTTGAACCTTATACAATTGCCCTCAGCCCATCAATCCAGCCTGTCCAGATCCCTCAAGAGCCTGCCTACCCTCAAGCAGATACCAGAGCTGACAGGTTTCACTTGAACCTTTGTCCCATGCCTGGCATTTTCTGCAGATATGCAGCAATCATCTTTTAGTTTTTGTGTGTTTCTTCACAGGCTCAGAAAAGCTCTTCCCATCCCTGGCCCTATGCAGAGTTTTTCCAAAGGCTATATAAAATCAGAAACCCCACAGGGATATATTGCTTGCTAGAGCTTACTGTACGAGCAGCAGATACACTGCTCACACACCACCTCTGAAGAAGCAGCTGCCTCAAATTCTTTTTTTTTTTTTTCCGCTTGACCAAGAAGGGGGGTAGGTCTGAGACTGATTACACTAAAATATTACCCAATAAGGGACCAATCTGCTCTGCTTGCAATGGTACTGAGGGTGGCAGTGTACTTATTTTCATAGGATCCCCCTGAAGTGAAGGGATATTTCTATTTAAAAGAGGCGAGGAGAAAGGAGGAACACAGTAAGAATAAGTAACTTGTTTTAAAGCACACAGGAAGTTTCTGTTAGTGATGTAATCTGACTCCTGAATCCCACATCAGCGTGTTAACCACATATATACACACATATGCTCTTCTCCGTAGCATTATTTTTACACCAGCTCACCAATGCCACATCTTGGTCTGTTCTAGTGTAAGCAACCCCTCAACAACCACATTAATTTCAGTATGCTTTTCTCAGAGAAAGGTGCTTGTTTCAGGCATTTGTAATTTTCCTCATAACTATTACAGCCCATGACACACCGCTGACTCACCCAATTCCTAAAGCAAAGCCTGTAGATAATGAGATCAATGTCTGATAGAAAAATATTAGCTACCCTTCGAGAAAGTCAAAGACACAAATTTGCTTTAAAAAATATCTTGTCATAGTGTAGCAGGGTGAACAATGTTTCTGTTTATAGGAGACGAAGTGAATTTACTATCTCTCAGGAGTTTTACAGCATCACATTTCCCAGAAAATACAACTGGGATGGAAAGAATCAGAGACTCCATGAAGAACTAAAAGGGGCACAGAACTGCACTACTGCGTATTAGCGCTTGGTTTATATTCCCAAATCCACTTCTTATAACTTTCTCCATTGTCTTTTTATTCCTGCAATAGGGTGAACCTTAAGACTGAACAGTAATAGGGAAGCAGAGGAAGAAGTCACTTCAAGGCTCATGTCAGTTTTGTTCACATGCCAAATGTACCCTCTCTAAAACATCAGCTGTGACAAACTGTTCCAAATAGGAAAGATTTAATGCTATGCAATTTTTGAAAGTTTACAGAGTTTACACTGCAATTCAAATGACTTTACTAGAGGAAGGATAACTGTTTATTCTGTGTTTAATTCATGTGACAATCCAAACCACAGAAACATGTATTAAAAAGCACTTACGTGATGGCATAAGGAGAAGGCTGACAAAAGTCCTAACGAACTCACCAGCTATCAAGTGTTGGCACCAGTAGGTGGATGTGAACCGAAAAGAAACTATGTTTATCTTCAAGGTCAGCTAAAGTAAACTCGGTAAGTCAACAGTCGTTCACTTACAAGTACTATTTCATTTTTGTTTTCTGTTTTCCCTAGTTTAGCATACTTAATAATTGTTAATGCCTTAAGCTGTGTAACTATTCCATTAACAGCTTAGGTAGACAGTGCATTACTGCAGGATCACAACAGACTGGTATTTCTGAAAATTAGCTGTGGCTTTTGATAGCACAGATACAAGTCAGATGAGTGGACTAAGTATTCTGGGTCAAATCCTTGCCTCCTGCAGCTACGGTCATTGACAGAAGCAAAAGGTGCTGTGATGTTGCCGTTAAAACAACCTACAGTGAAATAATGTCATCAGTAGGCTTCAGAACTGCATCTCTTGTATGCATTGCCCACGTTCATACTGCCTGTCAAAGTTTTGCTCAAGCAACATTAGAAATACGCGTGGTCTTGGACAGCTGCAGACCAGTTTTGCAGGCAGACAGCTAACACAAATTGTTTGTGTTGGTAGCTTGGCGGTGAGAAGAGACAGTTGAATTTTAGGGTGGGCAGATGCCTGTGCTGTAGGGAAAACAGTCACAAACTGATTTACACATCAGAAATCCCTGTCAGTGGCTTGGCACAAACCGAAGACAGCAAAACGCTTGTGTGCTTTTTTTACTGTGCTTGCTGCACAGAATCTTGGTGAGAGCAGGCCGGGTTCAGACAGAAAAAGGTTAAGAAAAGGCCACGACGAGCGACAGCCTGGTAGGAGAGGTCCTTCCCCAGCTCCTGTTTCTCCAAGCTTCTGTCTGAGTCACTGGGCCGGCAGCCCCCACTCTCCGCAAAGGGCCTCTCCTCTCCCAGCTTGCTGGAGGATTACTTGATTTCGACAGCTGGCCCAGCCACAATCCTCCCATTTAGGGCAGCAGCTGAGCTCCCTCCTCAGCTTAACCCGCTCCCTGCCAGCCTTCCCCTCCTAAAAGACGGTATCTGCTTTCCCAGCACTGGTGGAGGGATGCTTGCAAGTGTGCTGGAGCCTGCTGCATCCCTTCAGCTGGCCCAGGGCCTGAGGGGGAGAGAGAGGTTTTACCTACCAATGTGCCAGCATAAGCACAGCTCTTCCCCCCTCCTCACACAGCTTTTTGTATAATTAAGAGGAAACACTTGAAAATCCATGCTAAGCATCCTGCTGCAGAGCTGTGATCCCCAAGAGCTGCGTGCCACTTCAGGAGCCTCAGAAAAATCAGACCAACAGCAGATGCTGCCAGTGACATGGCCAAACTCAAACACACCCACCTCAGACTGAGAACGTATTTATTAAAAAGCAATTAAAATTAGTAATGAGGAAGAGAAATCAAAGAGAGTTCATAAATGGATGTGTTTGCAGTCAGAATTGCTGGGCCAATGGCGAAGCTTCATTCTGTGACTTCTGGCGCTCCTCTTGAATATGTGAGGGGGGAAAAAGCTACCTACGTGAAAAATCTGTGTCACACAGCAAAAGAGAAGAAAGTACTGCCACTGGACTGCCAGTATTATCTTGTAGCTAAACACTGTGTGTCATGCACCGCAAAAAAAATAAACTTACAGAAATGAATTAGGATCTCCAAGCCAATTAACAACATACCTGTATGTTCTGAACAACATCTTTGAATGGAGAGGACCTCTGCATACACGTGTTCACCATGTCCATCGCCCTGTCAAAGTTCTTCACATATTCTCCATACATCTTCAGAAAAGGAGCAAGTTTCTGTAGGATATCTCCTAGCCGTGGGTTGACGCTCCTATGGGAAAGAGACGGGTAAGTACTGAAATCTCTGGAAATCAATACTATCTTCAAAGAGAAAACGCAACTGTAAGACTTTCGCAGTTGTCTCCCACATGCACCAGCACTTACACACACAAGCAAACAAGATATTTTCAGGCTAAGTTTAGTTTAAAGTAATCTATACGGTACCCTAGATGAAACCTTAAACATGAATCTAGGTGTACATCAGATGGGATTTCTGCCCCTCTCTGCCCCCACTGTCACTCTCTTAAGTGAAGATCAGATCCATACTGACCATGCATTGCTAAAGAAACATCTATATATCTCTGCTGTCCAGCACAAAATCTTGTGGGAAACTTCTACTTTTTAAAAATCATCTTTTCCACCACAGGCAAACATCTGAAGAGGTTTTAATGCAAAGGGATCGCTGAATTCAGCTGGGTAGTCCCAGGGGGCCAGACACACATTTGCCTAGAGACCCCCCCAAGGCTGGCAGCAGCGGTAGCCGCACAGCTTTGTCTCCTCCCAATTCATGGCCAGGCAGAGCGCCAGCCATTTTCCCCCCAGCTTGTCTCTCCTGCCGAACTCACGACTTGCAGCCTGACTGCACTAGACCCTCTTTAGCCATTTAACAAGCTTCTGCCCTCTTCTGACTTCCAGACTCTCCAGTCCTCCTCCCCTTTTATTACAGCTGTCCCTGTAAATGCACGTCAGGTGCAAAGGTGCTGAGACTCATTTATTCGTTCTGGTCATTGATGAACTATGTGAAGACTGAATCAGCCAAGAGAAATGTGAACTCTGGTATTGTCTTCGTCATTAGTGGTGGAGTCCCCATCCCTGGATGTTTTTAAAAGTCGTGTAGATGTAGTGCTTAGGGACACGGTTTAGTGGGGGACTTGTCAGGGCTAGGTTAAACGATTGGACTAGATGATCTTACAGGTCTTCTCCAAGCTAGGCAATTCTATTTAGGGTACTTGGAAAGGTGCCGTGTCAGCACTATCTGCACCTTTCACTGCAGGACACTCTTCGCGGCCAATATGTCATCTCAAATCAAGTTTCCTAGATCTGCCTTACAATTAACCTTTCTACCTATCGTTGCATTCCTGCCTTATCTACAACTTATTACAGTTGCCAAATTAATTGGGATTTGACCTTTATTACTCATTTAAAAAAAAAAACACTTCAAAAAAAAAAAAGGTAAAAACCCCTACACCTATTGTCTTAAAGAAAGCACATATACACTGTAACTAACAATATTTATTATCTCCTAGAACAAAAGGCCAACAAATTCTGAGGTAACAACTTGTGCAATGCTGTGGTGTTCAACAACAGAAGTGGTTGCATAACAGACGTAAGCAGATTTATAGATATGAAATCATCTATCTTATCTGTCCAGATTTCCCATTTGTTGGCTGCTATAATGCTAATTTTCACAATAAATTAAATTTTATATAATCATAACAAAATTCATTAAAGAAAATATAAAATGGATGTTATGATGTCTTCAACATGGCATGCAAAGTCCAGACTACAACATGATGATGCATTTTCCTTCTTTGAGAAGTAACTGCGTTTTTTTTAACACTTCACAGTGGGGCCAAAATACTTCAGCTGTGGGGCCAAAATAAGCAATTTCCTTCCTTCCTACTGCTGCAATTTCATAGTACTGCAATAACAGGAGAATGGAAATACAGTAAGGAAGACAGCTCTGGCAACACTTTGGACTGAGAAAATTCTCACAATGTACTCTGGAAATTTTGAGTGCTCAAGTCTATTCCTGTAGTCAGAAATGCTTAAGAGACTCCATACTAATGTATTAAATAACCAGTGAACTACTGCATTAAACAATGAAAAAATTGGAATTAGACTAGGCCTTATGGTTGCTATAGTTTCTTGAAAACATATTTTTAAAATAATTGTAATGACAGTTTACCCACCATTCTTGTGTAATTCTTGTTTTGAGCTCAGGAAGAAGAAATTGTCCATGGAAACAATAGATGGAAGAAATATTTGAAAAGATGCCCGTTATCACTTCAGATGAAATACCTGCTTCTGACAACTTAGTGCAAAAAACCTGCATAAGACAATAAGACAGTACCAACATATATTCACAAAAAGCAATCCTAGACATGCTGGCTTTAGATTGCAATATTACAAAGCTGACTGCCTTAGAACTGAGCTACTATTTTGGACTTGCTGCTGTCAGTCCTTGGGGTCTTTCAGGAGGTTCACAAAACGTAAGTTTGCTGTCAGTTAGGGTTAGATTTATGACTATGGGCCATAGTCATAAATTAGAAAAAATCTGAGGGGTATGTCAAAAAAGATTGAAACTACTGAGAAGATCAGACATTTCGTATTTGGGAGTACAAGTTGCAAAGAATAACCAGTCCCTGAAGAACACTTACTCCTATTTATGTGAAGCAAAATAAACCATGCGATTGTTTTGTTTCTCTGTGGGAAAAATTACACTGTACTGAACAAAAGGGAAAGACACGCCCTAGATTTCTAAGGTCTTGAAACAGTCTCTGCTCATCCAAAGCAAACATTGGAAAGCCTTCCACAGAGGTCCTAGAGTCGGAGGGCAGAGGGCTCTGCAAGTTACAGCTTCTAACAAGACTTCTAGCGAGGTGACAATTGTCTTGTCTTTTTTTTTTTCTTCCGTTTTTAAAAAGCACTTTGTTAGCAATATGACTCATCCTCATTTTTACTTCTTTCCCACACATTCATGGGGGTTTTTTGTTTGACATAAGTATGGAAACGCCGGAACCACGTAGACTCACTTCAATGTTAATGCGGAAGAAAGTTCAGACTCATCACACCAGTTTTACTTTATCCCCACGTGTAAACATGATGGACAACAACTACAAAACACAGTGGGTAAAAAAAATAATTTGCTGTGAGCACGGGGCTGACCCATGTGGCCTGATTTTACTAAAACTCAAACCTCCTGCACATTACAGAGCAATCACAGATTTCATCATTTCTCAGTGCCTTCAGCGTCCCCATGACTCCCTCTCCACGTACGCTCAGGGAGGAACCAAGTGCTGACAGTGTCTGTATTTTGGGCTGCTGCTTTCCCATTCCTCTTTCCGACATTCTAATCCTCGGGTTCCAGCTCAGGGAACCCTCCTGCCAAAAGCTCCCCTCTGGGACCCACGGCATGCGGCCTGGCGAGCCAACTCCATCTCCCACCTATAAACAGCATTTTCACACTATCAGGCTATAGGTTAGGGGATGAACAGGAGACATCATTGCTGCTCACAGAAAAGAAAGCAGAATTTATTCAAAATCGAATTACCTGGTCCAACAGATGGAGTCTTTTAACATACGCTTCTTCTGTATGGAGCAGTTCATTTGCAATGTTGAATAGCTTTTGGGGCTCTGTACACTGAAAGAAAAGTTACAAATAATACAATCCATCTGCACCTACAAAGCTAGGTTTCATCAACCGTTCTCTTTTCTGTTTTCTCAGTGGACCAAATTCCCTGCCAGTGGAGGAGCCTGAAGTGAAGGAGGTTAACACATTTCAGAATCTGCTCCGCATCCCTCATCAAAGGATCAGTTCGCTCCAGAGACATTTTTAAAGCTATTTTCTGAAAGAGCAATTAGTAATCCAGTCAATGGCTGGTCAGGACATCACTTTAGTTCATTACGGTTTTCTATAAAGAACCAGAAACATCCTCCAAATCTGGAAATAAGTCTAGTCTATTTGCTAACTAAGGCACTAGACTGTAAATCATCTGTTCTCCTTTTTGGATTCAGGTCCTGTGACTAAAAAGAAAACTAGAAACCAGACCTGTTTGGCCACAGATTTCTCTCCCTGGCCAGCACAGCATTACTCTCTATGGCATATTTCTAAGATTTTTGTGCAGCTTTAAACACCGGCCAATTCCCTGGAAAGAATTTTCGGCAATATAACCCAAGTCACTCAGTGAAGTCTTTCATTAAGCTCATTTTAAAAAATAAAATGAGAAAGGACTCATTAAAAAACCTGAATGCAATTATGAAGCACTGACTTTGTTCACAGTTTAGCCAAAAGCTACACAGACTCTTTGCTCTCTAAGTGCTTAAAAAATACTTGAATTATTAGGATACAGGCTTTAGCTTTCTGACAAACTCTAGATACCTTGTTATGAGTCTAGACTTTAAACGTCATGCTTACATATAACCAAACCATTCCAGAGCTGAGGGTTGGCTGTTTTGTGTTCAAGAATACAAACGTCCAAAAGGAGCAGCAAGGATGATCAAATGTAGGGAATTTTTACTGGGCTGGATCCGGGAAAAAAGACAGACAACTGCGATGAAGGCAAGAGAGATGTATAAATGATTAACGGAACAGAGAGCATCAACTGGGTGCAATTACTCACTATTTCTTCCATGGGAAAACTAAAGGCCGTCAAATAAAATTACTGAGGTGCTGCTTCAAGACCAAGAGCCTCTTCCTCAAGCACCATGTCACTGCAGATGGTAAACCTTCACGCAGGTTCACAAAAGGACTGGACAAATCCATGGAGTAAAAAGTCCAGCTGCAGTCTATTAAACACGCAGGGCTGCTTCCAGTTCAGGGAGCACCTGGGCCTCTCACCAGCAACAGCGCTTTCTATCCCAAACACCCATCTCTGCGTGCTCACTAGCATTTGTGGCAGGCATTTCTAGACATAACCCTGCGGGCCACCACCAAATTGATAGAAAATGTCAATTAAATACTTCCTTTAATCTTCTTCAACTTTACCTTATTTTGTTTCCAAAGCTGATGAGAAAAATTTAAATACCAGCCCATTTAGGCAAACGGTAATACAACTGAAAGACCTCAAAGACGTTTCAAACCTAGCCACGAATTCAAACGAACCAGACCCACAGTTATCCTACATGAAATGAGGTACCACTTAGCATTAAGTGCCCACAGTTCTGCAATATAGGTATTAATTGAAGGAAGGTGAATAGCTTCTCTGGATTTGAAACAGCATCAGTCTTCCTTTAAAGCAATCTCTCTCTTTCTGGGCACAAACCTGGAGACGAGCAACTGCACCATGAATAAAGCTTTAACATGTACTCTGCCTACGCCCGTTACTCAAATTATTTCAAGCAAACTCAAATACTCTTTTAAGCTATTCTAATGTGCTACACAACATCCTGCTCCATACGTTCACGTGATATATATCAACATTTAGGGGAAAAGAAAAAAAATATCACAGCACAACAAAGCTTTGAACTTGTTACAAGCAAATACAAAATATTACATCTTATAATGAAATGCACTGCTGGCCATTCAAATTCCAGTAATTACAAGGATCTCTCGCCAAGAAAGAATTTATCTGCCAGTTTTGCTGGGCGCAGAAGAGTGCCTGAATGAAAGGCACTGATGCAATAGGCTGGCATGTCAGCCGCCAAAGCATCCTTTGATTTGTTTGAATTCAGAATTTGAAAAATAATTATTTCCAACCAAATACATTTGTTCTCAGAAGTAAATCTTTATATAGCGCAGGCACTTTTTAACCTCCTGACCTTCACCATCTGCAATTCAGTTTATATTTTCAAAAAACTTGCTGACATCTGCTTAAATACCAAACAATGGTTGAACATACTCTCAGCTTGAGCTCAGTTTTAAAGAGCGACTCTATCTGCAGTTGCTGTCTCTGCTAGGGGCAGATAGGCATATTTTTTCAGACTGATTTGCAACATATTTGCCTCTCAGTGGACATAACATTTTAAATGAAACAGCAGATCAATTAAACGTGAGGGAGTCCCATTCTTCTGACCTTATTTCGTGCCATGGCAGGACAGCCTTAACAAACCCTGAGCCATAATTCAGTTCACTATGAAGGAGACATTTCATGGTCTGTTTCTAAAGGAAAAGTAAAACAAATTTGCAAACTCAAATGTGGATTATATTCTGCTTTGCCCAATGTGCTTGCTGACTGACTGCTCGGCACGGCCACAGCATGTTACGACTGCCCTCCACAGTCAGACATTACAACCATGCATCTACTGCAGAGTCTCATTAAAACAGTTTAGGTGGCGGGGTGACAAGAAAGACGAGAAAAGAGAAGCGGTAGGTGTTGACTTCACGACACAGGAAGCTCACTCCAGTGCTCGAAGCAGCCATCACATGATGCTCTTCCACTTCCTTGTGGGAGGTTCAAAGATTCATTTCCAGCTGTAACTGTCCATAAAACGTTTTAAAGAAAAAGGAAACACCAGCCTAAAACCAAACAGAACCAGCTTCTCATAAAGGTCAGATTCACGCCTCTGGTAGGAATGCATTTCCACCTCTAATACCCCAATCACAGATACAGATTGGGGAATGGCACATGCTGAGCTGATTTGTGCAATTAAGCGTCCACGAGAGCATCACTGCTTCCTGCGAACCCACTCAATGACCCCGCCAGGCGCCCGACGAGCACGCCTGGGCCACGGATTCATGGATGCAAAGACTGACCTGGCTATCACAAAAAGCAAATTTGAAATGAAAATTTAAAGTAAAAAACCAAAGGCTTGATATAAGAAAACTTGGGCAATATGCTGCAGCAACCTTTTTTCATACAACTGCTTGTGTGCAACCATATTCAGTTAGCATTCCTATCACAAGGGGCTTTCCGTGAGTCTTGCAAGAAAGCTGCTGGGATATAGCTTAGGTCAAAATTATATACGGTTATGCTTTAAAAGCCCACCAGCCACCCCTACAAAGAACGCAGAAAGTCCTGGAAAGATTGTAGACAACTTCCTACTCAAATATGATGAAAACAATATGGAAAAGTTACCCTGTGCTTGGTTGTATTCATTGTTGTATTGAGATCTCATTTTCCTTAGGATATTTTTTAAAAAAAAAAAAGATGATGAAAAAGTATCTGATATTGCTTAACCAGCATTATGACTAAAACATTGACCTATGCAAACTTTTTTCAGAATATACATGGAGATAATCTTACCCAAAGGTCTGACTTGTAGGACTGCAGGCCAAATTTTCCAATACAAACTGTACAATGAAATCAGAAATGAAACTCCAGCCACGTACAGGCAGAATGGAAGCGTGTGTCAGGGACTGTGTGAGGCCCACGTGGGACTTCATTATTACTATTTTACACAGCAGGAAGCAGGACAGATGGAGAAAGGCATTTTTTGGTGATTACTAATGAGCACGTATTACTCAGTGAAAAATATCTAAACAAAGAGATATGAAGTAGTGTTAGCCCTCTGGGAAGCATTACTCCATTGATCCCAGGCAGTCGGCAGAAGCCTTGGGTATATGACTACAGAGCATGACAGCCCCTCAGTCTCACTTTTATGTAATTCCTTTTTTTTTGTAACCATCAAGGTTAACATGCCTCAGCTCCTGGAGCCCCTGACATTTTCTGACACATTATCAAAACTAATAACCTCTCCTTGTTCATTTTCATTTTGATAAAGGATAACTGGAAATCCCACTAAGTCACTCCTGAGATTTTAAAACATATTCCAATAATTTTGTGCTAATAGTGAGGCCTGTTAGACTGTGCTGCAGACTCCCAAAGGAAGCCACATCACACTGCAGAGCTAAACCTAGACTAAATAAAACAATACGAGTCATATATCAGGCAACGTTACTACACCAGCCATGGGATGCGTGAAAGCTCGGGTGGTGAATGCAGAGATATCTGAAGTAGAAAATTAGACAAGAAAAAAGCAAATCTCTCTTTTTTTTTTTTCCCCTACTTATGTTTATTCATGAGCTTAACTTAACTTGATATCCTAGGAGTTACTGAGCCATCATTAAATCATCCTGCAGCTGTACTTCTTATGCATCCTCCTCCAACTATAACAAAGCTTTCTGGAAACTCACATACTTAATGAGAGCGCTGGTTACCTCCATCGTGCAGCTGCAAAGCCCGGTACTAAGGGTAGGAAAGGGGGAAGGAGGAAAAAGATGCTGGCGCCCAACACAAAGCTTTCTGGAGGAGCTGGGGTCTCCCCAGCAATCAAGCAGCAGCTGGTGCCAACTGAACTCTCCTCTCTTCTTTCCAGAGGGACAGGTACCTTGTTTTCGGGAAAATTACTAGTTTTGGCAAGGGTGATGTGAACTTCCAGCCTAAGAACAACCACTGAACAAGTCAGCTTCGAATTGCACTGGCTCTCCTCGTGGGAAGCTACGGCCCTTTACCCTAACCCTGAGTGCACAGTGCCCCAAATCTGCAACAGAATCAAAGGGGAGAGTGGGAGGATGACGTAGACACTAATCTAACACACAAACCGGCTTCACACCCCGCATCCCCAGAAGAGGGCACAATCCTTACGCTACAGGAGAGACAGCAAAGCTCTAAGCCTTCCTCCTCCACGTGGCTGCAAAACCAAGCGAACTTAGTGTAGCATGGTCAGCATCGACACTGCCTTTTGGAAGGTGAAACCAACTCAAAATGCAAGGGAGAACCTGAAGTGCATCACTTAAATGCACTTCGGGAAGAACAGTAACACAAGAAAACAGGGTGGGGGGGAAAGATGAAATCCTCCCCTCTAGAGATGTCTCTCTTTTATAAATTCACCAAGCATGCTACAGGGAGTTATGACCTCATAACTCTGTGTTTTATCAGCATTATTTCCTACTATATAGATACCTAACCTAAGGAACAAGACTTAAAAACAGCCATCAAAACTCTGATGTCTTACAAAACATCGGTATTTGTCAGCAAAGTGCTTCTTAATCATATGGTAGTCTTCTGCTTGGGTTTGCCACAGTTGGTTTGATACTGCATTCCTAGTCCAAACAGTAAATTTAATTACCAGATTAAAGATTTTTTTAATTTAATGCATTATTTTCTTGCTGGCATGTTGCAACTAAAAAACAATCTTTCAAATAACATTGCAGTTGCACACATGCATATATATATTAAAAAATGAATATAAAATAATTACAGTATTTCACTGTGTGTCTGTGTGTGTGTATGTATAAACGCACACAAGAGGGAAAACCAACAGCAGCAGGCGAGAAGCCGTGCACTGTGATGGTGATGCTGCCCTTTTGAAATGTGAATAAGCTTTCACTGCAAGCTACTGAAGAGATACCAGATGTCAATGGCTGCATTAGATGTTGTGTTAATAGATGCTAATAGATCAACATTAATGGGAGTCCCCATCACTAAGATGTTTCCTGCAGACCCCCACATTAAATTCTTGCATACAAGGTAAAAGACAGAGGTCTCCTTTGGCAGTACAGGCCCTGCGGTCCTGCTGGATCCCCTGACTCTTGTGGCGATGGACGTAGTCCTGCGCAAGCCCAAGGCAATCTCCACCGCAGCCCAGGCAGTCACGTCCGATGTACACAGTGTCAAGGCAAGGGTGTCCTTCCTGGCCCTCATGGAGGTGGGACAGGCCGACGGGTTCCTCCTCCTGAATCCACACCAGCTGCCAGGTGGGACTGCAGACTCGCCGAAAGGCGAAGGAGATCACATCCTCCCCACCCACAGAAAGCAGCTGGGTTTGGCCAAACAGACCTGGTTCACGCAGCCCTTACTGCTCCCTGCTCTGCTGGGTCCTTTCCACTTCCCTCTGACTAACCTCGCCCTAGCACCTGGTTGGTTTGACATTCACCACATTTGCAGGAGCAGCACGGCAATGAAGTACCAAAGCGCCCCAGGCTACAAAGGCAGCGTCTGAGCGACATGAATGGAAGGTGAGTCCAGTCACACCAGCTTGAGATAAAGCAGCAGGAAGAACGGTACTCATGAGAGAAAGTCTGGGGCTTTTTCATACTTCCCCTAGGTACGGTTGCCTCATCAGGCTGTTTTCTATTCTTGGAAAAAACAGGAACACCACAGAGCATTAACTGTACTCTGAAATTTGTCAGCTCTGAGAGACAGAACTTCTTGTGCACCACACACCCAGATGCAATTTTCATCACTCTTCAATAGTCACTGGCTAGTTTGACCCAGAAGCTACTGAATGAGTTTTAACTGCCACATTTCCCAAGGGATGAGCTCTTGACATACATAAACTGGGATGTATTTGGCGATTTCAGCAGAACCACCTGATTTGCACAGAACTAGGTGTGAACGCTGCAGTTCACTAGCTACAGTTCATTAGTTGCTAGTGCTCATCAGATTCTTTAAAAAAACAAAATCCAGTATATTAACTTTTCTGTCATGATGGTGGGGGTGGGGGTGGGGAGAAGAAAAAAACCCAAACCACCCCCAAACACAAACAAAAAACGCCACCAAATAAAAAGTGGTATATTTTGCAGACATTTTGCTCAAAGCATCTTCTGTTTTCTTTTTCTGGAAAAATCCAACCCATTCTATCATCACTATTTCTAAAAAGAACTGTCTTGATAAATAGCTAATCAAAAGAATTAGTCATTAATCTTATACAGCTGCAGCAAATACACAACAGCCTGGACTATATTACTCTGGATTGAAAGAAAATCTCTTCTAGCTACAGTTTCCTGTAGCGTAATTTGATATAACTGCCCTCAAAACAACTTCTTTGCACTCAAGAAGTAGTCACATCAATAGAAGCACAGGCTTTGTGTATAAAAAAAAAATAAAAAATATACTGTTAGAAGAGATTTCTATCATGCATGTCCTACTAGGATGCAAGACCCTGACCCTGAAAGATGCACTGTCGAATTAGCCCTCCGCGTATCACGAAGCCCCACTGAAAACAACGTGATCTAAAAACTGGAAGCTGAACCTAGACAAACACAAACAAGAAACACAAGGTGTGAGTCTTTACCTACAAAAGCACTTAAGTTTTAACAACTTGCCTCTGGCTGTGATGGATTCTCTTATATGAAACCTTCTAAATCAAGATTGGGAACCTTTCTAAAAGATACTGTCTAGGTCAGGAACAAGTTATGACCTGCATCAAGGAGGAAATTATAATGACTGTCATGATCCTTTGATGTAAAACCAACCAAACAAAAAACACAAAACAACGTATGAAAGTGATGCAAGGGATCTCTGGCCAGAGTCAGGAACTGGTTTCAGAGCACTTAATAGCAGCGAACAAACTACCTTACCTTGTTTACATCCAAATACTCTAACTTTGGCACTTCTGCTGTCTCTTGCTCCTCACTGCTTCCTTCATCAATGTCACTGTCTTCATCCTGCGTGGAGTCTCTCTTCTGCTCTGCAGAGGAAGGTTTGGTGCCCTTTTTGTCAGGTTCCATCTCTCCTGGGTTCCCAGCCACGCTGGGCTTTTTCTGCTCTGCACCTTCTTCACTAGGGAAAGTTTCTCCTGCCACGCTACAAGAAGGACTGTCAATGCCACTGTCTCTGTTGGGAATTTTACCATTACCATTCAGTTCTGCAGTTGAGTCTTTATTGCCAAGCTCTCCAGAGGGCTCTTTGCTCACAGTCACAGCAGTACAGTCTTCATGGCTTTTGTTATCACCTATGCTTAGCTCTTTAATTTTCATTATGTCTGCGTTAGACAGATCCGCGCTGCATGGTATGTCTGGCTCGTTTTCATCCGGTTCACTTTTTTCATTTGTGGAAGAGCCACTGGAAGCCACCATGTCACAGTCACATGAGCTTGGTTGTTTGGAGGAGTCCAGGCCAGGTTCCATCTTAAGAGCTAAATTTAGCTGGTTTCTTTGAAGAATATGTACAGGTTGCCTGCGGGTGAAGAGAAAGCACCACAGTCAGTCATATTAACATTCAGAGGTTCCAAAAGTGCCCCAAAAGAGAGAGGGCCTGACGATCATTTGATTCAAGCTGTATTTTCTTGCATGCCCCAACAATCCTAGGAGGCAAGTGTGTGCATATTGCTATAATAATATTCACTCAACAATTTCCGATAAAAACACCACCCCTAGCCATAAGTTTTACTGAAATGGCATCACTAGAATCCTGGGCCTTTGATACTCCCCAGGCTGCCTTGAAAAACAGTCTGGTTTGAAGGTTTGGGGTGGGAGGAATCATCTTTTAAAAGAAGCATTTGGTTGTGGGTTCGTTTAAACAGGAACTCGCGTTCTTCAACAGAACAAAGCCTTTGGGGCAAGGCATTTTCTGCCAGCGAGAGGATGTTTTTGAAGCACAAGAAGGCACTACTTTTTCCTTTCAAAAGACGCCTTACCAGATTCACCCAGGTGATGATACAATACACTCCAAGGCACAGGACGGTGCCTGTGTCTCCATCTCCCTCTTTACGAAAGAAGCCACTTAGCTCCATCAGACAGATTTGGTCTTCAGGTAGAGTTTTCATGTGTTTGTAAAACAAGCTGGTTTTACACCAAAATACATATATTTCATCCTATTTAACGTCTCTGATATATAAAGTTCCAGAGGAAATGCTGTTCTACATGATGTTGTTTCACAGTACATTGTGATTTAACTCTCCCCTGGCTCCACGAAGCAAACTAATAGTGTGGCTGATATTTACTGAATCTTAGACAGAAAACTCAATTATTTTATATCACAATAATCAAGTTCCGATAACGCAAAAACCAATCCCAACATCAAATCAACTTAATGAAAGCAGACTCTGGGCCACTTGTTTTTGGTAGAACACTTACCAAATTCAGCAGATCTTAAGGTCCTTAAGAACAACTGTATGTTACAAACTAAAAGTCGCTGAAATACGTGCTTTTATAAAAAAAAAAATATCATTGTGTAGTCAGTCAAGTTTTGCACTTCCAGTAGAAAACATCCTGAGAGGAGTTTCTACGTGACAATTACAATTAATGTTTTCTATTGTTATATTCTAAGTTAAAAATGCAGAAAAGGGAGATTAAAGCACATCTCACAAAGCCATATTTACCTAATACTTTCAAATTTCTCAATGAGCGTGTTGACTCCTGCTGATACTGGTATTTCTTCCTCTCCAGGTGCTAAGCTCCTCGATGACTTGGGATCAGCTGGCAAAGGCCGAGAAGGTGCAGGAGGAATTCTTTCCTGCCCAGGTTTGAGATGGACAGGCTTAGGAGGTACTAGTAGAAGAGAGGGGAAAAAACAGGAGGATAAATCTCCATCTTCTTTATCCTAAACCGGGAACAAAATCCAAGTGCTCAATGCAGAATGAGGGGTATCCATTCTTTCACCATCCTTTATAAACTGCACAGCTGCAGTCCGAAGTATTTCCTACACCAAAGCAAGGTGCTGTACACTAAAGGAAAATGACAGGCTTCTATTTTGTATTTCTACAGCTGTATCAGATGTGTTAATGAACCGAGTAGCTTGCAGAACTTCACCGCTTCCTTGTTACCAAACAGGATGCACAGCTCACACTTCGTTTTTGCAAATGTGCTCACCATCTCAATCACACTAACGAGTTTCCCCTCCCATGGCTTTTCAAATTCAGACACTGCTGAATCTCTTATACTGGGGAAAAAGGGGGGAAAAAAACCCCCAAACCAAAACCCAATCCCACCATGAATTTCAGCGCCTTGTATTTGCTTGGTCAAAACCGCCACAGGCAGAACATAATAGCTTTTCTTTCTTTCATTCTCCCTCCCCCATCTCTTCTGTGGTGTAGTCTTCATAAATTTCCTTCCTCTTTTGGTTCTACATTGAGTTATATACGATATAAATAAAACACACGTTGTCAGAACATATACTTTCTGTTTAAGGATTCGCTAGGAGACAAAGGTACAAAGTTCAGTACAGTATTTTAAAAAAATGCAATGTAGTTTATCTGTAATGTAATTTTTTAAAAATTATTCAGATCTTATATTGATTGCAGAGCAAATCGTTTTGGAAATACGCAAGCAGTAACCCGTGGCAACAGGTTCACGTGCTGTTATAGTTTCATACACTGAAGGCAACCTCACATAGGCAGACCTGACACTAGACCGTAGGAAAACCGACTGCGCGATTACTCCCAAAGCACACGGTACTTGGAATGCTGCTGCCCAGTATCCCCTCCAGTCTAGACTATCCCGAGAGTTAATATATTAAATAAGGAAACTCTAAATACATGTTTTATTAAACTACATTTTCAAGAACAATTTATTTCAAGCATTTCCAATTTTTAAATGGTCCATATGGCACATCAGCATAATGTGATTAACATTGTAATGGAGCTTTAATTAGCAACTGTTCTGAATGTAATTTCAGGGTTACTTTCTTTAGGAGGCTAAACGGAGGCATATGCACCCAAAAAGCCAATTCTTGTTGTCCCTACCCTGCAGAAGGCTCTGCATCTGCGCCTCCACATCAGCCCAGACGTCCCCCCTGCTGCAGTGGATGGGGAGCTGCTACGGGCGGTCATTGTCTGAGGTCAGTGATGAAGGACTGTTAAAGAGTTTTTGAGCTCTGAGTATAGATCAGATTTTAAACTACCTACTTTACTGAGTTTATTTCAGCACCAAAGAATAAAATCAGGTCTTCTAAGGATTTAAGCTTTAATGGGACACTTCCTATACAAGGACTGATTTGCCCAGTCTCCAAAAACACCTGGAATTCCTGTCTTAAAGTAAAGGTGCTACAGTTCAATTTTGAAAACACCACCACAAAACCTATCTTACGCAGGAGTAACAGGTAAGCAGGAAAAGAAAATCACCTTGCATATAAATGGGATGGCGGAGCTCTATGTTTTGTTCACCAGGTTTTCACTCGAACACCATGTGATCAGTGAGTGCCCAGTCACATTTCTCCTTGTAAAAACAAAACAACCTAAAAAAAAGCATCCACGCAGCCATCCGGCTTGTCTAGCCAGAGAAGGCAAGCTCTAGGCTCTTTACAGAAGGTGCACAATGCAGCAGGCAGACAGGCCAGAACCTACCCTACGTTCCTCATCAGGCCCTTCGTAGTTTCAGGCTGGTCCACAACACTCAAAAGCTGAAGTTCACTGCCAAAGCATTTACACTAATAGCAACGGGTGTCACTGCTGTCTGTGTAAACATTTTATGTCTTTCCTGTGAGTGGACTCCACCTGAATCGCCTGAGACAACACACTCTGCACTGGAGAAAAAGGAAGGAAGAAAACACTGTTGTTAGTTCTGAATTTTTATTTACTGAAAAAATTTGAGAAACGAAGACGTCAGCACAGAGGCAAAGCCGCCGACCTTAGCAAGCACTACTTGTGAAGCAAAATTTAAACCACACAAGATGCCTACTCCAGAGCTGACACAAAACCCCTACATTCAGAATTTACAAGGAAGTGGCGTTACATACCACAGCACAGACTTTAAAACTCAAAACCATTTCAGACTTCTACAAAAGAGTGAATGAAAGATCTGCACACTAAACCCAAACAACACTGGATGAGCTCATCTGTATGTGCTCTATCATCGTCAGTACTAAATGAACACAGCCAGCCCCAGAAAAAAAGCAGGTGCTGCTCTTAGGTAGCGATCCAGGACTCATAGTGGGAGCCCGGGCAAAACTCCTGCCCATGCTCTGAAGCCACCTTCCGCGAGTGCCGGCCCACGCAGGAGCCAGGGCTGCTACTGCCTCGCTCCACGTCCCAGCCACAAAGCATCGGATGCAGCTTCCAGCGCCCGTCCTGTGCACAGAGAGGTAAACTGGTGGAGGAAAAAAAAGCAAGCCAGCTGCATGGAAGAGAGATTAGTATTATGGAGCATGTTTCAGGTGGTGCCTGAAGCCTGACGCCGTGCGCTGGAATGGTATTTCCCCAGTCCTCCTCCTCCTGAAGGTTTTACATAGCAGCCCACGGCTATTTGCAGGAGGCAGAAACCAAGACACGAAATCTTTGTTGCAGAAGGAACAAGTGAAATAATGAGAAGCAGTAGGGCAGAATTAGAAAAGGGAAAGGTAAAGTTAAATATGTGGGAGAAGGTACAGCCTGGGCTTGGTCTTGGGTCTGTAAACCAGCAGGGAATAAGGACCCTTCCCTCACTGCAAAATGAGCACCTCGGCCTTTGCATTTCTTCAGCCCGCCCAGCCCATGAATTTCTGTCTCGCAAGTGCCTCCCCTACAGTAACGCAAAAACAGTCAACACACTTGATGTTGTAGTGACTTGATGGAGGCATTCCCATCAATCATCCCAGCAGTGGTGGGCCTGTCGTGACTTGCTGGGAAAGCTGGGAGGACCTAATAAAGAGAAATTCAAGTGGTGTGTCTCGCAGATTTACTTACTTCATTTAAGGTCCCTTGACAAGAGGAGACCTAAAAGAATATACATGATGAAGCAGATTACGAAGGGTTATCCCCTGGGAAATGAATACACTCAAAAAAAGAATAAATGACGCAACGGCACAGCCTTGGGTGGGGGTAAGAGAGCTGCTCCTAGAGTCTCAGGTGGTGATGCCGGTATATCCCACCCAACAGATCAACAAGAAACAGGCCTTAACAAGGCATCCATGTAGCTCTAGGGAGAAAGCCCTGGGAAGAAAGGTTCTTGCATAAAAATACCAACAAAAAACTGAGGAAAGATTTATGACTGCTGCAAGGAAACACACCACATTGTCACAACTACTTTTTTTAGACACGGCCACCGAGAGGAAGCAAGGATAGCTTACAGGGAAAATGTCAACCTGATTACAGTCAATTTAATAAAAAAACTTATTTTTTTACTTTGATGATTTCATTTTCCTGGAGAGACATGAAGCGTTTCCCTTTCTTTACTGGGTATACAACCCTGTCCTGGTTTCGGCTGGGATAGAGTTAATTGTCTTCCTAGTAGCTGGTACAGCGCTGTGTTTTCAGTTCAGTATAAGAAGAATGTTGATAACACCCAGATGTTTTTGGTTGTTGCTCAGTCGTGTTTAGACTCAGTCAAGGACTTTTGAGCTTCTCATACCCAGCCAGCAAGGAGGCTGGAGGGGCACAGGAAAGGTGGGAGGGGAGACAGCCGGAACAGAAGACCCAAACTGGCCAACGGGGTATTCCATACCATGGGACGTCATGCCTGGTGAGGTGGAGGGAGGGGAGGTGCTCGGCTGGGGCGTCAGTCGGCGGGTGGTGAGCAATTGCACTGTGCATCACTTGTCTTGTGTATTCCAATCCTTTTATTATTATTGTCATTTTCTTGTTGTTATTAGTGTCATTGTTAGTTTTTTCCTTTCTGTTCTATTAAACTGTTCTTATCTCAACCCACAAGCTTTACTTTATTTTTTTTCCGATTCTCTCCCCCATCCCACTGGGTGGGGGGGGAGCGAGTGAACAGCTGCGTGGTGCTGAGTTGCTGGCTGGGGTTAAACCACGACAAACCCACAGCATAAGAGGGGACCAATGAACTATCAAGGCAGAAAAGGCATTTCAAATTTACAAAGTCAATAAAAGTGAAGAGAAAAAAGCCATGTACCATCTTCCCTTCCTTGCAAGGTATCTTATCTATTGCTCTCTACTGTCATATGTAAGCTAATTGCAAATACTTTCTAAAAGTAGTTTTATTATAAAGAATTGAAATGAAATAACAAAATCATTATTTAAAATTTATGACACAGAAGTGTCTTTCAGGAAGATGACCGGCACATCCATGACCAAGACTTGTAACACTGATTTGCAGGTTTAGATAACCTGCTGTATTGGGTTTGCACAGCAAGGTTTTGGTAGTGGGGGGGCTACAGGGGCGGCTCTCTGAAAAGATGCCAGAAGCTTCCCCCATGTCTGATGGAGCCCGTGCCAGCCGGCTCCAAGACGGACCCACTGCTGGCCGAGGCCGAGCCTATCAGTGACCATGGTAGCGCCTATGGGATAACATATTAAAGAAGGGAGGAAAAAACTGCTGTGCAATTGCAGCCTGAGAGGGGAGTGAGAACATGCGAGAGAAACACCTCTGTGGACCCCCAGGTCAGTGCAGAAGGAGGCGGAGGAGGTGCTCCAGGCGCCGGAGCAGAGATTCCCCTGCAGCCCATAGGGAAGACCCTGGGGAGGCAGGCTGTGCCCCTGCAGCCCAGGGAGGCCCATGCTGGAGCAGATCTCCCCCTGCAGCCTGGGGAGGACCCCACGCCAGAGCAGGTGGGTGCCCGAAGGAGGCTGTGACCCCGTGGGAAGCCCACGCCGGAGCAGGCTCCTGGCAGGACCTGTGGCCTGTGGAGAGAGGAGCCCAGGCCGGAGCAGGTTTGCTGGCAGGACTTGTGACCCCGTGGGAGGGACCCACACTGGAGCAGGGGAAGAGTGTGAGGAGTCCTGCCCCTCAGGAGGAAGGAGAGGCAGAGACAGCACGTGACAAACTGACCCAAATCCCCATTCCCCGTCCCCCTGTGCTGCTGGAGGGGAGGAAGTGGAGAAAACTGGGAGTGGAGTTGAGCTGGGAAGGAGGGAGGGGTGGGGGGAAGGTGTTTTAAGATTTGGTTTTATTTCTCATTATCCTACTGTGGTTTGACTGGCAATAAATTAATTTTCCCCAAGCCAAGTCTGTTTTGCCTGTGACAGTAATTGGTGAGTGATCTCTCCCTGTCCTTACCTCGACCCAGGAGCCTTTTGTTATATTTTCTCTCCCCCATCCAGCTGAGGATGGGGAGCGATCGAGCAGCTTTGGTGGGTGCCTGGTGTCCAGCCAGGGTCAACCCACCACACCTGGCTCAGTCTGAGACAACATTAGGTGGTCTGATTTTCAAGTATTGGCTACTGCACAACTGTCTCCCACGGGATTTTTCATTGGGACTCCTGTATCTTCTTGGACTATTTTATAGTGACATCAAGAAGCCCAACTGAGTTCTGTCAAAAAAAGTATTAGCAAGAGTAACTAGTCAAGAAAGCATGTTACCTTTGGGTGTCGATTTCACCTCATTAACAAATTTCCATCCTTTTCAGAGTGTTAACCAGCCAATAAAATATACTGACTTCTTTGGTTCTAAGCTTACAGCTGTAATGGGAGAGAGCACTTGGATGTGTGTGAGCAGCAGAAAGAAGTAGTAGTACCTACCTCAGTAACAGAAACAGATTATACTAATCCACTTGGGTAACTTTTAAGCATGATTTGAAGCAAGCTAAGTAGGCTCCCTCCAACTTTTCTGAAATACTTACAAACAAAAAACTTACATATATGTCCTCAGTAACTGGAAATCAGTGCAATCAGTACAACAGCAAAGCATCTACACCAGCTGAATTCATTCCATTTCTTACCGAACGGACACTTCTGCTATTCCTTTTTATTGTTAGTATTAACAACATTCATGGAACACCCCCTAATTAAATCTGCACAACCAAGACCTCAAGGTGAAAGCCTCATAAATACACAGACCTCGTGAGATGTTTCAAGCGTGAACTAGTATACTAATTTAATATTTAAGGTCTACTTCCAGAATCAGAAAATACAATGCTTTCTTTGTAGTTTAAGTTTAGTTTAAGGCTAAACGCATATCAGAAAATTGCTTTTGTATAGTCATTTGAATTGGGAGGAGGTGGTGGTGCAGGGGCTCAGTTTGTATAACGCACCCTAATGGTGACCAAAATATCTGTTCTCTTTTTCTGACATGACCATGACCGTCTATCACATGGACATGCTTCTTAAAAAAAATTTTGGTTTATGAACTTAGTATCTTCTTTGGGCTCACTCTCCTTTGTTCCAAACGCCTCTCAAATTATACGCATTCTGCATCTGCAATTACCTTAAGACAAGCACCCATCATATACAATATTTTAACCAATTCTACAAAGCAGGGGGTGGTGGCAGGGGAGGCACTTGACAACTTGACATTACAAAGAGAGACTACATGTCATTTCACTGATGGTGAAACATGAAAACAATTTATCTTCTTTCAAGAAATTTACTGCAGTCTTTTTTAGCCTTCGGAAGTTTGAGGGAAGAAAAGCCTGGGGAGACCATAAGACCTGCCTG
This sequence comes from Sagittarius serpentarius, assembly GCA_034782735.1. NCBI lineage: Eukaryota > Metazoa > Chordata > Aves > Accipitriformes > Sagittariidae > Sagittarius > Sagittarius serpentarius. Next base: position 228,793 of record JAVKLA010000036.1, on the reverse strand, counting down.
GAGACCAGCTGGAACATGCTTCTTCCTCACTTCTCTTCTACCATACTTTGGGATTGCCACCGATTTGACTATGTGTCTGGCAGGTCTGTGGAATTACCCACATGTTACCCTTGCATGTGACTGGTTTAGCTCCTATTTCTCATTTTTAAAATACATTTGTCCATTTAGGCATTTCCTGTTGCTATGCAGAGTTCTTACAATAAATGGAAAACAGACCAGGTTTAAACAATAAACTACTCTTACCTAAATACTTTTTAAAAAAAAATTAATAAAGAATGAAAACAATATTGCTAAACTGAACTTAACACTTCACAGCTGCATGAGGTATAACAACAGTACAGGAAATATAAATTAACATGTTAAGTAATCTGTTATTCCTGAATCAATTTCTTCTTGAAGGCTTCCCTAAGAGGTTATCTAACATTGGAAAAAATGAAGATTATAAAACCTTACCAGATGTACTTGAACCTTAGCACATAAAAATAACTATTTTGCTGTGACCTAAAATTAAAACAATTCATTTAAAAACATTACATTTCACGTGCGATAGAAGCTTGTACAATTGCTAGAAAGACAAAGCTACTTGCCTTGGGGTTTCTGCAGAGGATGCATTTTGGCCAGTGGAGTTTTGGTTTTGGGCTTCCTTCCAGTTTGATGGATACATTGCGCCGGGCTGATGTGCTGCAGTTCCCCACATGCTTCCAACGCTGGATTAGAGTCAATGTGACATTTGATTTGAAAAGGAGAACAAGGGCAACCTGAGGGAGGGGAAAAAAAAGCCAGTATTTATTTCATTCTATTAATCCTGAAGAAAATTTGTGCTACTTCTAGAAGCATATCACTCATCCAAGTTCCCAAGGAAAGGGAGAGGGGTAGAAGAGGGGTGAGCCATTCACTCACAAGTTATTACAACCAATATATCCAGCCTTAATAATCATGTCAAACTAGCTGACTGATACGACAGACAGAATTTTGGTAATCGTATCTTTAATTAATTACTTACTCCTTTACTAGGGACACCAAAAAGAATAAATAGAACAGACAAAAACCATTTCAAAAGGACTTCTTCAAACAGAAATATGAGTGTCCAAGCATACAACATCATGTTATTTGGTAAAATACATGTAAATTCTGGTGAATTAGAAATGTGTCCTGTGCGGGGGAAACGGTACAAGCACCATTCCTTCAGGAGATTTAATCATTCAAGCTGCATTTTACTGCTATTTATTATTCCTCCTCACATAAATTATTAACATTTCTTTAAAAGGCTCGGTCTAGAAGATGCCATTAAGATATGATCCAGTGGGAAAATACAGAAAGAAGTGATTAATATGTTTGTTTGTCTTTTAATTAAACATTCTTGATTCATTTTTGTGGGTGCTGTGGAAATAAACCCATACATCCACTTTCACATACTGGATAACTGCATTTTTTGATTTGGGGTTTTTTTTGGACTTGGAGCAAGCCTACAGCTACATGAAATCCTCATGCCAGCTTTAGCAGTCTATCATAAGAATGCAAAAAAAAAAAAAAAAGTTTAAAAAGGACTGCGGTTTAAAATTGCTGCATATGAACAGACAAATAGATATGCTTCCGGCAGTACTGAGAAGTGGAAAACATGTCAAATGTAGAAATTTGAACATGAATCCATTAAAAAAAAGGCAAAAGAAAACATGACAAACATTCTTTCCATATTCCCGTTTTAAAGTGGATTAGCTGAAATTACCAGCATCTTACTGGAGCGAGAGCTGACCTGTATCGTGTAGAAAGGATTAATCTAAAAGTGAAAAATCAATCTTCGCCTTCCTGTGATGTGTTCAAGAACATGGCATTAGCTTCACAAATGCAACTTACTCTTGGACAGACTTATATTAAGATCAAAAACCTGAAATGACAAGCACCTCCATCCACATCAACTAAATTATCCTGGGTTTATACTAATGGTATTAAATCAGGATGTGACCTTTTGAATAAAGACTTTGAAATCTGAGCCATACAGACTGCTTGGGAAGATTAGCTGAGAGCTGGCCTCAAAATGCAGAAACTTTCACAGCAACACAGATTTATTTTCTTAAAATAAGCATAAAAGTCAATTTTGCTGACAAAAATAGATTCAGATGGCACAAATCTATTTACTGATCTCTGCCACCCAAATATACAACCCCTGAATTCCTCGGTATGGCTGCCAGTTGTTGCTGTTGATGCTTCATTAGCATTTCTACCATAAAATCTGCTTTTCAGCAGATTTGAGACCAACTATTAAAACATCCTTTCAGCTGAAACCAGGAATTTGTAAGTACTAGGTTTTATTCAAATATAATTTCACTTATCAGGAAAATGCAGTGAAAGTAGAGTAGATTATTAGAGCAGATTAATAGATTATCGCAAACACATCATCACAGAAAGAGTTTATGCAGATGCCTCAGTGCTGGGTACCGAGAGCTCCCTGTGACAGCAACAGCAGTGCTGCCACAGGCCGGCTTCTTAGGGAAAGGACTGAGACTTCTCCCTTATTAACAGTAGCTCAGCACAGCAAGGAATTAAACTAGCGCACAAGGCAAAAGCTCTACTTCAGGAAAACGAAAAAGGGCAGCATACAGAAGACAGTGTTTCAGCAGGTATTCACCAGTGCCCACGACTGGAGGGCAATCCAGCAATGTTGTATTTTCCTAAAAATTACTTTAATGATGCAATTCTTAGTGGACAAATCTCTGTACCTACAACAGCTTTCCAAAAACACCTCTAACTATGCCAGATCGCTTGATCATACAAGCATGGCACCAGCCTCGTCTCTGGCGAGCGTCGAAGCCCCCAGGAGATGCTGGATGTGACCACAGTTCCCTGCAGCGGCTGAGGGAGGAGAGCCACAGCTCCTCTTGTCCTCAGGTACCGCATCCCTGGGCTATCCTCGGCTGGGCACCTTAAGCTGAGCCCAGCTATCCCTCCGCTGACTTGGGATAAGGTACCGGTTGCCCTAAGCATTCCCTGTTCCTCTTCAACCACTGCCACAAAAAGGGGCTGTCTTGTTGGTACCATTGTGTGAAGTTTCAAAAGGAACTAAAACCCAAATCCTTTTTCTTTCCCACTGAGATTCCTCATTGTGAAAGCATGTCTGACCATCTTTCTTTACTGATAAAAATAAGAGCTAGTGGTTACTTGCTTGCTTTCAAGTGCATGGCACCACCAGACACCTCTTTTATGTCTAGGCTAACGGCTCTTAAGACCTGCTTGCGTTACTGAAAATTAAAGTGCTTTGATCCTTATTTTATACATCCACATACAAGTTTTCCTCTTCTACTGCATAATCCTGTCAAACAATCGATGCACAAGATCCTCCACTGGTAAATAATAAATGCATCCATCTTGCCTGAAACAAGCTCTGAACTTGGCTCTGAATGCTCCAGGACTTGTGCTCAGAGGCATTTGCAGACTAAATACTTAGTGAAGCCTTATGCTACTTCCAATTAAATAAAACCTGATATTAAACAACAGAAATAAAAAAATCCATCATCCTCTAAAAACACAGTATTTGATATCATCTTGTATATTGCATATATAGGTTACTGCTGAAAATACATCGCTGTTCACCTACTGCCCACACTTAACGCACACTTTATTGATGTTACATCCAAAGAGCAAGTGGGCACAAAGCAGAAAATAAAACTGATAAGGAGCTGGAAAGAAGAGGAACCTGGAAAGCCACAAGTGCCTTAAACACCAAATGTAGTGCTGGCCCTAAATCAAGAAAAATATGCATGGGTGAAACCACAGAAGTGGCTTTCATTCTTTTTTATTTCATTTAAGCCAAGATGGTTCTCTTGATTCATCTCTGATGTGGGCCCTAAGGGCTGCTTTTTGCACACAAGACAAAAATCCACTTTCCTTACATATTTTTTTTCAAGTGCTATAAAATGATCTGTGAAAACAAGATTTACTGGATTATTTCATATGGAATTCTCTGAAAGTAAAACCCGCTGTCTGCCGAGTGCGCTTCAGGGTGCTCCTGGGAATGGAAAACGAGAGGGACAATATAAATACGATGCAGGCGCAGCCCAGGTAGCCACCCCCAAGATGTCTGTGGTTCTGCCAGATGCTTCGAGAGACAGGAGCGGGTGACGGGCCCCCCACTGCCTGCCCCCCCCCCCCAAACCTGCGGCACCCGATGCAGAAACCACCTCCTCTTTGCTCTCCTGTCCAGCATCGGACTGTGCAACCCCCCCGCTCCTCCCCGCCCCGACAGAATTAGCTGTTACCGCCATGGAAGCACTTGGGAAGCGTACTGGTATGTGCAAATTGACAAAAGAAATGGTATTTGCAGCCAAACCTCATAAAAGGCTACTAATAATAAACTGTCAGTCCCAGAGAGCCTGGCTGACGCTGACTTCACATCTGATCCCTGCGACACCTCCGGGCGGAAAGTTACAGCCCGTCTGGCTGTGACACGTGCCAGCGCCTCCCAAGCACGCACAACAGGCAGAGCTCTAAAAACCTGAGCACACACTTCCAAACGTGTAAAACTCTGCTGTAAAACTCAGCTTTGCTATGCGCAGTCCTTGTGTCTCTAACGTATTTAAGCTCAAGCACTTCATGGCTTGTTTGTAATTCTACTCACATGAATGATGCTGCTTTGCTTACGGTTTCTCCGTTCAAAACCAATCCAAGCAGAAAAGGACAATGATGATGCTTTCCAGAGATAATTTTTTGCATCGTATTAATAAGGCAATACATATTTTAAGGCTCCTACTAAAGTAAAACTTCAAGGAAATTTCTGAAAATGGCTGCGATAATGTACAACTTATATTTTCACTAAAACTGAAAAATAACTTCAGTGTTTCTGACAGAATTAAATGCCACTGGGAAACTCTTTCGTGGCACAAAGAAATTTCCCAAGTATCTCCCCTTATCCTCACTAAGCTGTTTGCACCCAGAAGAAAGCCCATATTTTTTAAAAACTTCGCTTGAATGCCGTTGCAAATTTGAAGGCTATGGCTTTCTATTAGACCAAGATAAAATATAAAGATTTTGGGAGCTCTACTGAGTGTAGTAGTAAAGAGACCAGCTGAACTCAAGTGATTGAACGTCAGTTCTTGGGCTTTTCCCCCAGTGCGCAAGCCAGATTCAGATTTTGCACTGGGCACCTAGTCCCCAGGTAGCAGGGCTCAAAAATAATCCCAGTTTAAAATAAAAAAATATCTTGAGGCCTGTGACAGACAGCATCAAGAACCTCAAATGTTATGACAAGCTACTGGTTTGGCACATCCTACATTTGCTGGTCTGACAGAATGACTTCTCACCCAGCCCTCTTTTAGAGGAAGAGATTTTTGCAGTATTCCGCTGAAATGAAGAAAGCCTACACCTCATCAGGCTAGCCCACCTCCCGCAACCCCACGCGAGGCATGGAGGGGGCGCAAGGAGTAACAGGGATGACAAACGCTGGACTAACAGGAAAAGGCTCTACGGACTAGACACGCTGGAAAGGCAATGATAAACAACACCTACTTTAGAAGTTTGCTCTCACCGAGAACCAATACCATTGGGGGATTTCTCCATCCATCCAGAATGATGACCATGACTTTGAACGCCCGCTCAAGGGAGGCTTGCCCAGGGGCAGTCCTCAAGCCCGCTGCCATGCCCAAGCCTGGGACCCCCGGGAGAGGGGAGGCTCTCCCCAGGGCTCCCAGCTGCCCCGCAGGCAGCATGACCCCAGCCAAGGAGCCCCCCGCTGCTCCTCCTCGGGGCAACCTTTCCTGCCATCTCGAGGGGAGAGAAAAGAGTCTTAGTGACCAGTGGAAGGGCTTTCCTACTCCTGCCATCACTGCTATCACCCGCTGCTGTCGCCCACAAGTTAAACAAGCTCTGGGAGCTTCCAGTTTCATAATTCTTTGCTGGTTTAGGCTCTCTGCAACACCAGTGAAGTCAACAGCTCCAAAAGGCAACTCAGTGTTGCGTGACCCATAAGGTCCAACTCTAAGCATGGGAAGACATTATAATTCTCTTATCTTTCTTCAAGCATCTAAAAGTGAAACTATTCCAGATGGACACTGACTGTTGCATCCAGAAATGCATCCAGTAGTGGTGTCTCCATTTCTAATGCCGTTTTGTAATACACATCATGCACGTGAAATGGATAAGCAACCACTGCCAGTCTGATTAAAAACCTGTCTGCAGGAAAATACACAAAGAGAAATAAACTAGAATCTGTACAATGGTAAAAGATATTTTTGCAGCTAACAGGAGTCTGGACAATTAAGCATGTGCCCAGAACTGACCAGATTTAAAAATAACACCACCACCCCCCCCTCAGCTGCTCAACATGTAAAGCTTACTTTGAAAGCTATTCCTTGCCTAGCCACCTTAACAGACATCTTAACAGGAACTTAGCTCTTCCCAAAATCTGGCTGCAAACTGAGCATGCGCCATGTACCTCTAACCTCCGCTAACAAGTGTCATTATGTCCGGTTCAAGCATCCCTGTATTTTCAACTGAAACATCCACTTGGGCATTCCCTAACGCTGTCACTGATTGTGAAGCTCCCTCTCTTCATCCCTTCCTCCTCAGTAAAAGCCTTTCAAGAAGCTGCTGCTCTTAAGGCAGAAACCTACTGCTAGAAAGGCAAAGGGCTTCAAAGGCAGAGCTAATGTATGTATCTGAATTAAAAAAACCCAACCCTGCTAAGAAGAACTCTGACACAAATTAAAAGGTGTTGATTATGTCTTCCTTGTGTCAGCAGGAATCTGGCAAGTGGTCTAATACTCTGTCCTTCATGCTCAGGCTGTGTTACAGACACAGCTGGGTAAGGACGTCTTTAAAGAAGCTACAGCGCTCACTACACTGTAGGAAAACCCAGTGTTGACAGCCTTACCTGCCACACACTGCAATGAAATTTATCTCCTGGTGTCAGCTCTAGTAATGGCACAACATTATCCTGCTTGTTACAGCCAGTTACAAAGCACCCAATACCATCCTCAGAGTGGTCCGCGACCCACAGCTCCAAGAGCCCGTGTTTCTCCTCATCTCTCCCATTTCACGCATTGCCCTGCGCTAGACTAGCTCCCAGCCCTCTCCTGCTGCGCCAGAGGGAGCAAAGCCTTTCCCACCCTGCCACCCTTCTTCTCCCTCTTATGCTGCTTCCAGCATTTTCCTCAAACCCACATAAAAACTCACCTCTTCCTCCTGCCCATGGCCCGTAAGACCCCCTAGCAGGCGTGTAAAGCAGCATGCACTGGGGCTGTACGTCTGCCCTGCTATCAAACCCAGCTCAGTGACACTGACAACGGTTATTTCACATGACACCGACTTTTCTGGCATTCCAAAATCTCAGCTTCAGCAAAAACAGTGACAGTAAAGTTATCACCATAAACTCTCAGAGACAGATACAATCAAGAAAACATTATTTTCGAAAGCAAGAGAGAATCTGGCATGGACTGCAGTTCTATATCAAGAGATGTGTATCACTTACTTGTGTTCGAGCCGAGACCCCCTCATTTTTTCTTCTTTGCTCAAGCTATAAGACAACCAAAAATGAGGGAGACCAGCTCCTGCTGCAGCTCTCATTTCATGCCTTAAAATGCCATGCTCACAGGAACTGACCTCCCCCATCCCACTTCCTACCACCAGTGCGGTTAGGTGACTCAAAGAACACAAACGTGGCAAACACAAGCGGAGGAGCTCTGCTGAGCAGAACGATTGCTGCGAGTCTGCAGAAAAACGCTCTTTGGTGTTAAGTTTCATACGCGTCTGAAACACAATACATAGGATGCGGATGGCTTAGACGCCTGAATCTTTCTGAAGTGGAAAGGAAGAGAAAGCTAGATCTCTTTAAAAGAGCTTTCTGCTTAGACACAGTTCAATATTAATGCAAGAGCAGCCAGTAAAAGCAGTGACGTGCCACTGAAACCAAAAAAATCCCAGTTCTCAGCACTGACACTCTGAGACTGCTCCACAGCTCCTCTGGGAAATGAAGGACCCCAGTGCAGCCACACGTAGTCTTCCCAAAAGGGTTGGATCAGGGTGTCTAAAGACATTTCTGAAGGTAAAGGCACTAAGTCTGCTATGAAACAGCCCGCAGAAGTGACAATAAACGCAATTCAGCAGGCACAGGATGGAGCTGGTTAAAAGATTTCCATCAAAATTCCTGTAAATTTTCAACGCTTCTTCTCACCCTCCTCCTGCTCTCCCTGTAGAATCCTACCACGGGGACCGATAAAGGAAGAAACAAAATGTAAAATTTTCAAACAAAATGCTCGATTTCAGGACAAGCGCCGTCCCCGGGGAGCCGCAGAAGGGCTGCTGGTTTATGTCCTTACAAGAAAAACACAAAGTCTGCAAACCATGCCAAACCGTTCAGTCTGAGGAGGACTGCGAGAAAATTGGTAAATTCAGTTTAACACACTTACAACAACACAGAAATACATCTAGAAAAGAAGAGGATTTTTCACAGAAAGAACCAAATAGCTAAAATAAACAACTTTGTGCATATGAAGCAGAAGAAGAACCAGTAGCTTCCTCAGATCTGTAGCGCTAGGATTTGGGATTTCGGGATTTGGTGTACTTTTATGCTGTTCTGACTACCTTTAAATGCCTTAGGTGAGGACGCTTCCTTTAGCAGACATTTCTATAGTGTCCCAAGGGTCACTGTTGATCATCACTATGGTAGTATCTTCCATCACTATCATAGTATCTTAGATATGTTCTGTATCTAAGTTCCATAAACTTACATGAAGATTTCCCACCTTTAAGCTCATCAGATTCTTTTAAAGCAAGTTCCTGCACACTAATCCAAGTAATTCAAGATTGTGCTTTCCCGGAACTGGCACACACTTGACGTCTCTCATCATCTGAATCACAACAGATATATCCTCGAGAAATAAGTTTTCAGCTCTGACTCTTCCTGTTCTTCTCGAGACCGGTCCCAAAGGCCTGTTGCTCCGCCGAGCACACCTGCGAGCAGTGAGCAACCAAGCACAGCCGCACCGCACACTCTTGCTGGAAAGCTGCAGAGGTAGCTACACAGCTTTCATTGAAACTAAGGATATTTGTCTGACCACTGACTATTTCACTACTGTCTTTAGAGGGGGCTGAGATTTCGCTGTTGTTCTGTAACCCTTTCTAGCGCTTCTCTGTTTTTACACACTCATTTCAGAGCAGCCTCTGTGTCTCTCATTACAATCTTGTTCTTACTGCCCCATCCAGAACTGCATCTAATGCAGGTGCCTGTGCAATGCCACTCAAACCCTCCTCTGCCTATGGGACATTTCACACTTGATCATGCAGCCAGTGATTACTCCACAACTACTTTAAAGAAATCATTACAGATTTTTTAATGACTCTTTTAATCTGATTTAATGTCATTTATAGAATTAGCTTTTCAACAGACCTGCATCAGCCCTTCCCTCACAACACTAAAGCACACTTCTCGTCCCACTCAACGCCGCCCAGACAGGGTACTACAGCACAGTCCTCATTTTCTATCCTGCATGTACATTAAAAAACCTCACACCCCAGACCCACATCTCTCCAGCAAGAAACACTGCTGCTATTGTTAGTTCAATGCAGAAGGCAGGACTGCGGGTGTCAGCACCGGCTCTCTTACCTCCCGGGATCGCTGGGTGCAGCTCGGTCACTAGGGCTTCTCTCTTAGACACAGATTAGCCGGCAAACCACTGTTAAAAATCAGCTACAAAAGTGATTCTTTAGTGTTTGCTCTACATTTGTACGTATATAATTTATATACGTTTATATAACGTACAACAGGCAGGAGAAGATCTCTGAGCAACAGAAATGACGAGCTTCACATCTAATTCTGTATTACAGCACTACTCAACATAGATGTGTAAACCAAATTCCTGCCAACATCTTTATACTTATTTACATGACGAGGTAAGGAAAAGGCCAAAACACAAGCACATCTTAGAAATCCTGCAGCTAGAAAGTCATTAACACACCGCCTCACACTGGGGCAAGGAAAAAGAAAACCAGACCCAAAACCAAGCAGGCATTCCCTTCCAGTTTTAGGCTTTTTACATTGTTCCGAATACAACTGGCCACCCCACCACCCACAGGCAACACAAAGTAAGGACTCTTAAAAGACCATTCAGATATTCCTCATTGCCACCAAAGTGAGAATGACAGTATCTGCTGAAGTGTAGCACAGGTCAACTCAACTCACCGCCAACAGAGAAAATTTAAACTACTTTCCAGCACAAAAACGCACAATGTAGCATTAACTGTACGGAAGGTCATTTTTCCCTAGCAAAAAAGTGGTATTTATTATTTTATTATTATTATTTTATAGCAGGCTGCCAAGCCAATTCTCGCCAAAAATGAGGCAAAGGGAAAAAAACCAGCAGCTGAAAGGGAGTAAGGACCAGCTCCCGACCCTGGCGATTCCAAGGGGGCTGTAGGAGCGGAAGTAGTGACCAGAAAAACCATACTGAGAACAGGGTAAAAATACGCTTACTTCAAAGGAAAGTGAGAAAGCAGCCAAAGTAAAGCACCACAGAAAAGATTCTCCGTCAGGACTAACAATAGGCACATTAAAGCCCAGAAACAAAAATATTTTCTTTTCCTGTACGAAACAGGATGTGGTATGGCAGCCAGCAATCGCTTACCTTCACCTCCTGAGGATATTACTGACATAAAAAAAAAAAGCTGTTGTCTTTTTAAACCAGAGCCCTCTGCTAACATCCACACAGACTCCGAGGACACGGCTGGCCGCACGGCACAGCTCCAACCTCCCTTCAGTCACAGGAGTCAGCCCCAAACGTCACAGTCGTACTGAAACCTCTCTGTAGGAAGGCACCCAGCTCTTCCAGGCTGGCACCCCAGGGACACCATCCAGCCTCACCCCACCTCATTCAGAGGACGAGCGACCGTGGGGAGGCAGCTCCTAACTGTGCACCACCATTACGCAAGCACTGGACGGATGCAAGTCCCGAGAGTGGAAAACTCCACATGTAATTATCTCTTGGCTAATAAACTTCTATGTGAATTTAATTTAAACTCTGCTGGAGTTTAGGTGGAGGCTGATGGATTTTGGGGGGTTTGGGGGCTTTTTTTAAGTAGTTATGTGTGGTCTCTCCTGTGGCTTAATTAAAATATTTTAATTTCTAGCTCTGATTTCTGTTCCTGTACCCATAATGCTGCTATCTGAGCTATGATAATGAGCTACACAGTGAATGACCTGACCAACGCTAACCTTAAAACTTGTCCTTCTCTGCGTCATCCAAGTGGCAACTTCCAAGCTCTTTCTTGCTGTTTTGTGACAAGCCTGCACCAAAGTAATTCTTTCTTATTTGACTATATTTTGTACCCCTCTGGAGAACATCAGTCTGCCCTTTGCTTTCGTCTCTGCAGCTCACTCCGACACAGGCGCCCACCAGTAACCTTTTCAGCGCAATAGCACTATCGCATCTCAGAATCTGGACGCATCTTACCGGATCCGGTCCCAAACTTTGACAATATAATTTCAAGCCTCCACTGATATTCATGCAAGGGATGCAGGAAACAGATTTTCAATTTAAAAACTCACGTTTAGTCTCTCACTCTAGTGTTGGAGGCTATTCACAGGTAAGTCAATTCGTGAATGTAGCTACAGTTTTCTCGAAATTTACACTCAGTCTGCTTTTCATATAGGCATGCAGAGAGTAAACGCTGGAGGGTACTGAACACCAAATCTCTGAAACTGGAAGGCAGAGTTATGAACTTTTATAATTTAACAAAGTAAAACGGACAGGCTACGAAAAACTCATTCTTCTGGAGGAAGCATTTATAGCTGACTTTACCCCCAAATGGCATAATTGAATTACTCTAGGCTAAAACAATAAGCACAGTAACTTTCTGTGACACCAAGATCAAAGGTAGAAGGAAAAAAAAAAAAATCTGAGACTTCCATCTAGTAAGGAAAGCAGGTTAAATGAGGTATAAAGATTGTGGCATAACGAGTGACAAAGTAAAGGAGAAGTAGCCTGGGGCAGATGTCAGCCAGTCTGACACTGCGGGTGACAAAAGCCCTGCTAGTATCACCGCTCACAACACACATCAGGAGATTCGGCCTTCAAGGGGGGATGTCAATCAATATTCCTCTACCACAGAAAGGTAGGCAAGAAGAGAAGAGCAGCCAGGTGCATCAATTTGGGGCACACAAGTCTAATTTTTGCATTCTGAAGTGCAAAGCAACTTGTTTAACTTCAGTGCTCGGTTTCAGACTTAATTCCTTGTTGTGGTTTAACCCCAGCCAGCAACTCAGCACCACGAAGCCACTCGCTCACTCCTCCCCCAGCCCCGGCGGGATGGGGAGGAGAATCAAAAACAAGTAAAACTCAGGGGTTGAGATCAGAACAGCTTAAAGACTGAAATAAAAATTAAAATATAATAGTAATAAAGTTAAAAAGAGAGTGAAATATAACCCAAAAAAGACAAACCGTGCACAATGCCGTTGCTCACCACTTGCCAACCAATGCCCAGTTAGTTCCTGAGCAGTGATCCCCCCCTCCAGGCCAGCTCCCCCAGTTCAGATATGACGTCCCATGGTATGGAATACCCCTTTGGCCCGTTTGGGTCAGCTCTCCTGGCTGCGTCCCCTCCCAACTCTCCTGTGCCCCTCCAGCCTTCTTGCTGACTGGGCCTGAGAAGCTGAAAAGTCCCTGACTTAGTCTAAACATGACTGAGCAACAGCCGAAAACATCAGGGTGTTACCAACATTCTTCTCATACTAAACCCAAAGCACAGCACTACACCAGCTACTAGGAAGACAATTAACTCTTTCCCAGCTGAAGCCAGGACATTCATGCAGCAGGCAAGGTCCAGATATCAAAAATCCAGCTTAAGTTGTTGCAGGTGCCTAACTTAGAAGAGGGAAGGAGAACTGCATTTTCATTCATATATTTCATTACAATTATAATGAAACCCAGAATTCATTAATTCATAAAACCTTGGTTTGCTTTGTTTTTCTCTTTTGCAAAAAGATTCACTGAAGATGGAAAATAATAATCCCTTCTCCCTAATTTACTCCCGATTTCTTATTACAAAAAAATTTAGTGATATTACACAGTACTGGGCAGACAACATGCCTGGAGAAAAAAATTAAGGTAAGCACTTGACACAGACTAGAACACTCTATAAGGAAGTCTTATTGATAGACAAGCATTTCTCGTCACAATCTTACCATCATACTTCTCGTTCTAGCAAGGTGAGAAGAGGAAGGGGCATTTCTCCAACTCACAGGCTGAGCCCTGCATACCACCGCAGTGTCCTGCAGCAGAGCAGCAGTGTTTCAACTTACCTTTCCCTCCCCTCTTCCTCTTCACAGTTCAAACATGCTTTTCATCCCATCTTTTTCTGGTTATTAACTCCGTTTAGCTCTGGTCTCCAGATTTAGCCTGGATATTTCTTGCACAACACGAGGATGCTTACGCAGGGACCACCCCTGGTCCCCCAGAAGGGAACACCCCATACAAAACTGTCTTTGATTCCCATACACAGTGTCCTTGGATATCAGCTGAGGGCCACTGAGGGCAAAGTGCTATACCTATAGCTGCAACTATAAATGCATTTTCACCACGGATTTCCTAAGTTAAAGTGATCATTTTGACTATCTGACAACCTCAGAGCCCTCACTGATGCCAGATGCCTGCAATACGGCCTCTCTGAGAAGATGCACACGCTGGACCCCCGATGAAGGGATGCAGGCAGAACCATTATTCAGCATTCCTGACACTTTCCTCTTAGATGAGCACAGAGCTTTCTTTTGTGTTTTTTTTCTTTTTCCCTTGACAGGTAACAGGTTTTTCATTATGATGAAAGAGTCCTGATTTATAATTACACTGATTATGCAAATCAAAGAACATATTTCAAGCTAATAACACTTCTGGGACTTCACATCTGTACTGCTTTAACACAGGAATTGTAACCCCAGAACAATCCATTACTGTAAAAACCTAAAGAGATTTTATACTGGTTAAACACAAACAAATTATCCCAGCCAAAGCCATTTCAATTTGTTCCTTTCAGATTATCTGCATCTGGGTGATTTACCATTTTGGGGATTCTCTCCCAAGAACAAAGAGGAAGACAGCGGATCTGCAGTTCCCAGAATTGTTTATACGGTGGGAAGGGACGGGGTGGTGGGGAAAGAAGGGAAAAGCATTACACTGCCTGCCCACCTTCCAGTGATTTAAAAGACTATTCTACATAAAGGTGAGAAACAGCCCAATGCAAGTCCCTATAGGCAAGATTCCAGTTTTCATTTAAAACTGTGTCATAGAAAAAGGCTTCATGTGCTTCACTTCTTTCACTAGAAGCTTATTAAATTTTTTTGCTAATGACAAAAGCACCATGCAAGACTCTCTCACACTGCTTAGTTGATGTGCTTATGAATCTTCTTAATGGCACACATTACAATGAGAAAACTCGCATTTAACCAATAAGGAGAGTAAAAATTACCCTTCACTTAAGATTTAATAACAATATAGTGCATCTCCAACAGTGTCCCAACCAACTGGCTTTCTTTTTTAATCTTAAATTGTTTTATTAGTTTTAGTAAACCAGTAATTAGCCTCTGCTCATTTAAAAGTCTATTTAAGTACTAAATAAAAGTAGGTAAAACTGAGCTCAGATTTTTTGCTACGGAACTGAGCTTTGCGGAGGAGGACTAGCTTTTCTGTGTTACCGCAATGTGCTGTCACTCCATAACGTAAAAGTTAAGAGAATTCAACTCCATTATTGAAAATCGTAACGAGTATTTTTACAGTGATACACTATCTTGGTAGCAGAGCTGCACACTGCAAAATACAGAACAATTTCACAATAGTGCATTTCCAGTAGTTCACAATAATTGTTAAAGGAGAACGTATTTCAGCGCTCAGTGCTGCTTGGTAACTCCCTACTTGAAGTTTACTGCCTTGCAGAAAATGACCAAGCAGCAGGGTGTTTGAGGCTGGAAGGGGCTTCTGGAGATTGTCCAGTCCAAGCCCTCTGCGCAAAGCAGGGTCACATAGAGCAGGTTGCTCAGGACCTGGTTTGGCTGTCTCCAAGGATGGACACACATATAATGGTATGACATCTATAATGATAAAAGAAAAATTTTTTTCCTATTTAATACAGAAGTAATGAAAGAACAATGTAAATTGTTCTTTCTCAATAAAGCAGCACTTTATTGAGAAAAGGAGTCGGAAGAAAATGGCTTATTTCTGTCTGATGAGGTTGAACATGGGCAGGAACAGGAGAGGAGCGAACAGGTCACTGCAGTACCCTCTGCTGCATACCAGCAGATCGAGTGCCGCACGGGGCCACAACAGTAATTGCAGCTTAGAGAAGCCTTTAAAAGCCTGCACAGCGCTGAGAGGCTAACAGCAAAAGCATCCATAGTTCCATGCTGCTTCCTCATGCTTGTACTTCTAACAAAGCGATCCCACATGGGCTACTGCAAAGCTGTTGCAGCAGAAACCTCGGCGTGGTCCAGCCACCAAGAGCATAGACACCACTTTTTGGAGACTTTGGGCAGCCTACAACAACGACCAAAGGTCCACGCTACACTGCACTAGTTTCTCACCTAACTAGAAAACACAATCCTTACCACCATTTCTGCAGCCTCAGGCTCTGCACGCTGCTTCCACCAGAGACTCGCGCAGCAGATAAAAGCCTGCCAGGTTATGCCACAGGTGCTCTACACGGGGTGCTCCCGATGCCAAACTCCATGTCGCTTCCAACTCCGAGGGGATAAGCAAGCATATTCTGTGCTTTGCATATGGAGGAACTGAGAGCAAAGCATCATTTCCCTTGCACTAACATCTCCTTAGCCTAGATCAATGCTGCTTCACTCTGCGATCCACAGTCTCTAAGGACTGAAGCGAGAGCAAGAAAAAGAACCTGGAAAGGTTAAAGGTATTCCGCAGAAACAAGGCGCAGATAAATGAATTGGAAGAGACTGAAAACCACTGAACCGGCTCCAGTATTTTGGATCCCAGAGAGGACACAGGATAGTATAAAGCATCCTTTATATTTATTTCAGTCTGGCAAGCTCCAAAGAAAGTAACACCAGCTCAAAGGCCTGTAATGCAGACTACAGAAAAAAAGCTGCAGGAAAAGGAACTATTATTAGTTTTCCCAACAAAACTCCAGTTAAATTTATTGTATCTGTAGCAACCATTTCATCTCTCCTGTTATCTATAATTGCAGTGACTACAAGATGAGAAAACAAGGACATTTTGTAAGCACCTAGGTGATTGTTTGGGACAACAGTTACAAATCACAAACTATAAAATCCTGACTGCTAAATCTTCATTCTAAAGAATGAACATACCATACTTCATCTCAAAATTGCATTACAACTCTGCCAGTAATGATTTTAAAGACATTTTGAAGAAATCTGAAGCTCAAGATGAGCATAAACAGGTAACAATTTCAGAATCAGATCGTTAACCCAAAATACATATTTGAATTAATACCTTGAAATTAGTACACATTTTTTTTTTGCTTAGGTGCTAGCTTTCAATCCTGAAATAAACCAAGAAAGAGTTTGGTCTATCGTTACACGAAATGTAACTGGCAACTAACGTTTTCAAATATAAATGTATAGCTAATAAGTATAATTATAAGCCATGTTACTTTCACAGGACATATCTGAATATTTGCATTTAAAATTATATTGCATAAAATAGCATTTATTGTATGGCAGTCACTGTTTCAATAATTACTGGTTTTCATGAACTTTCTGCATCATTATTCCATATTGTCCTTTTATTGATGGAGAACACTCAATGCATACAATGTATGCTTGCTGGCAAAGCTGCATTATTAAAGAGAACGGATGACTGGAAATAACAGAGGGTTTTAAAAATAAAAGTGATTACAGGAATTCAGAAGCTATTAAGAAAAATGCAAAGAATTTTCACTGTAGAAGAAAAACAATAAAAAAACATTAGAAGATTATTTCAGATAATGAATGACTCTTGTAATGAATTTATAATTCTGAGCTCTTACAATCATCGACAGTGAAAGTGTAATTTATTTATATCATCACAATTGTATCGGTTCCTTAGAATGGGTTATGGATAAATGATTTTTCATTTGGTTTGAGTTTTTTCAGATCTATTATCACATATTGGCTTCAGCTAGCCTTAACTGCTGCAAACATCACATCACAAGGAGACGAATGACACACCTTTTAGAGCAGCACCTTTACACCTAAAGCGAGGAACTGAGTTAGCATCAATCAATAAACAATAAAATAGTAATAGTAGTACATCTCCAAATTCTGTAGTACACTTTCTGCTTCCTTGGCAGCACACTGCTTGGTTGTCAGCAAACACTGCGAGCCCTCCAAAGCCCTTCCAAAAAAACCACAAAGCACACGCATACATGAACTGCAATAAAGTCTGATTAGGCCGTTTCGCTTGCTCCAGCCCACCTTGCTCCACTTCGCAAGTGACTGACATTGACTCGCCGCACAGGCGCGCACCCACCACTGACCTGCGGCACTAGAGGTCTGCTTTTGCATATGATGAGCAACCCCCCCGCCAAAATACATGATAACCAAGCTAAGTTAGTGCTCAGAAGGTGCCTTAAACCACATTACCCTGCTCATAAATAAACTGAGGCTAATTAGGAGATGCTTAGAGCTTAGGTGTCACCCCCTGCCATCCAAATCCGGCATTCATAAACATATCAAAAAGTGCATTAGCCACGTCTTCCCACCTCCCTTGTCAGGGAGTGACAGTTCTCTTCGGAGAAACCCAAACAGGAAGGCTGCAGCCGCAGGCGATTTCTCGGGTTAAGCCAAGGCACTGCTAGCGCACACAGCCCAGCCTTCCCCCACTGCCACCCATCAGCCAGGGCCATCGCGACGTCATGCCGCTCGGCCCTCCTGCAGATGGGCCGCAGGAGCAAACTCAGAGTGACCAACCCTGATCTCCAGGTTCCCTTAGCTGAAGCTGAGCTCTCAAAATGGGAAAAACTCTGGTCAGGTTTTATTACGGACTGTGGCAGAGGAAAAACCGTAACTGTCAAGCAAAATAATCGCTTAGATGTGGCTTTTAATTTAAAACCTCATTTGCACTAATGATCAGGAAGAATCCTATATTTTGTTCGCTGCAAGATGCGTGGTTGCTGACAAAACAACCAGAATAAAGCTAAAGACAAATGGAAAAAATTCTACTTAATCTCTCCAATATTCTGGTCACAGATCAGAGCAGGTTTGTTCTTTCTTGCCGTGGTGCACCTTCTCCGCCTGGGTAGGTACAGGAATGCAACTTCTACAGCCGTATTTTCCTAACCAGCTATCTAGGAAAAACCATTCTTTGACTGAACAGATACTTCTTCCTCCCCGCAAAGCAGCTGCTTTGGGTTCTCATATGCACAAAAAGGCAATGTGCCTTGCAACAGGTTTATGTTAAGAGACAGGCATAGAGCACAAGATGTACCGCTGAGGAATACTACGTTAATCTTCGATTTCCTGAAACAAGGAGATGCGTCTGATAAAAGAAAAGCGTGACTGGCTTAAGTGTAACAAACTTTAAGTGTGTTAATGATTGATTCTTTTTGCATTGAGAAGTTTAATTCAGTTGACACCCAATACATGTTTTAGTAATCTTAGAATTCCATACATGACATTTAAAACCATTATATAATATTTGAATGCCAGAGTGCATAGCATACACAAAGCATGTGCAGAGATGTTCCCCAAATATTTCAGTCCACCGATCTCATTTGATGATGGAATTACAACGGTTAGATTACAGTTACATTAAATAATTCATTCTAGCCATGAAAACTATGCAAAATTTTTCACATCAACTAAAATTCAATTTATCACATATTCTAAAAGGTATTACATGGTGGGGTTCCTCACTCTTCTATACAATAAGACATATTTTATTTCAAAATATTTTCAGAATTACAAAATATAAAAGCTAGAGCCATAACAATACATTAGTTTCTTTGAACACAGAACTTAAGTCGTAATTACATTTGACAGCATAAATTCCAATCCACTCAGCGATCTGTTGGAAATACAGATGATAAGTTAAAATTACTGGGCTTTAGCATTTGAAAGAAAAAAAAAAAAGTCATTTTTAAACACAAAAAAATCACCTGAAAGGCAGATTGCAGGATTCCTAATGACTGCATATGAAGTGGCAAAGGCTGCCAAATCAAGTAGTCTTGCTGTTCAAAGAGGGTGCAAACAAGTTTATTAAGAGTCACCACCATCTGGGCATCAGGGACTGGGAACAGTGGGGCAGGAGCCTTTGCTCTCCCCAGGGAAATACACCACATTGCAAGACCATCATTACCACTGTTATTTATACCACGCCATAGATGTTCAGTGACATTTTACAGACAGATAAAAGACTAGAAAGCCCTGCCCTTGGGAATCAAAATCTGCTAGGACAGAGCAAAGCTGTATGAGCAGAACTTGCATAAGCCTTTTTGAGCAAGCCCAAACACACTGCGTACGCATTGCAATCCATCCCTTCGGCACATTTCCAGCAGCAAGCAGAGAGGACCCCGTCAGAACTCTTATTCCTACCGAATTTGACTCATTGTGCAACACAAAGAGCTTGGGCTGTGCTGGGGAGGGGAAAACTGATCCACAGAGAAAGCACACAGCGGTGTGTTCCTCCCTGTGGTCTGAGGTCAGTGTAATGGCACGGAGAATCTGGAGTGAAGAGGTCTAGAAATTTATTCCAGCTTGAATTGAAAGTCAATTTTTTCCCCCATGTCTAAGTTTTCCTTATTTGATGAAGGAAAGAGACCACAAAGTTGGGAAGTCTCTGGAATAAGCAGATGATGCATAGGAAGCAGACACTACAATCACAGCCACGATGTCAAACAGTTAATAATTGCAGATTATAACAGGGTATCAAATTGAGGAGAAGGAAAGTCAACCCGTGACTAACAGAGGGACACGAATAGGTAAGAACCAGCAATAACGTGAAATGCTCTGCTCCTGTTTAACCTTCCTCAATGGCTTTTATTTTCCCTTGCAAGATGGCTGTAGAAATTAGTATTTTAATTTGCCTGTGGGTGGCACTTTGTACCATTTCACAGAGACGCAGACAGTCACCCCAGTGTGGCACCAGCTATCAAGCAGTAAAGATAATTTTTTCATTCCATTTTCATTAGGTTCAAATCCATATTCCACCCGACACTGCATCATAAGATGGATATTGGCAATAAGCACTCCAGAAGTCGGCAAGCAATGGGAAGAAATGCCTGCAAACATATAACACCACAAAAAACAACTGTCTTGTCTTCCCCCTCTGACGCAGACTTCAGGAGGGAAGGACGGAGCACGAGCATAACTTGGATTAACTCAGCACCCCAGTTACCACAGCTTAGCAAACTACTACCTCTTCAGAAGACCTGCCACCATTGCCTGTGTGATCACAGAGAAGAAGAAACCTCAAACTGACACATTTTATCACAAAATTGGGGCAGGCTAAGAGCTCGCATGTTAACCACTGAGGTTCTGAGCCTATAGATCGTTACTTACTATTCTGCCATAATTTGATCGCAAACAGTTGCATTCCTGTATTCTTAAAAGGTTAAAATTCTTATTTCGGTTTAGCACATTCTTTAACTTAGGACAAATGAAAAAGAACAGAAAAAAACCCCCACCAAACCACCAAAAAGCCCCGAACATCAATAGGCGCATATCAAAAGCCAGTACTGTTCCCTTAACTACTTCAATTCAATTAACATTGTCACGCTACCTGAGAACAGACCCAAGGTCTAACAGCACATAAGGATTCTGTACCTTGCACTGCAGAAGCCGCATTAAATCCTCTTTTCTCACTTGACTCTGAGGTTAAAATTGGGAGGGGTGGAAATAATTCCTTGAGATTTTTCAAATGTTCTGTTTTCCAACAAAAATGAAAATTTCTTTTAAGAACTTAACAGAGGGAAGTCTCATTAAGCAAAAATAAAACTCCCATAAGCAGCGCTCATCCACAATCAAAAGAGAATCAACACTTTTCTATTTCTAAATCCACTTCACTTTGTAGGTACTTGGACAAGGGAGTATATCAGATTAAGCAAAACAACGCGGGCAGCAAGATGGCTTGACAGAAAGGCATTCCTAAATAATTCAGGCCCCAATCTTTGTCTATTAAACCATAAAGGGTAATGGTAAAATTGGTTTAAAGATCTTGCATGTGTCACACAACAATTCACATGCATTTCTTAGATGAACAAACTTTTGAAGTTGTTATTGTTAGAAAGTGTCTCAAGCGAGACTTTATTCATTAGCTATGAAGCAGCACAACATGGCATTTATAAGGTCAAAAACCTATTTTATATGTGCATTCACGTCCTTTCTCACAATCAGAATAAATCTGTGAGCTGTATCCATTGCTGTTGTTACCGTAGCTTAAATACTGCATGTGCACACATGTATATACACAACCATCCCCCCAGTCTGAGAAAATCAAGTCCCAGACTTGTTCCAACATGCAGTTTACTTCAGCACAGTTCTGAGCACCCATTTCCCACCTTGCCACTGCTTCTTTGTATAGCACAAAACCATGAACGTAAATACTGAAATCAGTGACACTTTTGAGAAGGACTGCAAGATCCAGGCCAAGTTTTAATTAGCTTGGTTTTGTTTGTTTATTTTTACAGAAGCACGTGACAAATTTTTCTTTTGTCTTTTGATATCAAGGAAGAAATAGGCTAGTATTCACATTCACGACAGGTAATTATCTCAAAAAGCTAAGCTCATCTTTCTGCGCAGTGCTTTCAAAGGTAGACAGACAAATTATAGCAGATAGTATCAGTACCATTCACAATGCCGTATTTTGCAGAAGCTATTTATTCTTCGCTTTGTCCTTAACAATGCTTTAAACCAATTGCTGATTTGTCTGGATAATTAACATCCAAAATCCAATTCTTCACAGATGAATTGAGGTGAGTTTGAGTACCAGAGAATGCAGCTATTCATCAGCAGACAGTCCGCACCACGTGGACAATGGCTTAAATTTTGCTACACTATGAAGACAATGTAATTACCAAGCTTGAAAGGAATGTAATCTACACTATCAAGGAAAGTATTAATAGTGGTATGATCAGTGAAGGATAAACAAGAAAGCAGTATTTTATCATTGCATGAAACAACAGTACTGATTTGCAAAACCCAGTTGCCTACATTATGCATAGCTGCGTTGAGAAACAGTAAGTACTTAGGTGGAAAACTTGATTATGAAGGGAGCTGGATTGTCTAGGGCTTAATGAAACCATATGAAATCTGGTATCCTTAGGTGGCTATCATTAGTCCATTCACTCATATCAGTCTAATTCTCATTATTATAATTATTATTAGTACAAGTAAACTTGTGGCATAGCTATTTTTAACTCATCTCTCCAAAAAAACCATCTGAATTTTTGCTATGTTTTGACTCCCCTCGTCAAAATTTTAACCCATAAACTGGGCAGATCTGGCAGCATGGAACATGTTTTGGGCTAACACAATCATACAATTTGCAGCCAGTAGCCCCTGCAATGAATACTAGCTAGCCCTGCCGGTGGAAAAACGTTTCAACTACTGCAGGTCCTGTCTAAGATACTCCTTTTGTTAATGTAGAGGAAGTTTGCCATCAAAGAGAGCTGATGGTCACGCCTGCTGCATTTCACATATTGAATACGCTTCTATTTTTTCCCCTAATTATGATTTACAGCATTATTGGGAGCTACTTTACATGTAGCAATGGATCTGTCCATATCTATCAGACGAATTATTCTGCCACCAGTGGACATAATGTCTTCTTTTTGCCTCACTGCTGAAGCCATCGATACTATGTTGATAAGTCAGCGACATGTTAAACTTGTGTTCTTGGTCCTCACTTTCCTTTTCTCTGCTTTCCTCAGTTGACCTCCAAACACAGCGTACGGGCACATGTCATAGATCACGGGAACGGTGGTACGAGGGCAGTTGCCATTGCTTTCAGCAGGACAACTCTTAACTTGCACAGCACAACTATCTTTTTGTCCATGGAACTGTGGGGTTTGATCCATAAACACAATACAAATTATGCAAGGATGGAAACTGTAAATGTAGGTTCTCAATCAGTTATTCTGAATTATTCCTTAAAACCACAAGCAACACCATGGAGACAACACAATGTAGTAAAAAAATTTTGGTTTTAAATGAAGCTGAAGTCAACGAAGAAAGCACATTATACTGTTTCTCCTCCATTTGCTCCATTCAGTAACAGGTAAACCCATGTTGGACACGACAGTTTTAAACCGAAAATGTGTCTGCAGAAAGGTCACGATATGCATAGCTTCATTTTCTTAAACACTTTTCTTCTGACCTTTTTCAATTATTTTTTTTTCTTTAAGGCCACGACAACTTTCTCCCCACCACTTACCTGCTAGCACTCTGACCCAAACCACCCAGCGCACTACACTGCTGCTGGACCCCACGGAGCTCATCCCTTCTCTCTGGTGTGCTTCAAACCGGCAGCAAATGCGTAGCCTGAAAGACTTGCATGTCCCCCTAGATTTAATTAAGTGGCTTAGAAATAAACCCATTTCACATTAATTTAATAAACAGATTCACATACTATTTGAGAAAGCTCTTTAGTCGGTTTCCAAGTACATAAGGATGAAGAAGAAAACCCAGGATTTTCCCTAACATTCTCTTAGTCTTCTCTCACCCTACCTCACCACAAAAACCGAACATCATCCAAACTGCTCTACTTCGGGTATATGACATGGGACAAGTGCAGGAATAAATGAGGATGTATTGGTTAGGTAATTTAGGTGTCAGCTGAATACTTAAGGGTGTCAGATTGTCATATTCTATTTCTACTTTTTTTAAATAATAATAGAAAAAAGTTAATGAAACGTTGCCATCAGAATACCCTGCTCATAACAGGCACAAGAGACTGCTGCTCAGAAAATGCATATGGTAGAAATGACTTATTTTCATTTAAAAGAGAGAACAATCTTTCAAATCAAGGTTACAGACATTCTCTCAAAGCTCTTTGTTTCAAGAGCACTAGATACAGCTACATTTGAATCTTGTGAACATTTTTGTCTCTTCTCAATTGCAAAGATGCCACCATTTAGTCTAACCAGCAATGGCCTTGCCTTGATCTACCCATGCTAAAAATCATTGCCAAACAAAACTGTTATGGAAGTAGGAAGACAAAGTTCCACTGCATACAGTGAAGTATACGCTATCTGTTTTTACCTTAAAGTTGAAATAAGCATGTAATTCCACTTCCCTGGAAATATAAGAACCAGGAGAAAATACCATATTAACAGAACGTTTGCCTGTCTTTCCTTGACATTTTAAAGTTACCTTTACAATCATGAGTGCAGAGGGTGTGGGGGCTACTCAGGGTTTATACCTACACCAAAGTTGCTTTTCATTTCCTGTGAACATTGATGATGATAATAGTGTAATTTGAGCAACTCTCAACAATGCCAAGCAAAAAACCCAGTTCATTCCAAAACAGAGATAATCCACTCCTGAAGCAGACAAGAAACTAACCAGAGACACTAGTGATAAGAAAAAGAAAAAAAATTAATTACTGAGAGTTATTTTCACTGAACGACAATTTACAAATTCTAGCACCATGACCAAAGACATGAAATAAACTTGTTTCCAAAACTGAATCTTACCCTTTCAGAAACATGGTCACTTTTTTGCTACAGCAGCAAGTGTTTCAGTGTTCCCTTACTCATTCCCACTCTACTTTTCCCATGTAAAGACAGACACTAACCATAAGAGAAAAGAAGTCCTACTAATGTAGCATTTTCAGCCTTATTCAGTGGGTTCTTCTCCAAACCACTGACACCCAGCCCTTCCCTCAACACTATTAAAAACTCTGTGCTAATCCAACATCTTTTCTTTTCCAGCTGTATTAGCATAGCTGTGCTTAGATGAAAGTCTCCCTGAGAAGAACTGTTTCATACAGGTACAGCTGCAGGCTAGCACGGTCAGACCGAGCTTCTAGGGTGCGTCTTACCCAGAGCAGGGAGAGGACTCAACAGACCAGACCTGACTCTTGCAGACCTTACCCGGGATGCTAAATCAAAGGTTTTCAAGCCTGAATGTGGACATGGCCAGACGCATGAGTAATCCCATAGATTTCAGGGGGACTGCTCACAGGACTACAGTTACAACATGTACCATGCAAGCACTTACCCACAGTTTTCAAAGCCAGGACTAACCCATAGGGTTGAGAAGTGCTTTATGGGTCAGAGCCCTGCAGAAAGTCAGTAAGACACTGAATTTCGTAAGCATTGCCTCAGAAAAGATGACAAATTGTCCGTATTTAATCTTCAAAACATCTACTATTATTAGGAAGTCAGCTCCAACTAGGGCTGTTGGACATGATGAAAGACACAAGTAATGGTTCTAGAAAGCCGATTTAGAGACCCATTGCACACCTCACACCTTGCAAAGCAACAGAAACACAACAAAGAACACAAATGCAACAGGAAGTACAATTAGAAACTCGAAATCTAGTGTTAACACTACATAGAAGATAGACTGAATATTACTGACAGCTGGTGGTTTTTAAGTTGGTAATAGAGAGACTGTAGACTTTCTCCAGTCTTAGTCCCCTATGACCTAAATATGCACTGGTTAGTACTTCTGTGCATTTAACTCTTTAAGGGCCCAGTCCTGAAGCCCTTCATTATTTCTCCGTCCAGGCTGCTCAGAGGGAACACAAGAGCACTGGGCAGCCCCTCTGAAGGCAAAGTCAACATGTCGCAACATCAGCTCTGTGTATCGTATCTATTTCCATGCTAGTATAACGAGTTTACGGCAATTGCCATTCATTCTGCTTCTCATGGCAACATTTCCAAAAAAAGGACATTTTAACAAACCAAACCAAATATTCAATAGCAGAAGACATGGTAAATCCTGTGCTAAATGACAGAATTTAACACAGGTGCAAGATACAGATGGTGGGACTAATGGTGCAGTTTTATACTACACAACCTCCTCCAACTGAAGGAGTCCTCCTGCCCCGCTCTCTCAACCATAGACACTATATTCTTCTTCGTTAGAAGTTTTCTGTCCGGTCAATAAACTGACCCAACTCTGAATTGATTCAGCTCATCCCATGCATGGGGAAGTGGTGTGAAAGCAGGCTGCGCTTTGGGTGGATGCCAGCAAGACCACAGACAGCAGAAAGTGGAACTGGGCTCTGAGACGGCTCTTACCGTGGTACAACAGATGGGGCAGTTATTTTCACAAGTCCCATGCTCTGCAAAACCCTGGGAATGACATGGTTTACAGCAATTCAAGCGGCGAGTAAGCAGAAGCGGTGCGTCTCAATTATTTTTGCGTAATGGCACGGCAAAAAATAAGAAACCTCTTGTTCTGCAACAAAATAGTTTCCCTGGGAATCAGCAGTATTGAAAGCAGCACCCAAAATTGATACTTTTCTTTCTTCTTTAAAACAGTCACCTTTACAAGCACAACAGCCACAGCTTCATCTTCCCACCTTCTCAGACCATGGCATTTTGGCCAGTCGTTCCATAAATTTAACCCAAGTTAAAACCAGCTTGTCTTTGATAACCAACAAGGCTGAGACCTTTAGCTTTTTCAGTGAAGTGTTTTTTCCAGACCTCTATCATTTTTGTGGCAAAGGTTTTTTAATGCCACATCTGCATTTATAGTGGAAATGAAACTTCAACTGAACCCATGCTTAAGTGAAAATGCTCAATTTTGGTTTGCTGTTGGAACTTGCATAAGCAGAAACTTTTGGTTTTTTTTCGGGGGAGGCAAAGAACAATAGCTCTATAAAAACAGGATTCAATTTTAACAATGAATTGCTAATTTATCCACTATGGTGAATTCTTGACTTTTTTTGAGGGGTTAGGGGGAGGGACCCTATAAGTTGGAAAGAATTTTTGGACCTTGGATGCAGTTCTTCATGGCAGTCCATACACCGACACTCCCCATGTACTTGAAAAGACCAAGAAGAAGGATTACACAGCAAGCTAGCACTAGTCTCTGACACAGAGCAAAACTAGGTGGTTCCTAATAAAATACTGCAAATTAATATGATCCCATTCTGTAGGACTGAAACCATTCTGTAGGACTGAAACCACGTCTTTCCTTTCCCCACTTAGAAATGGACAAAATTAATAGGAAAAAAAAAATACAAATGCCTTGATTTCAGACGAGTGTCAGTGGGGTCTTAAAGCACTACTGCTTACATCAGATGGAGTAAAATGCATAATTTCAATCTCCAGGACCCTTAAGTACCAAGAATGCTGTAACGGCATCTTCACTGCCAGTCTGTCCCATCCCCATTGGACCTTCGTACATCAACAGGGATTTCTTTTGGTTTGGATTTCCTTACAGCACCAAGCTTGGCTCAGACCCTGGGAATAAGGGGTTTGGTTTTGTTGTTTGTGGTTGGGTTTTTTTGGGGGGGGTAGGTTTAGATTTGTTTTGGTTTTTTAAGTACTCCTAAATTCATGACTTT
This sequence comes from Sagittarius serpentarius, assembly GCA_034782735.1. Taxonomy (NCBI): domain Eukaryota; kingdom Metazoa; phylum Chordata; class Aves; order Accipitriformes; family Sagittariidae; genus Sagittarius; species Sagittarius serpentarius. The sequence continues at coordinate 201,341 of JAVKLA010000036.1, read as the reverse complement.
CAAGTTTTTGCCTCTAGCATTTATGGTATGTTTCCTAACTTTAAGGACCTTGAAAGCAAGCTATGTAACCACAAAAATCTGTATAACCTAACTCCATCAGACTCTTGCTCTTACTTGTTCTCGTCACTGATTTATCTCATTGGTTTTGAGCCTCTGGCTCAAATGGAATCTTTTCTCAGATACCTGAGATGAATTTCCAAAGGACGGGATTTTCTGCACAGTTGCTATATTTGAAATGATAACATCAGGTAACATTAAGGAGAAGGGGAAGTAGCTGTGTCACGTAGACATGTGGTTCTTCAAAGGACACTACCATTCTACCCAGCTCTAGACAATTCCTGTTAAACAGTACTTGGAACTTCAGCCCCAGCATTAGACAGAACACTTTTCCAACTTAAAAAAAGTCATTATATTATTCATGTGGCAGCAAGTAAAACATCAGGTTGATGGGAGTGGAGAGGAAAAAGTCTGGTTCTTCACTTTCTCATGTCAAGCATGTAGGGTAATAAGACAAAGACAAAAGTTACTGTTATGTATTTGCTTTTCAGTTGCCTCAATACTGAAACACGTTCACAGCTCTGCCACAAGGGCAAGTAAATCTGTATGTTCTCAGAAAATGTCACAGATACTACACTTCTCCAGGTTTACACAGTCACAAGTGACAACTTCAATGATTTTTACTTCCATTTACCCAAATTACAGTGGTTTTTTTCCATCAAGAAGTATGATGATAACTTCGAAGTATGTAATTACCTTCCTCTGCTGACACTGAAATGTCACCTCCACAGAACATCTACTACTACTCATTATTCCACTAAATTCACTATAAATTACACAGGTCGCTGTTACAAGTATGAAACACCTTCTCTCCCATCCTACAAACCCTACCGAGAGGAGACAGAAGATGGCACTAGGGAGAGATCTCCAGGTAAGATGTCTATGGCCCAAAGTAAATACTCACCTAGAAGATTCCTGAGTTCGGTCACCGCAAAACACTAACCACAAAGTAAAGCACCCATCTAACTCCATGCACGTGCCTGCAGCTGTGGCAGTGGAGACCTGAAGCCAGATGCTCTCCCACCACCACTCCCCAACAAAACCTCTTAACCACTGTGCTGCAGCCGCTGGCTTTCTTGCACGCCTTCTCTAAGCCAGTGAGTTTTTCATTCCCTTCTGAACAGTGCCAGCACTTCAGAAGAGCTCGAAGTGCCCTGTATGGTCTAATCCTTGGCAGGCTGGAAAAATTCGTGAGTTGCAATACCCGAGTGCCTCAGACTGAGAGGGGAACTAAACACAAATCTCGCTCCACCCTGGGCAGCGCATCTTTAGTAAGTCCCAAGGAGTGGGAAGGAATGGCTAGCCCCACATCTTGCAAAAACTTCCACCCTCTTCCTATGTGGGAGGTGCATTCAGCACTCCTTAGCAAAGAAGGGTAGAAGAACCGTTTGTTTCTTGCCCACGATCAGACTTCTTTCTTGCCATCCCTGAGCTTGCCCTTAACTCCAGCCATGCCTGAATGAAGATGCTCTTACACCTTAGCTCGGACATAACTTTCAGAAGTCCCCAGGCTCTCCGTCCCACATGGCAACGCCACAGGAACACAAGAAGCCCCAGGACCATGCAAAAGCTCCGCAGAAGTGTTCAGGGCTGCAACGCCAGAATTGCAAGAAAGGTAGACCATTAACTCATACCGGAGGTGCTCATGTCCTTGTTTAGATCCCACCTTAGTTGTACAGCAAACTATATACATTAGACTGTGTTTAATCAAAGGAAACCCTGCAAACGTTATTTACTTTAAGAGCTGCGTATCATTAAAAGTCCCGTACCAACAGGAGCTGTAAGATACTCCCTAAAACATCTCAGGCAATGCATAAATAGCAAATATTTAGAAAACAACAAAACAGAAAAGAGGTGGAGGGAAAATCTGATCCAGGTCCCCATGTTGTCATGGTGACTTCACAGCCATTATGTACTTCAGACACATTTAGAAGAAAGCTACATTTTTACCCCTCCCCAACCAAATAATGCAAGGAAGGAAAAAACCAAAATCCTACCGCCTTGTCACAAGGCAATCAAATGGCAATCCAATTCTTTGATCAGGCAGCACCCCTGAAATATTTCAATCAATGCTATTACCGCACTGTGATTCATGTACTTGGACAACATGGAAACAGACATAAGCAGAAAATTAAAAATAATAATCTGTCCAATCCATTTACCACACAAGATAATGATACTGTTTGAAACATTTCTGACCATGCTTGTATCAGACAGGTTTCTGCTTTCAGAATATTTAAAAAATAATTACTTACAACATCATTTCATTCTTCCCCGTTTGCAGATACTGTTTGCAAGCAATTGGTTTTCTTTTACCAAGTACTACCAGTTCCACATGCTACTCTTATCACACATAGCAATCAAATAGCCTTAGCCTGCTCAAAGATAAAAAAATCCTCTCAACATCTACACGCAAATGCTGCATAAATATGGATGTTAGAAAGCATGCACCGTAGAGATCATAAAATCAATCCAGCTCATTACAGCAGGGAACACCGCAAACGCTTTACTACCCAGCTTCTAAATTGCTCACACAGAGCACACATTGCCAAATGCCACTAAACATCCCCACTTCTACACCAATAAAAGGCAAATGCATAATATAGTCAAAGAGCAGGCATCTGTTAAGACACCATTTTCTAAACGATACCTGAGAAGATATTAAAGACTCCATCAGAAAGCAAGATTTGCAACAGATCACAGCATGCAAGCTTACCAGCGGCTCGCCAGCACAGCCTGGCCAGCCATCTGCCCCTTTCCCCCCCACCTCGAAGCCGTTTCAGGAAATCGCCGCATTTGCTTCACAGACGGATAATTCTGATAACCCCCACCCTCCAAGTTAATCAATTAATGAAGCAAGACTGGTTTTTTCCTTACTAAGCAACGTATGGACACTAGGTCACTTGAAGGCTGCCCGTTCTTTCCTGCTGTAGGGCCTCCCAAATAACAACTGCCCATCCAAATTCAGCCTTTTTTTTTTTTTCTTTTTTTTTATATTCATTCAAAGCTGTAGGAATACACTCAGCCCTTGACAATGCCAGCTTGCATGATGAAAGAGCAAAAGTAGTTTTGAGGCTGCAGAATGCCTTCCCCGGGTTACCATGGAAATAAATGTGGGAAGGGGAGGGGGCTTCAGTGATGGTACTGCTGCTACTCGGTGGAGATGTTGCAAAGCCAGGCTGCGCGGGACTGTACGCCAGGAGAAGAAAACGTGTTTTACTACTACCACTGGAATTTCACCTGCACTTACTTTCATTTCCACCAAATTTCACATAGGTGAAAAGCACGCAACTTCTCGGAGATGCTGGGGGGATGCGGTTTGAAACAAGTGTGGTGTAAGAGCCCTCCAAAGAGGAGCTGGGGAACTGGAACTTTGTTTACATACCAGAATTTGCACAGATGGGAATTAACGCTCAATTGCAATTAAAAATTGTTTGGCAAGGATGAACCTGTTGCACAGCTGAGGCTGTAGCAAGGATGACTAGTTTCAGGAAGGCTCGATAAGGAGCATCAGCTTATCGTTAAAATGCAGGGTAGCATTTCTGTTATGGACAATTATCATGCATAGTATGAAACACATCACCTCAGTGATTTTGATGTCATTTGCAGAATTGAGAAAAGCCCGTCAGCAATAGCAGGGCGGGCACTGCGACACACGGCTCCACGGCTGCTCCTCCAGTGAGACCCTGACTTCATGCCAACGCCCTGCTCCCCCTCCTTGGGTCTTGTCAGCGTTCCCATTAAAAGTCAACCAAACTAATCCATGGTAGGCTGAAGCCTGGCACCAAAATCCCGGTAAGGATGGCCAATAAACCTGATACTAATTTAGTTTTCTATCACTTCAAGAGCTGCTAGGTACAGCGACACTAATGCAATGCTTCTGACCAGGGTGCAATACTCCCTGTCCAGTATTTGCCACAAAGCAAGAGCAGCTTCCACAGACATCAGTTTACCATTAACTATTACTAACGTATTTAAATTTTGCATGTGAAGAAAGTCCCCCATGCACCGTCTCTGAACATACAAGAATTGCTAAGATTTTTTAGAAATAGTTATTAAATAGAGAGCCCCACCTTAGCACACTAGCCAGACACCCTCTTTCCTCAGTCTATCCTCAGAGGACACCAAGAAGCCTGTGTTACACAACAGCCCATTTAGGGTTTGCAAGCACGGCAGCTAAAGGCGATCCACTCCAAATTCCACCATATGTTTACTTATCATTTCCAGCAGGCTTGTTTAAAAAGTTAAGCCAAAAAGAGAGAAGGGAACAGAGTTGTGGGCCATACCAAAGGACAGACATGGAGTAAAGCTGAGGCAAAGGCACTGTTAGAACAGTTACAAGCCAGCTGGGCACAAGGCTGGAAAGACCCATCAGGCTGCGGAGTCTCTCTGCAGAAAACCCCGGCGGTAGCTGCTCCCACAGCAGCAGCTGCCTTCTCCCTGGAGCTCCCTCCTCATCCCCCTGGTCCCACGTTGGGGAAAAGGAGACACGACCGGGGCCCCAGTGCCCCTAAAGAGGTGGCTGACAGATCCCACCCACGTGGGGCCAGGAGAGAACTGGTGACAGAAATATCCTAAGCTGGGTCCCTTTCTGACTCCTCTCTCCCTTGCAGCAATTTCTGCCTTAGTTTCAGTTCACAATATGCAGCTTGTGCAAGAGCACCTTTTCTTTGAGAGAAGAAGGAAAAAAAAAGTAGGAAAAAAATGTTTTCCCCGATAACATCTCACAGCAGGAAGATGAAGTAGTATTACATTTATACATATACCATCCCTGGAAGACATACTGCTGGTACAGGAGTGAAGAAACCCCAGAGGGGAGGTAGTCCATCTTCCTGTGAAGCAGAGAGCAAACAGCCTAATCCACGTATTTCTACCTATTTCTACCTGTTTTACTCCCCAGCCAAACAGGATTTCGATATTTCTTTACTAGGCCACAAATCAAAAAGCCTAATACAAACAAAATGCAAATCTTACTTATTTTACGACATCACAATAAAAAATTACATAGTACCCAGATCACACAGAGCGTGATTCTCCGTGCTTCCCTGTGCTCCTACAGCTGCCCCCACCGTCACATCTTTATAACCACTAACAGCAAAGTTTCACTCAAAGCAAAATCCCAATTCCTACGCAAACTGAGGGAAGAGCAGAACTAAATCTGCCCATGCAAACACAGCAAAACACCATAAAACACCAACTGCTACAACAAGCAATGGGGAAGGGCTAAAAAGGCTTAAAAATCCAAACAGCCAGAAACCAGATTAGCCCAGCTACAGCTGCAGCCAAAAGCCAAGGAGCAGCTCTGTATGGCTCACCCAGCCTAGTCTTACACGTTTCTGGCCATAGTCCTTTACAGCGATGCCAGCTTTCCACTGCGCCCCTCTCGCATCCCTGGCAGGCACAGACCAGCACAGGATGGGGCCAGCCTGGAGCAGCTCGTGTGTCCACTGCCCAGCTGGCAGCTGCCAACCTGATGGTTTTGCCCACTCGTCTCCTCCTCTCTAGGGACCCGTCTATTTGGCTAATGAATTTTGGAAAAACTGAAAGGAAGAAGACAAAAAAATTTATTCTGGAGCTCTTTGCCCCTTTTATCAACCTGCTCTGAAATAAGCCTGCAGTCTCAAGAGCAGCGAGGGACAGATAGCCCAATTGCATAAACCTCACTTCCTCAGGAAACCAGATTAAAAAGCCACACTGTTGACTACCAAGGAAGCTCAGCAAGATCAGGGGAATTCACATGGGAGCAGCCCAGACGTATCATTCTTCTCTTTAAAAGGTAGCCTGCCAGGGAGAGACAAAGGCAACAACTGAGGCACAGCAGAAGGCCAAGAAATTGCAGGAATAGCATATATTGATTATCAAAAAGAATATATATATTTTTATATGCATATAAAAAAATCATACATATCCAGATATGTCTGGAAAGGATAGTCAGGGGGGTTCTTCAAAGAATCCCTGAACAAATAAAAAAAGCATTACTGTTTTAGACTTCCTAACAGCTAAATAGCAATAGACTCTTACCAGCCTACATTCCTGTGATTAAGTGGCTAATACCACTGTGCTCGAGGAAAGTAACATAAGTATCATACCACGTCTCCTAGTAACAAGGCAAGATATCAGATGTGCAAAGCTGAGGGAAAAAACAGACTTTATTCTTTTATTGAGAAAGAATAAATAGAACAAAAATGACAAGTGAATGGCTATTTATTACTCCATGATCCTCCTGTAATCTTCTTGAAGCTTTTTATTAGAATTGTTCACACTCAAAGAAATAAAGAATTAATCTCTCAGTTACTGGCAGCTTTTAGATTACTGATAACCTCTTGCTGGAAGAAGAAAACAGCGATATAATTTAAAAAAAAAAAAAAAAAGAGGCCATCATTATGGATAAACTAACACTTCAAATCATGTACACAGCAAAACAGGGAACAAGGAGATACCTGTTATTTGTTTACCCTTTATTTAATACTCTGACAACTAAATTCACCTGTGAATGAAATGAAGGAAAACACTGTCAACTTGCCTGACTCCAACACTATATCTGATGCAGACACTTGAATTGCTGTGTATTAACAGTATCAGTAGTCACATGCAGCAAAAATCACCAAAAACCCCAGAAGATGCAACAAATCGCTCAAGCCGTACAGTAACACTATGCAAAAAAGCCAGTTTTTTTAATGGAGTAATAACTTTTAAACAACCAACAAAAAATTTACACAATTATTAATTTGTCTGAGAGCTACACAAGCTCACCCTGTGAATACCTTACAGCTTCCCAAGTAAAACAACTAAGAGTGAAATGGTACATCAGCTCAGGAAAATGGAGATTTATAGAGGTATCTGTTATATATGGGGATGGTCTGTGGTTTGCCATATGTATTTTTACAATTTTCTCCTGCGTGGAGCTGACTGTGTGGGCAGAGAGACAACTCAGGATGCTTTTTGTGAGCCATACAGGTTTTTCACATACTCTAACCTAGTCCAGATCACCAGAAAGGAAGCTTAAGTGATTTTTTTAAAACATGACTTTTCACAGCTCTTCTTAAGTTTTCAACATTTTAAACCCCATCTCAGCTAATGTCCAGCATTTCCTTCTTGTACAACAGCAGAAAAATTCCTCATATGCACTAATAGGGCTTACAGATGCTACCCTAAAAACTAAGGCTGGTTTAAAATGTCAATTAAAAAAAAAATGTATGAAACAATGTTTATCAATTCCTTCCCTCCGCCCCTCAAATCTGCAATTACTACAGGGGCATTGCAACTTTAGAGCACGATTGTTCCAATCCACTGGCAGTTTCCTTGGTGGCACTAAGCCAGCAACGGGGTTTTATCACTGTCCAGTTGCAAGATAAAGTTTTGAAAACCGAATAAATTTTGAGAAAATGGAACTAGCTTTGCTGTCAGTCACCTCTGCTGCCAAAATACACTCCTTTGAGAACTCAGCATCTTTGCTTTTTTAGGCTTAAACAAACTAAACAGAAAATTTTGCCCTGGTCATACGCATTTCTGCAACTTGTTTTAGATACTTCCCCTTAAGATCTTGCAGGAAAAAGAAAAAGCGAAGTTTCAATCAGTTGCAGGGTGTAACTGGTGTCAAAAGAAGGTTAAACACCCAAATAACTTCAGCTCCTTAAGTTTTCTACTTTTTCTTCTCAAATGAAAAAAATTATTGAGCAATAAAACTAGATGAATGGGTCTTTATATAAGAGATCTTTGATACATCCATTACACACCATATATTCAATAAGTGTATTAAATTTCATTGTACTAGCAACAGATTATTATCATCATCATCAACAGACAGGCAGTGCTGACAATTACCTTAAGCAGCAAACACTTGGGACAGACTTTAAGCCCAGGGCTGCATGTTGCCAGAGAGCTCTACTCTAGAACCACCTCAAGGAGTGTCAGGAGAAAACTAAGAAGAGAGCCAGCGAGAAGCGGGGAAAGTGGGGAGCATGGCTAGTCCTGGAAGCACAATTAAATGAACTCTATCAGAAATAAACATGAAAGGCGTGAAGTGCCTTTTTCCATTCTCCTTTTATTTCCGTGGTCAGCATATGCTTTGAAAATAAGTAGAACTTACTTGTATGAAGTCACTTTATAATTTCTTCCAAAACATTTAGAAAAGAGGAACAAAACTGGAAAGCAGAAACAATAAAACACGACATGCATATTTATTCACAGCTGACTTTGCAATTTCCAGTTTGGTTTTTATCAGGACAAAAGCCCATGGACTCATTTCCTCCAGTTTCCAACAAAATTCATTATTAAAACCCAGGAGTTTTAAATAGATCATGACTTCACATGAAAAACAAAGATAGCCTTTGTGCAAGGGGAACCACAGTTGTGTACTTTGAATGGTGCATAACACTGAACAGCTTTAGCAAGAGCATGAGCCAGAACAATTCTTTTTAAATTTTTATATATAAATTTCTTAATTTTATACATATATACATATGTGCATATATTACATATCTCTCTCTACATACACCTTGACAATCATTCCCTTTGATAACTACAAACTTACAAAGATGTAGTTTGCTGCTCTTACAGTAATTTTTCATGATTAATTGTATGCATCATCTCTTTAACAGCAATAGGAATAAAACTGTTTCACAAATAATGCATGAGTGAACAATTTTCTTCCAAAAACTCAAACCTCTACTGCCATAGCAGATAGTGCAAGAGAGCAGCACACTGTTAGCGGTCAGATCTGTGAAGTTCTGAAATCACCCTGGTACTAGAAAAAAGTCCAGCAGTAAAGGCAGGCTGAAAAATGCTCACATTTACTTATTTTGCCAAGTAAGAAGAGGGGCATTTAATCCATGGATCCTTCCCAAAACAGCTCATGGGGCAAACTGCAAGCAGACACCTTCATCAGAGGCTGCATTTTCTAAAGCTACTTTTACTCATCCTCCTGCCAAACCCTGGACAGTCGGTCCTGCAGGATCTTATGGGCGTATCATCCTCCCCACAACAAAGCAAAACAAACCAAGAAAGAAAACCCAAATACATCCCACATCCCCCCGCAAAAAAAAGATAAATCTACCACCCACAAAACAGAGGGGTGGTCTCCCCTGAGCCTTCCCCCCTCGGCACCGGTGCACGGTTATGGTCTCCTCCACGCAGCACTGATGCTGAAGCACATCCAAACGCTGCGACCAAGGGGTGCAGGAGGGTGTGGGGAGGGGAAGGAAGAGAAGGGGCAGTGAAGAGAACGAATCTCTGCAATTAGCTAAATATGTGTATACGTATGATGTAGGTAACCTGTCACCTATGTTTCTGTGGATTTCACACGTTTTTTTGGAAGATCTGGAATGGGGAATGCCAGCCCTTGCTCTTGGCGAGAGCACTTTGATAGCAGCTTGTCTGACCAGTGTCTACTTTTAATTTTATTACTACAGAAGCACCTAACAATCCCAAAGGAAAGCAGAGCCCAGCGAGATAGGCACTGTACAAATACTTACTAAAAACAGTCTTTGTTCACAGTCCAAACAAAGAATGCTTGGAAATGAAAGAAAAGAAATCACACACACAAAAAAAAAAAAAAAAAAAAAAAAGGAAAGTGTTGCCAAGGTTTCAAACCGGGAACATAACTGGAGCACGGACTCCTGGCCAGTGGTAGTCCTATCCAGCTCCCGTGACAGAGCTGCCTCCCCCTCCAGCACCAGCGATTAAGCTGGTAGTATCGTTTCAGGAAAAAAAAACAAGTAAATGGGAGCCTTTGTTTTCCCACTCCCCAAAGTAAATAAATGAAGTACGTGTATTCTTGATGCACACAACTCCTCACTGGCACACAGGAGAGGCAGGGAAATTCTTGCGGGAATCCCCTGCTAAAACACTGGCAGAACATCACTGGCGCTACAGAAAGCAAATCCATACATTAGTCATGGTCCAAGGCAAACAGAATATGCAATTCTGAAGGAAAAAAAAAAAACATGCAGAGAATAGACACCGTGCAAAGAAGTTAGTACCATAATAGCATTTCATGCAAGAAGTAGTAAAAAGAACACAGTATTCTACCACATAGATTCATTTGCACTGAGCAGTAAGTATATTTGCAAAGAAATGATTCCCTTAAAAGATTTAAATTAGTGCTTCCAAGCAAAACTTCAAGTCTTTCAAAGAACTTGCTTCCTCTTCATGCTACGCTGAAGCAGGGTCATTCCACAGCTGCCATTACAAGGTTTAACATTCGAAAGGTCATGTCCTCCACAAGTAGAAAAGCATGGGATTTACTTTCACAACTCTATTAAAAATTGTTTTCAAAGGTATCTGTTGGCACATGGAAAGAGGCAGGTGGGCTCGTATACAGATTTATCTCAAAGTAGTATTATACAGAATGGAAAACTTATCTTTTATAAAGATCTATATGTAAATAAGGGATGCTGTAAACAGGAACCGATTCACATCCACATGCCAAAATACAGCAGTCTTAGCCAAAGAAATTGAAAGGTTTAATTGAATAAGTTCATTGAATTAACAGCTATTTTTCTCTAATAAAGGTGACAGAACCCTGCAATAGGAGAGTCTTCTCCTCTGCGCTGGTTTCATGCTCAGCACAAGCATCTCCTGCTGGCGCAGGCAGAACATTACACTGGTTTCCTCTAATGAAAGACCCAACTGGACCCAGAGGTCTTCTGCTTTCTCTTACTCTGTTTTCAAATTGATTAAGGAACAACAAAAATGGTGTTAGACAAATTACTCTGCAGAAATTTGCACAGTAACAAAGAGACCGTGATTATATTAGCAATTTTAGTACGGACTATTATTCTGCTTCCGATGCATGAAAAAAGCTTTTGCATTCAAAGCTTTATTCTGCAGCTTTTGCAATTATCTGTACACGTGTATGCTTTCATGTAAAACAAAGCAAAGGTCTTTTTTTAATTTTCCCCTTCATTTTATCCTTTGCTGTAAAGAGAAAGGTTACAATTCATTCAATTGCTCATTTCTCTACCAGGCTTAAGAGGTACAAATGACCTAGTTTCCTTGCCAGGAACCAGCAGCAGCACATTTGCCTGGCATGGCAATCAGTGCATCTTCCTACACCAAGGGAAAAGTTAAAACAGTATTGATACAAATTAAAAAAAAAAATAGATCTGGGCATTCCTATTAATTTCTGTATTGCATATGAATCAAAAATCAGTGCCTGTAACATTACCATCAACTCAAGCCTGTAGTTTCTAGAGCCTTCATCTTGGATTCTGGAATGTGTTCAATCATAATTAATCAGGTTTAATGATAATCTTATTACACAAAAGACTTTAAAAAAAAATAATCCCAAAGCACTTTATGAAGTAACATTTCTATTGACATGGAATAATATATCAATTACAGAAATTCAATCACCTCCCAGCTGAGATTTAGCAGGTTTTTGCTTAAGGGAACCAGACAATGAAATACAGATCAACGAACTGAATTCTTCGATTTTTGTCAGCTGGTATTTTGCAGCATCCTTATGGGGCACCAAGCACGGCTGTTCGGAGAGGCGCTGCTCCATGAGCAGAGCCCAGCCTGAGATGCTCTGGACACAGAACAGGCTTAGTATTTGCAGGAGAAAGATTTACTTTTGTTCTCTTACTTTTCAGATAGCCACGAAACTACATCCTGGCTTGAGGAATAAAATTACCAGGCCCGCTTGTCTTGCACTAACTTGCCTATTTTATGGCACCCAGGGCTTCTATTTTGAATGTTGTTCTTTTAAGCACAGTCTCTTGCATGGGTTTAAATGTCTGGCACAAGACAGTCAAAAGAGTTCTTTGTTCTAGCTTGCTGCCAAGAGGTTTGGATTTGGGCTGGTTATCGTTTGTTTCGTCCATACTAATGACATGCTTTAGACAAACATTTGGCAATGCATTCTTGGCTCAAGAAACCTGTTTTCTTGAGGAAAAACCTTTCCATACTGCTAAATGAATATGAAAAAAGAGGATCCCTGTATGGAAAAGGTGGAAAACTACTGTACCTGTTACAAAACAAAACAGAACGCAACTCGAACCTGTTGGACTACAGGAAAAGAAAAGTAGGGCACAAGTGAAGCAAGGAAAGGCAAAAACACTATATTCAAGAAATACCCAGGTTTCCCACAGTGAGAAAATGTGTGTGCTGTGGAGTCAAACAAATTACCCATGCCCCTGGGTAATTTCCAATGGTACTAAACCAGAGATTCACTGAACCAGCTTGTGACTGCTGTCCCGCTGTACTCTTCTCCAACTTGCAAAACACGATTTTCTGCACAAGTAAGATCAAGCGAAACATTTTTTTGCCCTTGGAACTTTACAGCCTTCTGCCTGCATTCAGGATCTGTTCAGATCCTCTTTAATCAAAAAGAAAATTAAGTTTTATGTGCTATCTTTTGTCCCCTTCAGCAATACACCTTAAGAAGATTCTGGATTTTTTTTTTTTAAGGGAAACAAGTTGCTTTGATTTTAAGAAGGACAAGGGACTTCCTTAACTCTTACAGCAAGCCTTGCACAGCGGACAGAGCCCCAGGATTGCTGTTACTGGTCCTACAAACACATCGTGATGTGGCTCCTCCAGAGCCCCACAAACACCCAGTAACTGCATCTCAGGCAGCAATAATCTGCTGTAATTTATTAAGTTGAGCTTCAACAGATGCTTAATCAGGGCTGAGGTTATCATCAATAAATTTGTCATGCTCTCTTAGCTTTGCTTCTAATTAGGAATGCATAAACTACCATCGCCTAATTTTGAACCTCCTTTGAACACACAGTTTAAAAGTTCAGCTTCTCTGAGAATTACTGCTTTATGTTTTCAGTATAATTCTTTTATGGGGTTTTGAGACAAAACTGAAGAAAGGAGTAACAAAAGAGTTGATCAGAAGCATTACAAGAAAAGAAAGGAAAAAAGAGTGAAAGTGAAAAACAAAGGATTTGGATAACAGATGGAAAGGGAAGATGGAGGGCAGCAGGGAACATGACAAATGCATACCATGGTCTGTAAACTACTTCATCCCAGCTTAGCTTTGCACAATCAGATGTGGAATTCCTCTGTTTTAATGTACTGCCCAGGCAGGAGGGGTGGAGGAAGCAAAAGGGGAAGAGAGGTAAGGATGTGTTTTTAGTCTGTGCACAGGATAAAAGACAAAGGGAAACTCAGATTTAAATTACAAACGGTACCAATTATTTAATTCAATTTTGCCAACCCTCCAAACATAAATTTCATGTTCCTCCTAACATTTAAGAGCTTTCCAAGCTGTGTTTAGGGGTGTCCACCTCTCATCTAAATGGAGGTACCCTGACAGTCAGGTCTTGCAGCATCTCACCCAGACAGGTCACAGAGCTTTACAAGTCACCAGTTCTTAACCGTATTTCCAAATTGATCCCAGACTGACCCATTAACTGAATTAGACAACATTTGAACTTCTGCGTGGGCTAAAGATAACGTATATCACCTGAAAAATGTAGAATTGTAGACTTGCAAAAGTCAGCTTAAATTCTGCAACCATAAATAAAATATTGTTTATTTACGTTGAACACTACAAACCTGGACCTTAGCTAAAGGAACTGCCAGTCTGACAGAGAATGCTGCTACCCATGCACGCCTTCCTTCAGCTCCAGTGGCTCTTAATCCAGCTCTGAGAAGCAGCTCTCCAGAAGACACCCATCCTGCCACTGCAGTCTGTTCTCAGGAGGTGTCTGCAGCTCCACATGTCCAGTCTTTCCCCCTCCTTTTAGTTTTTTTTTTTCCTACAATCATTTAGAAAGAAACCTATCACTAGGCTGGGTCAATATCCATGAGCAATTCTCCAAGCCTTCTCTGTATTCTCTTGAACTTAAGGAGGGGAAAAAAAAAAATGGCAGTGGAAACCTACAGGGTGGGCCACGTAGCATAAATCTGCAGCTCCTTAAAATTAGCAGTCGTGAACAGACAAGCAACCCAATCTTTCCAACTGTGCAGACTGAAGTAAATTCCTGAGCAAGGGTCCGCTAATGAAAATGACCCATCCCCAATTTTCCCAAGATTAATGTTAGGACAGATTTCAAACACAGGTGGACTTGCCAACATGTATACTGCAATGTCACTAACTGATCATGGATTTTATCAGGGGAACTCAGTCATTATATCAAGAATGTACGTAAATCCATGAGCTACACACACACATCTATAAGCAGAATAGCTGCAAGACTTATTTCAAACATCTGCTAAGCATATGATACCCAGGACTTCAGCAAGAAATATCATTCCCATTCACTTCTGTTCTGCAGACTTCTTGCCCTTTACTAGTTGTCCAGAGAGAGAGTAATAGGTTATACTGCATTAAAATAGACAAGGTAGACTAGGTTTATCGGGGGCAGGGGGGTGTGGGGGATTGATTTATTTTTACTAAAAATAAAACAAACAAAAATACTGGCACAGAATTTGAGATTTCAAAATTTCCCCATAAAACCATAAGTTCTTCAGACTTTACACTGCTCATCAGAAAATGTAATTTCAAAGAGCGAAATACAGCACCGAGTGCTCAAGACCACAAGGATATCCCATGGTTTGCCATCTCCCACCTCCAGCAGCGAAGCCAGCAGCCTCGGGTCACCCTGCCTGGCAGGTCCGCAGAGACCTCCATGGGTGCCACCACCACCTCCTTGCCTGCACCTTGGATGCTGAGTACATTTAAGTGCAAAGTGTTCTGGAGGAATTATATCAGGTGCCATGATTTGCTATTTTCCAAGCAGGCAAAAAAAAAAAAAAAAAAAAAAAAAAGAAGAAACCGTCAGGAAATGCCCAAATTTCACTTCAGTCAATCCAGTACAATTCCCAAATCCTGGGACAACACCCCTATGTGTCAGATCCCCAATGTGTCAGATTGAAAATGCCTCTGTTAAACATCTGTGCACACTGTGGCTCCTTTAATCATCACAAATTGCATCAAGAGAAGCGAAACAAGAATGTCAAGTGTCTCCGAGAAAGTCACTTGAACCACTAATGCCAGGTCACAGCCACATAAAGCAAAAGTGCTTCCCGGGACCGAGGGCCTCAAAACAGACACTTTGCTGAGCAATGCAAACCAGCTGCTAAATAAATAAAAAAGGAAATACAAATAAGTTACCTTTGAAAACAAGTAAGACACAGCCACAGATTTATGTTTTCCATTGAGACAAGAAACAGTTCGTGTGCTAGCTACTTAAGTTGCATTATTTCAAAGATAGTATCAATAAAATGTTAGATTAATCTTAAAGCTTTAAAGCCTTAAGTGAGGCACGTTACTGCCAAAATCATAGTGTAATTGATCACATTGCTTAGGCACAGTACCTTAGTAGTATGGTCAGCAGAGGGTACAGAAAAAGACGTGAAGAGAGCAAAAGCTGCAACAAAATATGTTATTTGGTGGGAGGGGTATGACTTCATATAAAATTATGCATTTTCCTCACAAACCAGCCACCGACCCTTTTTACAGCCTCCTAAATACCACACAGTTCGAACAGGAACAGCTAAACGCGACCCATCTTGTACTTCCCCCTCTCTAATTACGAATTGCTTCTTAGGATGAACAGCAGTGGGAAACTGTTGCGTGTGTACGGAAGTATTGCTGAGAGAAATACAGTACTACTGCGAAGCTGCGGATGTACATGCCTCCCGGCTCTGTTGCAAGGGGCTGCGCCCCACTTCTCTCACCACTTGTGAGCCTCCTGGTGCTCACCCCAAGTTCAGTGTCTGATGGTGTGAGTGCAGGTTGATAAAAAACATGACCCAGAACCCTTTACAACGTATTATTTTATTGACTTCAGAAAAGAAATATTGCTACAGCAAACTTTTCTGGCTCATTTGTCTACTCTGTTTTTCTATACACACAAAAATACACAAAGGAGATGCATGCTAACACCAGATTTTAATCCCTGGCTTACCACACCATTGCTGTACAAGTGAGTTCAGTCCTGCATTGGTACAAAACAGAACAACCTTCCCTTGGTTGTACATCACAGCTTGGCTTGCACGGACAGGTATGTCTTCAAGAGCATTCTGCATTGACAAAGCTGTGTCTGAACCATTTACATATTTGTAACTACTGTCAACATTGTGGTAAAGCCTGCAAAGGCACCAGGACTCCACCACACAAATGATCACAAACACACTGCCCTTCGATGAGCTTAACCGTGTAAGAATACACCCTTCTGAGTGTCTTTGCTCGCACCATTAGCCTCTCATTCAACAAGAGTATCACTTCTAATAACAGTTCACCAGAAGGCGATGATGATTGTGGTGTTATCTTCTGCACAGTTTTGTTCAAAGCCTTTGTAAAAAGGTCTCTCCTCAATTTTTTTTTTCTTATAGGTACATAGGAAAAGCCCAAGTAGAGCACAGAAGCATTTCTGAAACACACACCCCCTAAAATTTTACAAGTACCATATGAAAACATTTTGGAAATAGAATGTTCTGAATTTTACTCCTTTTCTAAATCAACAAAGGAATACAGAATTTTTAGTGCAAGACCACTCATCTTTTCATCTTTAAGCATCAAGTGTCATCTGGTGGACTGACACAGAACTGCAATGAAAGTAACCTTTCCTTACAGCAAATTTTACTAGGGAAGTAAAAATAAACAAACTAAGCTGAGATAATATTTACCTGTGACCTCACAGATGCAAATAATAGAAGCAGAAACCTCTATCAGGTGCAGGTGTTTAGAAGAGGATCAGCCATAAGACTCTCCTAACACATCTAGGGATTTGATGGACTTACCTCACTGAAAATCAGGAAACTTAAGTTCTTTATAACTTACTGTCCGAAAGCTACTAAAAAGCTGTAGGTCTCCAGCAAAGACATAAACACACCCCCCCATAGTCAAATTACTTATTTTTTTTCTTTAAAATGTAATCCAAGATCCAAAAGTGACTACCTGAATCTGGAACTGGAGCTTCAAAGGAAAACAGTCACCTTTGGTGATATGTCACACTGTTTTCCCTCATGGGGAGAAAAAAAGAATATAAAATCAGACCAACAAGCATGCTGCAATTCTTTAAATAAAAGAGCAAATACTTCACTAGAAACCAAGCTTCCTATTTCTTTCTGTGCCTTTTCAACACACATTCTGGTCTCCTCTCTCTAAACCAAGATTAACTACCTCTGACATCATGATTTTAAAAAATATACATCTCCTTTCTTATCACTGAAGAGAAGTAAGAGACTGAGCCAAGAAGTGAAACTACAACAAACTCCTAATGAAGCTACAGAGGGGAAAAAAAAAAAAGCAAAAAAAAAAAGCCTTTGAAAGGAGTACCACCAAAAGATTAACTTCTATCAGTTTTAATGCTTCAACTCTAAAAGTAACTCCCCCGCAATGAACGTATTACTTTTAAAGACACTGATTTTGAAATACATTATTTAGCAAAGTTGACAAGCAAACCATGGGGCAGATACCTTCAGAAACACTCCAGGTTTTAGGAGGAAGATGGCTGCTAATCAAGTTACAAGGCAGAAAAATCCACAGTATCTTCCCAGCCTTTCAAAAAATTTCATCACTTGCTGTGGAAGACCATGGCTATTGATGGCACTAAAGTCACTTCTAACCGTTTGAAACCACTGCAAAACCTGACTGCCAGAGAAGGCAACCCAGCCTCCTCAACATGGCTCTGTTTGTCAAGGTCTACAGAAGTTAGACACCATCAAGTATTAATCCAAAGTTAACTTGATGAGCAAAGTACACCTTTTGGATACAGAATCAATCCGCTCTGATGCTCCTTTCCTGTGTGGGATCAAAGGTTTGGACAGAGAATACTGGCCAAGACTCAATTTGAGCGAAGCTGGCTGTCCAGCCCCACTGTGCAGCGTTTCAGCACGCTGACGATGGATGTGTCACCAACCCCATTTTAGTTCTGACCAGAGAGCTCCTTTGAAGCCAGTCTCCCAACTCGCCTCACCCTGGTGTGTTTGGTTTGTAGCTCAGCACAGTCTTGGAGCATATGACCTGGACTCCCTTCAGAGGAAATGAAATTAGAGAAGACATTCAATGAGTGCATCTAGCACACAACAGCAGCTAACAGGCATTCGGCCCACAGGGCCTACCTAGAGCTGATCTAACATAAAAGCCCTCCAAACATACACAGGGCAGATGTGGGGTCCTCAGCACCAGCTTCCTTCCATAGATCCACTTCTATAGGCTGCATTTATTGCTGATGTGAGCATAGCCGACATAAGCTACTTTTCCTTTCTTTGATATTTTTAACCTGAAAGCGTTTTACCTAAGCAAAACCTACTGCTAAACATCAAAAACTAAGAGTATAACCTAACAGGGACAACACCAACTGGAACTGCTTCCCACTCCTGAATCAGGAACAAAAATACTCCCAAGAATTGTTTATATGCCTCCCCTACTAGCCAAATCCAGTCTTCCCCCAAACCTGACACAAGAGAGAAGCCAACCACTGCAGCATTTCTTTTTTTTAAACAAATTCCAGGCTAGTCAGGAGGAGACAAGAACAAGCTTATCAGGAGGGATTTCTAACAGGTCGCATCCACTGGAAAAATGTTTGTTAGGGACTGCTCACCTCTGCATCCCAAGTCACAGCTGCCATCGACAGATGCCGACGCCACAGACAGAGAGTTGATCCATCTGGCTGCAAGGGAGACTATGTGTTTACACACTCTAAATCAAGTTGAAACCTTAAAGGTTATCCAAAACACCAACAGACCCAGTTCTTCACGCTAAGTGCTGCCTTGCCGGTAACAAGCTACCCTAGATCTGACCCAAGCTTTTGGGCAGCCTTAAAGCTGAACCTCCCAAGTCCAGCAGGGTTTTCCAGTCAGTTCAAATAACCTAATCCTCTTTTTTCAGACTCCAAATAAAGTCCTCAACTGCCCGAGATGAGGTAAGGAAGAGACAAAAAGCTTCAATAGATCAGAGGAAACAAAGCCAACCCTCTTCTGAACTTTCTCAATAGCTGTCAGAAGTCCAACTGAGCTGACAAAGACCAAAAAGCATTACCTCAAGGCTCAATTCAAAGGTAGCTGATTCACAGTCAGATTAAAGTGCAAGTACTGTATACTAACATCTCAGTTCAGTTGTTTAAATTATAGAGTGTAAGTCAGTACTTGAAACAGGACAAGTTTCTGGTTCTCCTGATTAAGAACTGTCAAGTGACCAAGTGCAAAACATGGTCTGCCTAATTGCAGAAAAAGCTGAAAGAGTAGTCACCCGAGCAGCACCTTACCTCCCAGTAACCTCCTTAATTCCACGCTCAGTTGTTTTGGGTGAAATCTAAAAATACGTTAAGGTAACTAAGGAGGTTAAAGTATTTATTTAAAGAAAAAAAAAAGTAATAATAATCAGTATACTGCCCCATGCATGTACCCCTGGCACTCCAAGGTGAAGATACAGTCTTGCTATTAGTCCCTGGACGATAAAAAGCTCCTAACTCTGCATATATGGTAAGAGGAGCCCTCCTCCACAAACTGCAGTGCAGCAATGGTGCCAGAATCAAGTTGTGTTACGGCTCAAGGCACCAGAATGTCTTAACACAGCGCCAAGTAAAGCCACTTCAATGTGGTGTCTTCATACCCCATTAGGGATTGCAAACCCTATGTTTAGGGGCATGGAAAGAAGCTGAGAGATTTACGAGAATTAGCATGGCTATATCTAGAGTTTCCACTTTTTCCAGTAGAGGAGACCTGTGGTCTTCCAAAGACTCAATTAAATGCCAGATTATTCAATACAAACAGGTATAACTCCACCACGGCATCAGCTTCCAGCTAAAGAAATCTTCTCCTGACATATATCTTACAGATTCCTTAAATACACATCTTTCTAGTGTTGCCTTTATTGTTGGCGCCAAGTATGCTGTCTGCCAGCACAGTAGTAACTCAGGCTTGCAATGTGAGGGGGGTGGGGGGAAGCATTCCTAACAATATTAACAATTAGGAGTTTCCTGCAACACCAGCAGAGCACTGGTGAACAGCTGCAGAAATGTAGAAAATGCTTTTCTTCTCTTAGACTTGATCAGCCATTATAAGATGCCAAGACAATCTCTGCTATCACTGCGACTCCCTGCAAGACACCCAGAATTGCTGCAGAGGAGTCAACGGTTTAGAGTATTCCCCATTGAATGCAATCATTGCAGGGCCCCTTTCTTTGACAGAACCCAAATCCCCCCACTTTTCGGCATCCAGCATCTTACTTTTCCCACTGCCCTCATAACTATATATGTAACCCCCTGAGCCACTGATTATAAAACATCTTACATTCACCACAAGAATGACAGATACCTTTGACTGCTGCGATTTTTCCTCATCTCCCAAGTTCAAAGAAATCTAGTCTTTCTAGATGTACCCACGTTCTTCGTAAGCAGAACCGCAAATGGAGCCTCTTCAACTAATTTCCATTGTAATGAACTCACGCCCATCTGACGAAGAGGAAAGTGAAGGGGAAAAATTTTTGTTCCTACTTTATTTTCCCATTGGAACAGAGGGGTGTAGCAGACAGTAAACATTTGTCCCTGTCATTTCCTGCTGTTATTGACCAAAGTCCGTCATGCCACCTTAACGATAAAACCTGTATCAAGCCTGTAATTAGAGAGTGGAAAAGATAATAGAAAAACAACTTGTAATAGTCTGTTTTTTTTCCTAATGATATTGCTATGTTGAAGAAAATCACTAACTGTTAAGCACCCTAGATCTTAAACACTGACATTACTTTACATTCTGTATCCTCAAACACTTTTTAAAATAACCTAAGGATTACCCAATATTTGAACACGAAGCAGAGAAAACCCATGCCATGACTTGCAGGGAACTCTTAAGTTTAGTTCAGAACTCTCAGCATACTTATGACCTAAACCTGAGAAAAATAAATACCTATTTTCTTACAAAGCTGGATATAATTCCAAGGGAATATACTGAATCCCCATGAACTCAGAAGAATATTTTTTTACCCTGCGACAAGACACTGGTAAATATTTTATCTTCTGCTCTACTGGGTCTGCTTGGCATTGTAGGCTGCCTACAGCACTAAAAATAGCATATCAGTGCTTGTTTTTGAAGTGTCATCCCAAAACCCATGAAACTAAACATGACTGTGCAGACAGCAGAAAGCATTTCACTGTTTATAATAAACCTGGCTAGATGATACAAGACTGGCATGCCCTAGCTTACAAACATTGCAAGCCCACTTTTAATAGTGGGTTAGCCAACCTGAATTCAGAAGAGGATGTTCCTTTTCTAGTGGTAAATCCACCCAAGCATCTGGCAACATATAATGCAAACTAAAGCTGAGCTCGTATTGCCAAGGATCTGCTGTTTGCCTCAACTGGGATGGAGGTATTTCATCATGTGTACAACAGATGATGTTATTTTTGAAGGCCCTCTTAAAAAACACACACACACACAAAACCCCACACTCCCGAAAACACAACTTGTAATGAAGGTTTTGCTATCTTCCCAGCCAGCAGACCCTCAGCTACCCTGGCCGTATCTCAGCCTAGTTTACATGTTCAGCCCCAAAGAGCCAGGTCCTGACTACGTATCAGTTGGTTTAGCAGAGCTTAAGGAGTGCTCCTAAATTTGGAGACTAGCAAAAGGAAACAATTAAAATTTAAACACATATAGTTATTTTTACATGGTCAGTATGACAGAAGTTGAGGGAAGGAAGAAACTAAGTGTTTGCATTAACCTTCTGGAAAAGTTACTGCGCCGGGAATGGATTCGGAAGTAGGTCTGCCTGATGGAGTGTGAATCTGCCGGTTTGGACCAAATATATAGAAGACAAGTGTCCACGCTGAAAAACGGCCCGAAAGGAAGGAAGTCATATTCCTGATTGCTCTCAAGAAGGGATTGTGCTGCAATTAATATTAAAAAAAAAGGAAAACAAAAACAAAAACCCAAACAAAACTACAAAACAAAACCCAAACCAAAAAAACACGTGAGATTTAATTTCACTAGTCAACAAAAACTGAAAATGCATTTAACTTGATTTTAGCTCTTATATTCGGACTACACGGAGAACAGATTTACTGGGTGGGCCTGAAGACAGAGCAGCAACACTGACCCATTTGGACCCGCTCCAAGCAAGAGACTAGATATGTCTGTATCTTTACTTAATATGCTACATATTTCAGCCAGGGCACAGCACCAAATACTGTCATTATCTAACTTCTACAAACACTTCTAAGCTGTCTAAAATTCTGCTTGTAGAAATCTACAGCTGAGTCTGTGTTACAAACCCTACATAAATCAGACACTATCATGACTGCCATTAAATAAACGTAGAAATAACAATGCAGAAAAAATGCAGACTTCCAGTTTTTGTTGTTTTTTTCTTTAAACAAACTAGCTCAAATCCTGCAATTGTGAGATCCAGCATGGAGCTCTTAAAAATACATTTAACATATTTGAAAAGGAGGGGAAAAAAAAAAAAATCAGACACCACAGTATAATCAATATCAGCAAGTTTAATTGAAGACTCTACACACCATTTTGAATAGGCCAGCTGCATGCAGGGAGTGGGCACAAATTCAGAGTCAGTTGAAGAGTCAGCTAAAGACATGGCAACTAAAAACCATCACTAAAATCCAAAAGCAATAAAAGAGCCAAAACAGCAAAGAGTAACAATCTACATCCAGTTTCTGCACGTTCCTAACATCAAAAAATCAAACCTATTTGCTAAATGCAGTCGTTATGAAGAAAAATCTTATGAATTACATTTCTGTTATTCTGGACATAATATACAGCATTAATTACACATTCATTCAACAGACACATTTTCACAAGTCTATTACCCAGCCGTAACACCACCTAAAAATACCTATAATAAAGAAGCATCATTTTAAGCAGAACTCTGCATGTAAATCTAACAGTAACTTGAACATCACCACCAATACTTCCAGTCCAGGCTCCGTTTTGGATACGCATTTTTCAAACAGATTCCCTTTCTCTAGGAATCTCTGGGCATGCAACATGGCTGACTGACTCTAGTTCTGTACTGTTTGTCCACTGACATAGCAAGACATCCAAGAATCAACACCCAGGCAAAGTATTGCCTACTCAGGCTGTTCAGACAAGGCTTTGTCTTGCTCCATCCTCTGTTAATCCCTTTAAGTGTGACCTCCCCTCAACATCTGGCAGCAGAAGCTCAGGGGTAAAAATGTAAAATTCCTTTGGGTCATGTCTTTTAACACCAAAGTTGCTGAAAAACTAAAAACCAGAGCACTCTGCATACTCTACTTCTAAGTGAAATGACAGTCTTCTCTTTTGCATCCTTAAGCCAGACTGAAAAATAATGATTTTGATTTTAAGGTCTGCCATGTGCCTTTTCAGCAAGGGGACACCACTGCAGTCACAATCATCAACTTAAAAAAAAAAAAACCTTAAACCACCACCAAATTTTCAAGTCTTAAAAAAAAAAAATAAACAAACAAAACCGAAATGGAAGTTACAGAATCAAGTTACATTTGAACTGCTCCCCTTTTATAACTGTGCTCCCTTTGAAAATCCTAATCAACATTTTAAAAAGAAAAACTTTGATTATATTCCACAAAAAAGGATTGCAATGTCTTCAGTGCAAATGATGATTTTGCAACATTTTTGGAAACTAAGGGACATGACTTTTAGACATCTTTTAACACATTTCAAAAGATAGATCAATACGAGATAATGATTTACTAATCAAATGGGTATTAGATGAAGCCTCACCTTTTTTTTCCCCACTACATGGTGAAATAGAAACCCTCAGTTTTCAGTGCGAAGCGCCTCCTCGGTAGGGCGCCTGAGGGATTCCCCATAGGATGCACAGTTCTAGGGAATGACGATGATGATTGATTTCTTTTTTTATCGTACCACCACACCCAGAATTGTGCAAGCTACACCCAGAGTCTGCATGCTCAAAAGTTTGATTTAATACATAAGATCATTTTTTCCATTGCAAGGTAGAGGAACATAAATTCTGGGGGGAAAAAAACCCAAACAGTGGGGAAACAGCAGCACAATTATGCAGTTTCAAAACTGCATGCACATGATCTATCGAAACCTCAAGGTTTTGGATTTAAAACCAAAAGTTTCAGAGGGCTGAAAGTACAAAAGTGCATTTTTGCTATCTGGTCACCAGAAGCATCTGAAGATCAATGCTAAGTTAGCCTCTAACTGTAGCAACTCAGTTTTTATTAATTTTTATTACAGACTGTCAGCCAAGCAGATGCCACAAAAGAAACACATCTTGGAGAGAGATGTCATCAGGAATATCCTGAAGATACCACAGAACTGCAAGATGTCAGGAGAGGTGAGAGACCAGGAACAATGAGAAATGGAAAAAGCAAGTGGGAAGCTGATGCTGAGCCTCACTGGTAGCACACGAGGGTTCCTCAGTCATCTGCAGCGGGACAAACAGGTGACCAGGACTCAACAGGAGTCTGAGGTTCATCCAGTGAAGCTGACGGAATAAATCAGGAAACGGGAGACAGGATAATCTAATGTTTTTGGCAGATTTGTAATCTACTCTTAGCAGCTGATACCTGTGTGGTTGGGAGATCCAAGCAATGTAGGTGCAAAAGCAGGTGTAGTGGAAAACAAATAGCCAACTTTAAAACCTGTGCTCTCAAGGTTTAAGACCTTTCAGAGCATTCCACCAAGCCATTCCCAAATTACAGGCTCCACCTACGGCTCCTGGGTTTCCCACCCTCCATTGAACAGGAAACAAAATACCACCCTGTGGAGGCTCTGCTGCCATAGATAATGATTGAGCAAGATCCTGCTCAATTTTCAAAAGTGGTTTTGTTTGAAACCTAATTCAACAAGGAGGGAGGAGAGAAAAGGGAGCATCAAAACGGTGCACGCTGTGCTCCAGTTGGAAGCAACTTATCTGCAGGTTTCTTGCTGCTTTGGGAGAGTCAGCTTAAATACAAAATGCAACATTTTGCCTGTGCGCACAGCAGCAGGGCTGAACGTCCCCCACCTCCCTAAGTTTATTGTCCAAATGTTTTAACACTTTGAGCATACAAGTAAAACACTGGCACCACTCTATATATTTTCTCAACAACTAGAAATGAACCCTTTTTTTTTTTTTATGATAGTATGTACTAACAACCCTAAATCTGTTACCAGCCATAAGAAAATTTCTATTTCAGTGGACGCCATGAGTTCCGTGAGTTTATGAATACTCCTGCTTTAAGACACAATCCCATTTTTAAATAATTGGGCACGGGGGGGAAGAAGGGGGAAGAAAACCCCCAAAACCCACCTCTTGGTACCAGCTATTCCATAACAATTTGCTACAAAGTTTTTCACAGCTGAAGGAGCGGCTGTGGCCAGGGGCAGAGCTTGAACCCTGGACTAGATGGACGGTAACACAACAGTTCCTTTACCCTCAGAGTTCACTTCCACAGTTTTCTTTGTCCTAACAAGAGCATTAGCAATTTTTTAAACAACTTTCGGGACGTGCATGGCCTGGAAAACACAAAAAAACCTTAGACTATCCTTTCAAGTGAATAAGTAAAGCATCTGTTCTGCATTCCAAGTGAAGCAATTTTTTTGACTGCACAACCATCAAAATCAAGCAGCCGTAACTCAGACCAACAACCCAGTTCCAACAACTCCAGACAGTATGGATGAGACAGGCTTTTTTTTTAATATTATTTTTTTATTTTACTGTTTTGAGGAAATCTTACTCTCCTCCCCTAGCTGTGAACACTTGCACCCCCATTGGTGCACCTCCTACAAATGGCAAGGCAAGACATGTATTTGCTTAAGCTGAAAAAAATTTTAAGAAATTCATTCCTCAACTGCATAATAACTAGGGGGGATTGTTCCCCCAACTTTGATTTGGCTCTGCATTTTTACAGCCGAGAAACACACTGTTAAGGATTTCAACAGCAATTAGTAGAACAGATCCAGGGGGGCTCAGCAGGCAGCACTGTTTGTTCCTCCATGGGAAACTTCACTCCGCGTGAAGGAGTCCCGCAGCCGGTGGGAGCGATGCTGGGAGGTGGCACACCTGGCTCCAACAGGAAATTGGAATGGCTGAGGTTTTCCTCCAGGCAAAATTCATCCACCCCCAACCCGGGGCTTTGCAGATATTCAACAACCAGGGAAAAAGGGGGAAAAAAAATTTAAATAGAAAAACCATATATGCTACTTCAATGCAAACTGTAACAGTTCCAACATGTTGCTATATGCTGTTACAGCCTGGGGGCTAGACCTTTAATCAGAGTAAGTTATTGTAGATTCAGCCACGGCTCCAGTAGAACCATGTCACCCAACAGCACAAATTTAGCTGCGGGGGCACAACCCCTTTTTCTGTCAAATATAAGAGGGAATACAATACACAGTTTGCACTGGCTTATGCGTTCAGCTCTCCTATGCGAGCACGTGCTCTCCAGTCCTCCTGGCAGCTTGCCGTCAGCGACACTGCAGCTGCAGTATTTAGCCCAAGGGCCAGACCACTACCGCAGGGCTCCAAACATAGCCCCGAGCAGTGCGTCAGAGATGGGCTGGGGAGAGGAAGCTACATCGGTGTTCAGCCTCTGCTGAGAACCATCATGAGAAATCTGCCTATTTCTCCCACAAAGGGTGTGGGAACTGAGTTCACTGTCCTCTTTCTTTCCCAGAAACGGTGCAGTTAGCACAGGGCACGCTGTTGGATGACAACAGTAAAATCTAGAAAACAAAAACACAGGAGGCTGAGATCTGGTGATGTTTTCGTCCATTGGTTTTGAGGGAGATCCCTCCCTTGCCTTACTCAGTTTCCTGTTGTTCTGTACCCTCGAGAACCTTTTTTTTTATTTCTGCAGTGTCCACAGCTTCATTTCAAACAGTGTTTTGTACAGGTTTCCTCTTTAACACATTTCAGATTTCTTAACTAGTTTTTACTTGAAACCCCTCTTTCTCCAAAATCTCATCCTATACCCCTTTCAATGTTTTCTGTGTTGTACTCACCACTTCTTCCTTCTCTTCGATCTCAGTCTTCCCTTCTACTACTCCATTCACTTCAGTTTCTACACAAACATTTTTATTCAGTATTTAAGATGTGGGTGAAATTTAAAGCACAAGCACCCATCAGATGCATAGGGCCAGGGGCAGGAAACACAGTATCTCTGCAAATCTCATTCTGGAATACAGCAATGTTTATGGAGTGACAACCAACACACACTGAACAGGTGATTCCTACCAAACATGGTAAAACCGTATTTGGAGGCTGCTTCGGGTTCCTTTCCCTGCTCCTTCCCCAGCCCCAATGTTTCGTACAGTAACTTTCACCCTGTTCCAACCTCAAGGCCCAAAATCATTGCTGAAGTAGCAAGAATCTAATGAATGTAAATATTTGCTCAGGGTTAAGTTACCAAGAGAAAATTTCTGCTCAGAGCCTGCAAGCTCAAAGAGAAAGAATAAAAAGAGGCCAAGAGTTTAAGAAAACTAGAGCCCAGTGTTAAATTCGTCCATTACAGTCAGACACCTGCCTGCTTTTCAGAAGTCTAAAATAAACAGGAGAAACCTCTGACATCCAAGCGATATTTAGATGTCTCCCTGCCTTCCAAATAATACCGGGACTACTGGGCTCTTTGGACTTTTAGAAATCAGATTCTTTAATATGAAGGCTGGTAGCCTCCAAAAATCTCCATCTGGATTGCCATGGTGATGTGTACAGATGTGTATACTGCGTGCAGACACTGTACCCAAACACCCCATCCAAAGGATAGAGGATGGGCTTCCAGTAACAGGCTTACATCTAACCAGAGTCCAAAGCGTCAGCGTTGTAGCCCTTCACATTAATTAAACAGCTCAAAGAGTACCATAAATTAACAGTAGAGGTAGCTACACTTAAAGCAGTGGCTCTGCATACTTCAACAACAGAACATTCAAAATGCTTGAAGAGAGAAAAATGGCAAATGTAACACAAAACTGATTCATTCAGCAGTCCAGCATAAAAATATTCTCCTTGAATCTTCTTAAAGCCAAAGAATTTCTAAGCAGCAGCTGAAAAAATTCAAGAACTAGAATTATCTTCCAAAAGGCAATGCTTCAGCATTTTAACATATAATTTCACTAATATAATTATTCATGGCCATACTGAAATTCATGAGGACCTACAATGTTTAGCAGTTCCTCACCGCTCACAGCAGTTGCCAGTGGTCTGCTCCATCCCTCTCTGTTAACGCCTTGAAGATTCTGTCATCCCAAGAGATGCCTTTTCCTACCACTAACAGATTTGAAGACCGTGAACTGTACATTACTCCGTTCACTGCCTGATGACAGCTTCTTACCCAGCATCAGGAGCTTGCTTCAGAACAGCAGTCAGTACTTCCAACACATTTAAATGTCCCATAGAAGCCTGTGCAATTTAAAAACTTAAAAATGGTTATTCTTGCTTTTAATAACACTGAGCTCTCTAAAAAGCCACGAGCATTTAAGAAAGACACAAAAGTTGGTAACGCTTAACACATTTCTTCAAGACAAAAAAGCTCCTTCTCCAGGCTGTTACTGCCCAACACGAGTAGAGCGGGACTCAGGAAGGCCCGTCTGACCGGCCCCTTTGGCAATGCCATGTGACAGCAAGCCCAGACTTCCCAGTCCCACCACCAACGCACATTACATCATTCAGGCAGGACCAAGTGTCTTAAAGCAGGAGAAAAATCGCATTTTAGCAATTCTGCAACTTTTAATGCTGACAGTTGACTGTCAAAGAGCCATGGGTTTTTAGAGTTCATAAGCAAAACACTAATCATACTAAGAGAAAGAGAAGAAAGAGAGAGGAAGAAAATAGTCTGACGGTATCTGAAGGGTTATTCAGACAGCCCGGCTCCAAGGTAGGAACCTCGACCCTCTGTTAATGGAGCTTCTGGAGGTGACAAGTTGATGAAATCACCTCTCTGAGCCCCCCAAGGACCCTGCAGGGAATCCTGCATGAGATGACTGAGGCTATGCTATGTAAACAACCTCCTCTCCCCAACCTTCTTGCCCAATTCCCTGCCCAGCCTTCGCACAGCAGTTAAATCGCTGGCTCTGTGTCCTGCACTAGGGTCTTAAGCCTGGCCAAATAGTAAGAAAAGTACAACACAGAAAACAAGGAAGCGGGCAATACCAATAAACTCTGAAATACAATTGCATTTCACAGAAAGATGAAAATAGCAACAAAAGTCAGTGACACTAGAAGAGAAAGCAGGGAGAACAGCGTTTTGAGAGGTAGCAGTCAGGGACCACAGAGGCAACATGCTCTAAATAATGCCATTTAAACTCAGTAACTAACCCTGAGAAGCCAGGTCGCAACTGTGCGCCCTAGGTATTTCTCATAGAAACACATGGTGACTACTGCCAGAAAAAGCAATGGCCATGCCAGTGAGGGAATGGAGATGACCATCAGGCTGTCGCTCCATTTAGCACTGCAGGAGAGGACACCGTGCATTAGCATTTCTTCTCTGCGCTGGTATAGCATTTGCCCAGTGTCGAGGTAAAGCAAACACGCAGCACTTTAGTACTAGAAACTCCTAATGACAGCCAGTACACATACACTGAAAAGCCAAAAACCATGAAATAAAATTCAAAGACCCATAACATTTTAAGACATTGCTAAATGTAAAATGCAAACATAGTTATACTAAACCTCGCTTTTAGGAGATGGCTGGGGAATGGGAGGGGGGAGAGTAGAGGGAGAGGCAAAAAGTTTCACTGGAAGCACTTTTCAGTTGTACCTCCACTATTGTTCCACCAACAAAGGCCTTCTCAAATTTCACTACTCATAACCTCCAAACCAGCCAGAGTTTCGTGCCGTGACTGACTGCCTTCCAATTACTGTACGCTCCAGAGAATGCAACACTCATCTGCAAACATCTATTCCCAATTTCACGTGGATTTTCACGGTGGAGGTCCGGGGTTCTCTGCTTGGGGGAACCAGCTCGGTGCTCAGTGGGGAGTTCGAGGGGAATGCAGAGGACAAGAAAATGAGAGACCTGAGAGCTGGTGGTGGGTATGCAGCATGGCTTGAGAGCTGCCACATCATGGAAAGAACTAGCTGAGGAGTTCAACGATACTCCCTCATAACTTCTCCCTCCTTTCTCTCACTTGTACCTTAGTCCACCTTATCTCAGGCTATCTCAAACTCTATGTTTCCACATCTGAAAAATATATGGGGTTATTTTTTTACTTAAAAGGAACTTTCAGCTAGTTCAGAGAACTTGGAACAAGAGACATATTTTGCAAATGGTACCAATATTCATCATTATGCAAGAATCGTAAACCAAGGTCTCTCAAGTGAAACACTTGTTTTCACATTAAAATTTGCTAACGCTGACAAAAATACTGCAGTAATAACTAATTACTACTTTTAATCTGCCACACTATTTTGTCCACTGAGACAAGTTAATGTCTACATAATCAATAGCTCAAATCTCTCACATAGTATCTGTATCTAGTCTTGGGAGCTAGAAGTATTTATTACTTAGGTGTTACCAACCACCTCTTTTAAATAGTTTCAAATTCATCGAGTTTTCAGTATTTAGAAAATGAAAAATATTTTAAATGTTTACAAAACAGCTTGAAGAAGAAAATGAATCTTACCCAAAAGCATTTTACAATTTTATAGCTTTAGCAGGAACCAGTGTACAGAGAGGAAAGAAAGCATTTATCACATCATTGTTGCATTTACACTCTCTGCCCTTCCAATTCTCATATAGACCACGCAGTCACACTCACCAAAGCAGGACCATCTGCACCAATATTACTGCTGTCCAATAACCTTAACAAGATCCCTAAAACAAAAAAAGGTACAAACAATTTGAAAAAAACCATTCACGCATTATTATTGAGCTGGGTCAGTGGTAACAGACAAGCTTCAGTCAGGAACATCCAGTGTCCATTCAGCTGGACACTTTACAGACACACGGGAAGACAAAGCTGTTCCGAAAGACCTCCTACAGCAGTTAGTTGTTTATTTGTCATTGAAAACCAGTGGGAAACACATGGATTTGAGATAGCATTTCAGAGGGCAGCAGCCCCCCATATCGCCCCATCTCACACAGCTTGTTTGAGAACAAGGCTTCCCCAAAACGAAACACACAGCAACCTGATCAGGGAGCTCAGAGTATAAAACCCCTGGGATGCTTTGAAAAACCCAGCCACAAAGCCTGGCTTGAAAACACTGCAACACAAACAACACACAAGTAAAAAATCTTCACTTTGGATTCTGACTTTCCAAGTCTTTCCCTCCCAGTGTCCCAGGGTCTCACAACCTGCTTCCACTGCTACTGACCTAAGACAGTCTTCCTCACTCTGGATCATGCTATGGAAGCTCATCCCACACAAAAAGCCACAAGGACCATCACCATTCTGCTTTGACTCCACCATTTTTATTGAACAAAACATCCTCTCTTGCATCTCAGAGACACCTCAAGATCAAATAAGCTTTGAAGTCCCAACCTCCTCACACATTATCGCCTCAGTCAATGTTTGGAGTTTGGGGGACATCCACAAGAACTCTGCAGGTCAGCATTTCCCGTGGCATTACTACACCTCACTGGACTTCCTTAAGGAAAGGGCAACCTAGTACCAAACCCCTGTCTTTCTTCCCCATCTCTGCGGAAGATACCCGACAGGGCTTGCATCTGCACATTTGGAAAGAGGAAGAGCTCCTCTGGGCAGAAAGAGTCCTGGCTTCATTTTCAGCAAGAGTTTTAGACATACATTTAAATGCAAGAAGCTGCAGCAAAGGGGACTGGGACAATGGAGCAATTCCAGCTCCATTCTAGAATGACTGAAGCCAGGACTACACGAGCAGGACACATTTGATCAAAGTCACAAGAGCAGGCAAGCTTAGCCTCTACAGACTTCCATTAGATCACCACTCTAGGTGCCGTAAGTCTGAAAACAGAAATAACTCACTGAAGACAACCAGTGTCAGCAAAACTACATATTCACGCATATGGCGGGATATGTATAGCACCTATCCACAAGCACCTAACGTGAGAGCCCCAGCTCCTTCTGTAACTAATGGAGAGAACAGCTGCTAACACAGGTATTCCAGCTCCTGCAGGCTCCAACCCACGTGGGAGGACCTGTCTCCAAACTTAACGTACTGAAGTCTGGCACCCGAGTAGTTCAGGAGATGCCAGAAGTCAGATTGTCTGAATATCCCTGGGCCCAGGGCAGATGGGGAACCTCAGCAGGTCTACAACTCACCATAATCTTTCTTGGGTTGATCCAGCCTTCACCTACCCGAAAAGCAGGGCAGAGAACTTCCATTTTTTAAAAATAAGGATTTATTTCTTCAAACAAAGGAATTCCTTTAAACTCAATTTAATTTTTATCAATTTTTTTCTAGCTTTATTAAAGTTAGAAGACATACAACATTAACAACTGGGTCATAAATGAGCTAAATCAGGAGCAAAACCACCTTGCTTATTTCAGGGTATGATTTTATAAACACAGCTCTGCTAGTTTGAGTATGAACTGCATAACTAAAACATCCTAACAGCATTGTGAAAACTAGCTTCCCATTAAAAATAAAGTTATTACAAAGAATGCAAGAATACTTCTATCAATGTCTTTGTCACCACACATATCCCATTTACATTCTGCATACTTCTCCGCATGGACAACAAAAGCAATTCTGGTCATTAACAATTGCCAGTAGTCTCTTCCACTCTTTGGTGCTGCTGTGTATCAGGCACTGCAAGAAGTGGTTAGTCCCGGATTCTTTTAGGTTGTAGAGCCATTTTCCTTTGTGTTAAAATTCCCTAAAGCTTCCAAGGGAGCTAAGGTAGAGTATATCCCTTTAACATAGTTTAACCACTCCTAATATTTGGAATGGAAAATGTGACTTAGGTACTGAGGTTTAAAAAACAGCTACGATGTATGCAGCCAATTTTCTAAACATGAATCTCATAAGGTTTTTCAGGGCTTTTTTTTCTTTCCTTCTTTTTTTTCTGCATGAGAATGTAGGGCTTACAAGAAACAGCCAGCTAAATGCAACAGACCATTATGGCTCAGAGGTTTCCAATTTGCAACTAGAAATGGTTTACATTATAAGTACTAACAGCTCCAAAAGGTATTTAAAAAGGAGAGAGTGGAGAAAAAACTTAGCATTTCATAAGTGCCTAAATATGGATTGGCAGGAAATAAATTTGATCTATGCAGTTAATAATAGTCTTACCAAAATAAGTGTTTAACAGAACTGGTTTTATGTGGTTTTAGGAGAACTAAAAATATATTTACACAGCTTAGTACTGTATTTACTCAAACGAGCAATCTCTGAGCATTGTCAGCCGTACAGAGACAAGGCTGTCCTAGGTGCCTGCAGACGACCACCAAGTCTGCAAGTGAAGCACCGCGGTGTAACTCCCCGCAGCCAGTGCTTCTCCTCCCCGACGGTGGAAGACCAGGGCAGCAGCATTTGCCAGCTCCAGCTGAAGAGCTCAGGCCTAAAGAGGGCTGGTTCGGACCCCACTTACAATGGGTTTGCCTTAGAAACACGCTAGCCCGCTCAAGGGAATGAAAAAAAAAAAAAAGAAAAGGTAAAAAAACCCAAGAAGTTAAGCGTCGCCCCGCATCTGTCCAGGCTGCTCCGCTCCAGGCCGGGCCCGAGCCCCCACCCCGCGGGGCGGCCCGACCCCCGCGGCCCCGGGCCACCGCCTCCCGCCGCTC
>JAVKLA010000036.1:148947-166968 GCA_034782735.1 Sagittarius serpentarius | reverse complement strand
ACCGCGCCGGCTGCCGGGGGAACCAGGTGCCGCTCCCGGCCCGGGGGCGGCGGCGGGGGAGGAAAGCACCCGCCCGGCCTAGCACTTCGTTACGGCCGGGAGGCGGGGGCCTCGCTGCAGGCCGCGGTGGCGGGGAGGGGAGGGGAGGGGAAGACCCCCCCCACCTCGCTCCGCTCCCGGCCTCCTTCCCGCCCGGCCCCCCGAGCGGCTGCGGGGAAAGTAACGGCCACCGCTTGCGTGGCCCTCGGGGACAGCGCTGCGAGGGGCTCCCGCTGAGCCAAAAAAGTCCCGTGCTGACAGAGGGCCGCGTCCCGCTACCCTCGCGCAAACCGGGCGGGCTCCGCCGGACGCCTGGCCTGCCGGAGGCAGCCGGCTGGGAGAAAAGGGGCGCGCAGGCCCGCGGGGACACCCGCGCACACCACAGAGAGGGTTCTCCCTGTTGCCTTCGTCGATAAATAGAAGGCGTCCCCTGGGCAAAGCCCAAAATCACGTCAAAAGCAACAGAAAGGGAGGCTTCAAAAGGCTATGAGCTCCCACACCAGCTGCTGCCTTCAGGGCCACGGGTGCCTTGGGGCAGCTGCTGGGGGCGGCTGTAGGGCACCTGGTGAGGCCCAGCTGAGGCCGCGTGTCCCAGGGCGGTGGATGGCTCCCCAGACGGGCGTCCTCTCCTCCACACACATGTCAGAGAGCAGCTCAGATACGAGCCCTGTGGTTTGGTCCCCTCAGGCAACCGCCATCTTCCCACCTCCCAGAAACCCACCCCAAGCCACAAGGTCTTTCAGGGCTTCCTAAAAAGTCAGAGCAGGAGGTGCCCCCTGACTCCCTGCTGGGTGCCTCGGACAGGGAGCAGGACTCACCAGGAGTGACCGCAGCTGAGCCGAAGGGTGATGCTCTCCTCGGAGGGCGGCACGTCGTTAACACGGCACTGGTGAAGTGCTCCTTCCGCAGAGGGTGTGCTGCAGCCAAGGTAAAACCCCTGCCTTTTCAGGTGAGGTACATGTTTAAAGGCGAGCTTTCTGAGACTTAAGATCTTCGGCTCCTCATCACAAGGCGTAACTAACACTAAGCAAAACAAATGTATTAAGCTTAAAAGCGTCTATCGAGCAACCTATCTCTGAAAGAATGAAACTGTGTAAAACTGTCTTCACGAAGGCATTTACCTTCAGGAAAAAATGCAAACCAGTAAATGCAGTGGTTAACTATGTTGGGCTTTAGTCTATTTTTTATTACCCAGTAATTGGTCATTGCGCCTTATCTTTCCCCTGAAATGTCCAGCTTTGATGTGGGCCCCATTATGGAAATATACTTTTGGATAACTTCAGTCGTGTGGTGGAATGGAAGAGTATTTTTGTAATGAAATTCATAAAATGGATTTCTTTGGACTAGTTATTCCAGAATAAAAGGAATGGCTGTTCTAGAGTAACTCTATGAATAGGATTTAGTTAAACCAGAGTAAGAAAGCAGATTTATCAGTATGAACCAACCTGGATTTCTTGATGTTACTTTTGAAATCCTGTTACCTTCAAAATCCTACCTCAAAGCATTAATATACATATACAAATTTAATATACAAATAATGATTTTGGAGATTAGACTCCCCGTATTTATTGCTGTACGAAATGGCTATAGCTCCCTGAAAATCAGTCCTGTCCTTTAGAGGTGATCTGCCTCATTGTCCTAAAGTACTTTCACCAGAGCAGATCTGAGCTTACCAACTGTTGCTACATGGTTGTCAGATGTAACAGCTGTTCAGCAGCAGAAACTAACTTAAAAATTGTTGAAAATTACCCAGGTACTTTGCTCTCAAGAAGGCAAGGTCTATGCTATAAAGTATAAAGCTGAGACAAACAACTGTTTACTTTCAGCATTTACGCATATTTGATATAGCACCAGAACACCAAGCCACCAGCATTCTCTAAAAGGATCATTTTATTTCCTGTCCAATTCTTTCCACACTCTAGACAGCATTTTGGTTTGATTTGGCTTTTTCCTTGAGAATTAGAATGTTTTTTGTTGTAGGTGCTCTCAACTCTTACAGTCTGGGCATTTGTGGTATTTAATTTGTATCCTTGACCAGAATGAGTTGAGCAATTCTGGAGGGAGTTTACAATTTAAGCAAACATTAAATGGCAGCCCTTACTTTTGGCCAGCTAAGATTGTAACAAAGGCCCAGTATAAGCTTCTTCACATCTAAGAATAAGACGTTTCTTCAACCAAGGTTAAGTAATTCGGAGTCAGAGAGCAGTTTCAGTAGATAAGCAATGAAGAGAAGAAAGGCTCTTTTTTGCAACTCTGCTAGGGATTTGAAGGAATAAAAGCTACTGAGAAGGTAGGCTGACGCTACCAGCAAAAAAGCAGAACAGTACAGATTTGGTTTTAGAACAGGAAGGTGTTTGCTGGGACACTTCCTCCGAGTATTGCAACTTTTTTCCCCCTGCACTGAGAAGCATCCAATCCTTTAATAGCACGAGGAACAAAACCTGGGATTGTGCTTTGTGGCACGGTTTATGACTCCTGAGTAAAAGCGTAGCACTTAACCTGTTACTGAGTTGCAGGCTCTAGATCCATATCCATCTCTGTTAAGCCCTTTCGTCCTAACCTGACTATCTCAGGCACCCAAGCTGTTCCCCTCAGTGTCTCATGAAGGAAGTCGTAATAGGAACAGGTCTGCCTTGTCAACATTTCTGTCACTTCTGCTGTTCTCTGTTCTTAATCTCAAAGAAGTCAAAGCTTCCATTAAATAGAATAGAAACTGATTGGCAATCTTCTGCTTTGAACTGGATCTTGCTGAGAACCTTAAGGTCTTAGTTTTATTAAATCTTATTTGCAAATGCAAATTGCACTTTGTACCCAGTACAATATACTTCTTTCCCTTAAGCTTTGAAGCATTGGGCAATGTCCCTTGAATGTGGTCTTTACCGTGGGATATTTTTTATTGTTTTCAAACCCTTGATGTCTAATGCACATGTGTGCAAGGGTAAGAGAAAAGGGTCAATAAATGCAGTGTAAGCAGTTAGTAAGGTTCACACAAATACTCATTCTTTCTCCCCCCAAAAAGAAAAAAAGTTGCCTGTCATATCGCATTAAAATTCTTTTACAAGAAGAGCGCTCTCAACACAAATTAATTCTCCCTCA
The DNA here is from genome assembly GCA_034782735.1 of Sagittarius serpentarius. Classification (NCBI taxonomy): domain Eukaryota; kingdom Metazoa; phylum Chordata; class Aves; order Accipitriformes; family Sagittariidae; genus Sagittarius; species Sagittarius serpentarius. The sequence continues at coordinate 163,833 of JAVKLA010000036.1, read as the reverse complement.
TGGCAGGCTTTGCAGTTAAATAAGGATTACCATTGCATGTCCACGAAAGATGAATCTAAAGAGGGTAAAAACAACCCCTTATAGATTTAATGAGACACTAGAGACCAAGAAGCTAGGGCTTTGCAAATACATGGGTTTTGTCTGACATGCTTTTCATGTAAGAGATGCATGTTGTGTTCTCTTCCGGATGATGTAATCCTCAGGGTGACCCTCATGTGCTTTTGCCATCATATGACACTCTACTGAATATACAAAGTTCCTTTGTGTACAGAGTCCTTATTTATAACTCTCGGAATTTTGATCAGAGCTTTTTTTTTCCTTTGAAGAGACTACTTTTCATTTGAAGATGAAGATTTGAAGATTACTGTAACATGTCTCGAGTATTTATGCAATGTCATTTTTGTGAATTTGAAACTGAGCCTTTTCAATTGCAGAGAAAGAAGTACTGCTTTATTTCTCATTCACAATGACATTAAACTAGCAACTGTGATTAAAAAATTAAAATTTATGGCAGCACTGAAACCGATTCTGTTGCTTTCACTTTAAATTTGCAAAAAAGTGGGAAAAAATGATTCATCAAAGGTAGCTTTCAAGGGGAAATATTTTTAAGCTGAAACCCAACTGAGGTAGGGTTTAGCAAGTTTATTCCATATTCACCAACACCACTTACCGGAGCAGCCAGGAATCCAGAGGCAAAAACCCACAGAACAACAGAGAGACAAAAATAAGGAACTGCAGATAGAAGTAAAGCAGTCCTCCATTCAGGACACAAGTCCTGTAGCAGCTTTTATGCTCGGGCATAAGATTTTTATAGCAGAGTGGAATAGTCTGTATTTTATCCCCACTTCATAAAGGAGTTGAACTTAAATATTTACTAGGGCTTGTATTCTGAATCAATGTTAATCCTCCTTAACACTGAGGCATTTGAAATCCTGGACTTTCTAATTTCACTGGTATTGTTTATACACTGGCTTAACAGTTTTTTTCATATAAATTGAGTCAGATCTTCTTAAGGTAATATACATTGAAGTTATCTGGACTCTCTGAAAGCAGAAGTAGGTTCATATCACAGATAATGAATGATCAGAGTGTGTCATCTCCAGAGCCAGATCTTCACAACGAAAAATGTTGTTCTTGGAGTCCCCAAGGAGGGCAACAGAGCCATTCTTCCTCTTTCAAATGCTGGGCTGGGGAAAACAATAATGCTGTTGCCCTTACTTGACAAATAACCACGAGCTACAAGGACGGTGGATCCACTTGCTTTCTTCTGTGTCTCTGGTGTAAAGTGAGGGTAGTACCCTAGATCATTAGGGGACTCCTAATATCCTGACCAGAAAAGCTACACTTAATGTGTGACTATCCACACTTACAGGAGAGGGTGATGAGAACGAGGAGGTGTTACTGACCTCTAGCTAAAAGCTAACATGGGTGGCAGCCAGCAGACTCTTGATCTCTTAGAGTGTCTCTGTTTGCTAGCCACAACCAGAATACCAAGGCTAAACTTACGACAGAATACAGTAGCGTTACAGAAACCTCTGTGCATATATTAGATTCTGTTTACTGTGGGTTTGCATTTATATTTTTAGACTACTGAAAGCTGTAGACTTGTCAGATGTGTATATTCATCTGCAGAATTGGGGATGAACTCAGTGACCCAGAAGGTCCTTTCAACTCCCATCTTCGTAATTTATTTTGTATCACTTTATAAAGTAAATGAGGAGTTATAGCTTGTCACCATTTGGTTAAACATTTCCAAACAACGCTGACTTTCATACTACCCTCAAAAACAAGATATGCTTTATGAATTGAATCATCTGACATGGCACAGATGCATTGAGGCTGATATTTTTTCAAAGCAATGTCTTTCAGGAACATAAACTCCATTATTCAAAAGGAAAAGAAGAGAGGTACCTAAATGCTCCTAGAATTGGGCAGGATTTAGGCTGAGCTTTTTCAGAAATTATTAGTTACATATTTAAAAAATCTAAAGTGCATTGTAGATTTTAACCCAAAGTTTTCAGTAACCTAAAATCAGCCAAATTGAGATTCTGTCAAGTTTGTGGCTTTGATTGGAGAGGTACTAAAACTGGAATCTCTGTCAAACAAGAGAGCGAAATACTGTTTTTCTGGGCACTATTAGATTAGAAATTTACTCCAGCTTTGGCCTGAAAGAGGCTGGAAATGTTGACTTTTAAGACATGCCACAATGGTCTGGCAGACAATAAGGTTTAGCTTTCAAACAGGAAGAGAGAATTACAGCACTTGATTATTGTCATCCTAGTCACTGTTAATCTGTGTTCAGAAACAAGCACTGACTTATTTTGAATTTTGATAAAGGCATTCTCATCTCTTTTTCACTCTAAATCCATCACATCAGTTACATAATTATTCCGTGACTTGTGGGTGACCCTGCAAATCAGTCGAAGCCAAAATATTTAGAACTTCTTTACTCTGGGAAAAAAAAAAAAACCACCAAAATGGTTAGTACAATATTTATGTAATCTATTACTAAATCATCCAGAATACAAACACATATCCTTTAAAAATAGATTATCTTTGACCCTTCATGAAACTACTAAAAGGTTCTCATACAATAACATTCTTGAATGATCATTTATAAAGTTTCAAACCAGCCATAATCAATCGCTCTTCTCACAGTCTTAGTCCATGTGTTACCACGCTCTTGATGAATGCAACAGTATCAAGAATTACCCACAGCTTACTGCTGCAGCCCTCAAAGCTGCCCTTATGACCATGTCTTAATATGGTGGTAATTACAGTTCTGCCCAGCCCATGATTGGGCTTAGCAAAGTCATAAAGCAGAGGAGAGAAAGGTCTACGTATAGCTCCTGCCCTGCAATGATGTGCCTGTGTTCTGTCACACGGAAGCTCTTCTGCCGCATCTGTCCTCAGGAAAGCAGGGAAATAAACCTGATTTATTAAAGCACAGTAAGTTTGCATCTCCTGTCTTCAAGGAGTCAGATGGCCAACCCTCTCATAAAATTTATTGGGTAGGCTGAATCAGCATAAGCATCTTATGTGACCTCTTCAAAAACAGTTTTCTAAATCTAATCTAATTTATATACTTGTATAAAGCCTGAACTTCCTTGAAAATAAGAAACTGCAAGTGGCTTTTTAGCCAAAGGACTTTGTGAGGCTCAGATCCATTTGTGAGGCTCAAATCTGTTTGTGAGGCTTAACTACACCAACTATTCTACCACGTGACTTTACTCATGAGGGAAAAAATACAACTGAAGATGAACTACAGACCCAAGAGTGGAGTTTTTTAAAATCTCTGAGGGAAATCAAGTCTTTCCTGGAGCTCTATTAGCCTTTACTTGTTGATTAAATAATAGAATTATTTACTACTTTTGATGTAACAGGTCCATCTCCTGTTGAGAAATGACACCAATTTTGGAAGGTATGCCACTGGAATTAATTACTGTAGTTTCTACATTAGCACTAGGCAGCAAAACTTCATAAACTAATGAAAATAGGCTTTTCATTTTGGTACTTAGAATTCAATTACCTAGTCCTCAGTTTGCTCAACTTTGTTTTTCTTCCCATTATTATTAATAACTGAGTAACCTATCTCAGACTTTTCTCCACCAGTATCGAGAAAGGAACAAAACTTGTCTGTGTGTAAATTCTTTCTGCAAAAGAGAGGAAGACTGCACCTCGGTCAAGACTGAACCATTAAAAAAGGAAAAGGTGGCAGCGTTAGTGCAAGCCATTACATTTCGGTCTTTCCTGTGTATTCGTCAAATTCCCTTGAAACATTCTTGGGCCAGTGTTTGCCCACATCTTTACGGACATCCACACCTTACCACGATTCAGTAGCAAAGTTCCATCCTCTTTTTCTTGCCTTCATACCTTAATGCTCCCCACTGAAGTCTAGGATTTCATTCAGTCTTATCACAGAGACAGGCTGTTTGGCACTGGGGATTGGTTTTTACCAGATGGTAAAAGCATCTATGGTATTATTTCTCTTTTGTGAAGAGTGATAGTAACCACAAAAGTACAGCATGAGTTCAGGTCCAGTACAGAAGAGAGCAATCACCCAGACACATCTTTCTTCATAACTTTTCAGACTAGTTGATCATGTTGTGACTGGACACTGGATTTTCCTGCAGTCATTGAAAAAGGGGAAAAAAAGTTCCATAAGTAAGGAAATTGCCATTGAAGGCATAATGAGTAGGGGACACAACCAAAACCAAAGCACATAACATTCCATAAGCAAAGCTATCCTGTCTCTGAATGATTCAGTGCATGGCAGAGCCCTGACCTGACAGGTACACCTTTCCCAAAATGAATGTTGAAGCAAGCTAGAACAGAAACAGCAAGAAATGACCAATGAGGAGACCAGAGATGCAGGAATTCACCATCGCTCCTTAATGGAAAGTAGCTCGGGGGTGGCAGAAAGCAACAATGCACTTCTCCCATCAGCTCTAAATCTTTTCCTGATCAGTTGCAAAGCAAAAGCAGATTCCTGGTTCTCTGACTCCTAAAAATAGCATGAGGTCCCAAACAGTGATGGCATGACAGAGAAGAGAGCCAAAGCACGAAAGCTTCTATAAAATTCCGTATTTAAGTACCTTCTATCTGCCATGCATGTGTGGCCATGCTACCCATTAGGTAATGAGATTTATGATTTATTTCAATAGTTTTAGCTTTGATCCTCTCTGCACAGGGGGACCCAATGTATGCTGCAAGACCCTCTGCAGTGCTTGCCTAGCTGCTTACCTTTCACAAAGACCCTGCGCAAACTGGTAATGCCGGTAAGTGGTGAGCAGAAAATATGTAGAAGTACACACTTATTTGCAACTGCCTCCCCCAGAACTGGCCACAGTCTGCTGTACTCACCCACGATGAAGTCTTGGCCATGCTGTTTTGAAACAGTGCTCTCAAACTCTGGATTAAGGACGGGCAAAGTGGAAGATCCAGGCTGAGCTCTTGCTGGTTGAAAACCACTCTTTCAAGCCTGTTGCCCTAATGTGCAGCTGGAAACATAGCTTTTGCTGGCTTGCAACTCATTCCTGCTATGCATTAAGATTAGCAGGCAGGGCAGGTTCCTGGTCACAGCCGGTCCAGTGCAAGCCCAAAAGGGCTGATGATGTGACATACCGACAAATGGCATACACTCAAGAACCAAGCTGAGTTACCAGAGATCCAAAAAAAAAGTAGAAAAATGTCTTTGCACTTGTGGTTCCTTTTATTGTCTATCACGTGATTCTTAGGGTAATCAGTTGCAGCAATGGTAACCATTCATAAAGCTTTATGGTCCAAACCTGCCAAGCCAGCGACTTGTCAGAAGAGCAAGAAATACATTCAAGATGAGCTGTGAAAAGCTACGGGGAACGCTGGCAAAGCTAAACAGAGGAAGAAGCGGCGGGGCGGGGGGGAGGAAGAAGAATTCTTGAGGCAAAAGGCACATCTTGTAGCGTGGAAGAAACGTGACCATTTTTGCTTTGCTATCAGCTCACGTTTTCTCTGCAGCCAGCCAAGGACACCGGGTGCAGCCGGCGCTGGAGAGCCGCTCTGTATCGCCCTGCCATCTCGTGTTTGCCTGGCAGAACTGCTCCAAAATAAAACCAAGGAGTTGCAAGCAACGATACTGCGCGTCCAAGCGTAATGAGTGTATCCCTTTTACATTTTTTACCATTTAGTTGTGAATGGAAGTATGTCACATAGAGCTGCAAACTAGATACAAAGCTTTTAAAGTGCTCACTGCAGGAACGTACCCTTAACCTGGAATTAGTTAACTAAGGCTGAAACAACCCTTTACAAGGCTGCGGAAAGCCAGAGAGAAGGAAAGAATTACCAAGGCATCCAGTCTTTTCCCAGCGAGCTGCAGGGAACTTATTCACGGGGTTTGCCTTTTAAAATATTTTAATGTTCTATAGGCAAGACCTCAAAACGAGCCACTGGCACTAAATTTAAGCATTGGCATTTGGGCTTCTATAGGTTTTTTGTTGTTGGGTGTTTTTTTGTATCCTGATACCTGGGAAAGAGTTTTTGGAAAGATGGGAACAAGATCTATCTCCCATTCTGGATTCTCCTCTCTTCTCTTAGACCACAGTCAATCTTATTTCATGGAGCTGAGATAACGAAGAGCTGTTCCAGACATTTAGCAGTTCTGTAATTAACAGAACATGAGGGGGCTGAGCGGGAAATTTGGCCCTTTCAGCATAAATGCCATGTGGAAGAAAAGACAGTTCAGATCTTCAGTGGCGGCCAGACTTGTGAAGAATATGACTTAATGGGCACCTTCGTATTGGCCAGATTCCCCAGCCATGCTGCGTAAACTTATCTGCTAATACGAGTTTTAACTCACCTGTCCAAATCTATTCCTCGATTTGCTGGGCACTAAGAATAAAAAACACGGCCAGAAAGGTCAAAGAACAAGCAATCCTGTCACGTTTTCAATGAGCAGGTGTCCTGCCTAGCAAGGACTTCCACTCTTGCCTCCCCTCTAGTCTCTTGAAACTCACTTGGAAAAATTTTCTTCACACTGTTTAAAGCAGTTTTAGACTGCCCAGTATAAACAACCACACATGAGAATAGTTGTATTTTGTGTCAGGAGCCCTAGTTGTCTGTAATCACACGAACCCTGCAACCTTTTTTTGTGAACATACCACTACAGCAGACTGAGAACAGCATCTGCGCTTACACCTTTCAGCTGTGTGCACCGAAGGCAGGCTGAGGGAGGGACTTCTAGTGGGGATGTTGCAGAGATGCAGGCTCTAAAGGAGTAAGGTAGAGCTGCGCACTACGTGGTTATCACAGTGGCATCACAGCTGTGAATATTAAGTTCTAAAACACTCGGGGACCGACTGCCACATTACCCATACCAATCTTGTGGCTCCCTTTCTGTGGACCTGTCCTGCATGCCCGGCTTTCTTGCCTCTCGGCCTAATTGCCCTTTTGTTTCTCTCTATCCATGACTTTCTGCACTATTTGCAGAGGGTACTGAAGGTCACAGATCCCCCAGCCCTCCCAGGAGTGTGCCCATCACTAGGACAAGGTATCAGAGTGTCTGGGCTATTTTAGCTTTGGAAGCTGGTACTGACACAGACGCTGACTTGGCTGGTAGCTTTCCATAGGCAGCCAGGCAACAAACTTAGTTCTCTTAGTATAACAACATAGAAACTAATTTAGTTAAAACCATGTTTAAAAGCCACCTAACCTGAGGCAGGTCAAATGCATCTGCTTACACTTGATATTGACAATCAGATAAGTATAGCTGTATTTAGATTGACTCAGATATTAATCAGAAGAAATATCCTGATATACTTTGATAGGAAATCATTCTATGAACTGAAGCTTAAAGAAAGAGGATTGCTGCAACCCAGGAGATTTGCATGAGACATTCTGAAACAACACACAAAAGCATTCAAGTATGCCAGGGAACATACTCCTCTCCCACACGTTCTTCTCATTTTCTTGCACTGTTCCTTCTTCCTGTAGTCTTGTGTGCCTCTTCCTAGTCCCTGACAGCTAATAAATGTGCTAGATGATCCCTTTAAGGTGGAGAAACGCACAGTATGCAGTCTGCACTACCAGACTACACTAAATTGCCAGCTGCTTTTTTGGAATTGAGTTGTTCCTAGGCTTTATGCCAAACAATCCCTGCCCACGGCAGATCCAGCTGCTCCAAGCTGCTCAACAGTCCATCCCAATCCATTGCTGCCATTTTTTTCTTGCTGCCTCTTTCATGTTCTTGCATACTTCCTTCTCCTGGTGTTTTTTTTTTGTTTTTTTTTTTTTTTTTTTTTGTCTGCCTCATGCTTACACCCTTTCCCCCCACTTTCTCATTTCTCCTCCTGCCGCTTCCCCTTCTCCTCACTCCCACAGAAACTCATCAGGTTTTCTACAAATAGGTATTTGGGATTGGACCACTGTCTGCTTTTGCTAGCTTTTTTCTGCTTCCATGAAAGTAACATCCCTTCTGAAACAGGACACTGGTGAAAACTGGCCTTCAGAGGAATGGGAAAAGCAGCAATGACAATTTTGCCTCCTACAAATGACAGAGAGATGGAAGAAGATAGATCTGTTGCCTCTTTGCTAGCAGATGTTCTGTCAGGTTTCTCAAAAGAGCCCTGAGCTCCATACATCCGATGAAGAAGCAAAAGTGACAGTCTCGCTTCACACCTCTGGGGAGAGCCTTCCGGATGAGAAAGAAGAGTCTAACCCAAGTCAGAAAAGGAATCAGGGAAGCTCACGATAACAATGACTCTGAGGGTAATAAGAAACAAAGGAGAGGAGAAAGAGGCACGTATTCTTACCATACTTCCCACTGCCCAACCAGCTTCTGCAACTAGATTAGAAAGGCAGAGCATGAACATCATCTTTAGCTCTCAGCCCTTCTCTGTGCTGTAATTCCAGTTCTGCTGTGGACTGTTGATAACTGGGGTGTATGTGTGTGAACATCACTGAGAGCCTAACTGCATATTTCACTGAGTCAATGAAAGATACTTCAGCCTGTGCATAACAGCTCTTAGAAGTGTTCTCAGCTATTCCACACCCTCATTGTTCCAATTAAAGGCTGACCAAACTTTTAGCAATTTTTTTTTACAGAAAGTAAACATTCAATCAGAAAAGATATATATATTCCTATGTTATTTTAAAAAATAAAAATAACCAGGCTTTCAGCCGTATAGCACTACTGAAAAAAAGGTAAAAGTCAAAGGTGCAAACTTTTTCTCTTCCCCTACCATTCTAGTAAGAAAACCACAAACCCTAAAAACCACTGTCAGTGACGCAAAGTCAGGCATGCAATTTCATTGGCAGTCTATAGGAAGGTGCAATTCAGAGACATCTAGAAGGTGCCATCATCTCTGATGCACTGCCAGCAGCGTAACAGAAGCTGCCAGCCACAGTGAACTGTCCTGTAAAACAGCCAGCAGGTCCTACAGAGCAAGATGGCTTTGTTTCTGGATTCATTCTAGTTCCAGCTGGTTCCTAAAGAAATGTCAGCAAAGACCAAAACTGATTCCTAATGGCTGCTCAGCAGCTTGCACAAACCCCAACAGCAGGACAAGAACCTCCAAGAGAAAAGCAGCGCTCACGTTTGCAGCAAGATCTGAAGGTGTCAGCTCTGAAAGCCAAAGACTACCTTGTCAGGGAGAACAGATGGAAGACAGGGAGCTTGGTCTGACACTTAGCAGCGGTGGCACAGTGTGGTCCATTTTCTTTTGACCCAGCTCTTCGAGCATGGTCGCATGCAGTACTTCATCTCCAGCTCAGCTGGGTGGCTGCTCCATCCTCCAACACAACAGCAGCTTCAGATACGCTGACAAAATTGCACGCTGTTCTCAGTTACCAGATTTGTTACTCGGATTAAAGCATCTGGAGTCAGGAAAAAGTAAACACCAACTTTTTGCCAACAGATGTGAAGCACAGCAAACCTCTGGCATGTCAGGCTGTAGTGGTAACTACCAGTGCTAAACTAAGTAGCAGTACCTGCAGCTAAAACCATGCAGGTGATGCACTGCCAGCAGGTTCCTGGGCAGTGGCTGTTTCGGTCATGCTTGAGCTCTCTGCTGTTTGACTCAAGTATTTGCACTAACCAAAAAAACCTTGCCACCCTAAGCATGAAAAGCATGCGTATACTGGTGATAGCGGATAGCTAGGAATTCTGTCTCTATGGAGAAAGACAAAACCACAAGGAACTTGCTTTTATGAACCAAGTCTTACTTTTGAGAGCTGTTACTAACCACGTGACTACCAGCTAAAAGGAATTCAGGCTTTCCCCATCCTAATAAGGCACAAGTTCAGGCTATTCTTTAGATCCAGGTAAGGTCACACCTTAAAAACCTCCTCCTAAAGCTGTCAATGGCATAGGCTCAGCAGTCTTCTCGCAGACAGAGATGTCGGTCTTCTAAATGGAGAGATATGAATGCTCGGTCTCCAAAACTTTGATAATTGGCTTAATAAAGGCTCATTGTTCACTTGCCAATAACAGGGAGCTGGTGTTCTACTACTGGATCAAACACGCTACTCTTTATCCCTTGATAAAGCCTTGAGCTGCATTAATTTGAATTCCAGGGTAGAAGCCATACAGGAAAGTAAGCTAAATACCATTTGAGATTAGTAGAAGCTGCCTGAATGTTTACTCCATGTCATTTGGAATAAGGATACAAACTGCCCTAGTTAGAACAGTCTCATCACCAGAAATTAAGGGAAAAAATGTTTGTGATGATGAAATTGCCAAATTGAGTGTGTTCCTTAGCTTTGAGTTAGCATGCACCTGAATACCGGGAGACTGTTTTAACCTAAAATTTCTGTGTAATAAAAAATAGGGAGCAAGGTTTCAAGGAGAAGATAAAGGAGAAACTATGTTTTTTAGTATCAAGCAATATGAAGCAGCATATATTAAAATGAACAGTTGTTTTTCCTTCTCTCCTTAAACTTAAATATGGAGATTTGCAATTCTTCCAGTATGTCACTGTTTGAAAAGCAGAAATAATCAGTTTCAAAAAAGATAAAAAATACTGTTATTCAGAATAATGGATTATGCAAGTGCTAGCAAGAATTTTCTTTTTTAAAAGTTCTGCTCTTTTAATATGTATGATCTCTTCAAAACTATATACTGAATGATCAGTTTTAAAGTTTCTCCTGCCTGTTAAGCATGTTACAGTATTTTAGTGTAGGACATTCACAACTCAAATGTCCACCTGCTGACATTTTTAAAAGTAAAATCAGAGAGATGTTTTAAAATTATCAAGTTGTTCAAAATTCTTGCAACATAAAAAAGAATTGGGCAGGTACCTTTTTGGCCTTTGCAGAGTGTCCTTCTAACCTGACACGTGATTCAGTAAAAAGCCATAGTAGTTGTGGGTTCTGCCCATAAAGTAATTTTCAGCTTCGTTAACCAACTTAGACCCTTACTTGCTAAACTGGTGGAAATCTGGGTGTGCATACTTATAATTCACTTCAGCCTAGCATAAATTCACTTCATCTATATGTAGCTAACTTGAGCTTTACTCGAGTGTGTAGCCTTAAGCAGCAAGTAGTACATTACATCTATTGTCCTAGTTAAATATCAGTATATATTAGGTTTTATTTAAATTTTAAACTTTGTCTCAGGTTTTCTCCAGCATAATCACAAAAATCAGCTTTCATTACACTGCTCCCACTTGGTATATTATCTTTACTTCAGAAATAGTCTATGTTACTATGTAGAACCAGAACCAGCTTGCTTGCTTGCTTGTTGGCCTTTTTTTTTTTTTTTTTAAACACAGTTAAGGGATCTAAGACATTTTGCAACCACTTCACTTGATAATTATCAAATCTGATGACTTAGTTAAGAGCAGTATGTCCCAAAGTCACAGGGTTGGATAAGGTAAGGCTAGCTGATCCAGATTCAGTGTACGAGATCAGGTCTCAGATTACCTTGGAGCTACCATGCTCAGTGTACAAGGGGGAAGAAAAAGTTCACTCTACAGCTGTGATAACTCCTTCTTGGGGAAATTTCCTTTGCACTGAGAAGCAGCAACCCCCTCGTTTACCGTGAAAGGACAGAAAAGAAAGGAGTAGGATGAAGTCATCTTTTGAGTAGTTTGTACATGAGTGTGTTTACCAGCAACCGTTAATGAATGTTTGCTTGAAGCTTTTGTAGATAAACATTCAATAATACTCAAAATAATCATATTAATCATATACTCAAAATAATCATACTAACTAGCTGTTCTGCTTGCTTTTGAGCTCACAATCTTTATAGTTTTTCGTTGGTTTTGCTAATCCTAGGTTGGAAAAATAGGTCAATCTACACTATCAGCCTTTTAAAAACCTCAAGAATGTGAATATATTTTTGAAACTCTAACTTCCATAAATACTTGTGTATCTGAATTTTACCATCTTATCCAGTGGGATCTCCAAAAAGCACCTGTATCTTATTTTTCTTTGCCTTCATCCCACAAAACTAGATACCTGGGGACTTTCTGGTCTGCTGCTCTTTAGGCGTCTAAGTAGATCTGATAATCTGCCCCGTTCCTCCTCTGGGAAGTTAGCAGCTTGTTTTCAAGTCTTACTTGCAAGCAACAAATGATCACTACTGAAGTACTGAATCCAAGGCAAGCGGGAGTGTTACATTAGCAGGCAGATTCCTTTCCAGGAGACTAAATACAGCAGCATCTGCAGTCTGGAATGCAGCTGGTGACCCACCCTCCCAGCTCAGCATAGGCGACATTCCCTCCAGGCACTGTATTTTTTTCTACACAGAAAAGAGTCAGAGAACCTGATGTTTTAATTAATAGCCATTCCCTAGACAAGCTTTTAAGCTAAATATTCTCCTTCCCTTGTTTTCTTACTTTCTTACTAAAGCATTTTTTAATTACACTGTTTTATTATTTCAACAGGTCTGTTCTTGTTCTTCTGTCATTTGCACACATGTATGTTTATAAAATGTTTCTCCGTTAGATCATCCTGCAGATAAAGTTCCCATTATAGCAAATGCAAAACTATACAATCAGGGCAAGTGTCCTAGCAAATATGCTCTGCTAGTTCATTGCACACAATTCAACAAGTATTTTCAATGCCTAAGTAAAAATTGTCATATTGCTCTCCAGTTATAAGCTATGTTGATCAGCTGGTGTAATGCAACTGACTGCTACCAGGTATAGAAACGATAAGCAGAATAGTTCTAGGAATCCTACCTGGGGACACAAGAGATGTTAAACTATAGTATAAACCCATATTTAATATTTCTAGGGGCCAATATCAATTCATCGATCCAGGAATATCCTTATATTGATGGAGGCAAAAACTAGCCTCACCCTCAGACTTTGAGCATACTCCTTCAGGTGTTTTTTGGGTTTTTTTGTGAGTTAGTTTATTAATTCTACTGGACAAACATCATCATGACGCACTTTGGAGAGCATATGAGAAATTAAGATGTAATTTCAGGAAGACTTGTCACCCAAGCATTAGTCCTACCCTCCCCTTCGCTGTACTAGTACAAGTGTTTGCATGGCTCTTCGATGAAACAGATTAAACCACTCTGATGAAGGCCAAAACTAAGCCAGGAAAATCTCATGAAACAGCACAGAGGATGGGGCTCCCCAAATATAAGCACAAATGATTCATTTTCTAGTTCTGCAGCAAACTTAGTTTTAAGTTTCCAGTTGCTCTCAGATAAAAATTAATATTTAGCCCCACACTGAAAATAGCTAAGGAAGACTAATTAAAATAGCGCCTTCTTAAAACATGAAAACAACAAGCAGAAAACATGATTCCTTTTCTCTTTTATTGATACTGCCAATGTGACTACCTTTACGCAGGCAGATTGCTTTCCTACATTAAACACTGTTTTATTAATTTGGAAGTAAGGTTTTGCCCTCTATACCTCCTAAGGTTATCCAATTAACACACAATTATATTTTTAAGAAGTTTCCACATTTTCTCTTTAACTTTTTTTTCCCCCCCAGATCTGTGTAAAGGTTACTTGGCAAGAATACATGCATATGACATTAAATGGAGACCAATCCACCACTAAAAGGTAATGCACATAAAACATAATACAGTACTTCGACATCTTTTCAAATAAATACCCACATACAAATGTAGTAATTTTAAATGCAACGATATTTCTTATGAATCAATACTGTAACAGAAGATGGAAATATAAGTCCCCACATCTAGGAATAATAATGCTTTTTTCCAGCAAACAGAAATCTTTTCCCCACTGTGAATATTATTTCAATTTGTACTTTTTTTGAGGAGGGGGAAGGCTCCCCCCCAACAAGTACCAATTTAATCATTCCTGTGAGCCTCAACAAACAGTAGAGAGATAGGTACAGCTTGTTGATGCACTTCTCCATTTCTGTTTCCTGAAATTACAATGATTAGATACAACATGCAAGAGCAGATATCATGCAAGAGCAGATATCAATGTTTTGTTGTTCACATTTGCAAACAATACTATGGTTAACTGCATCCACCACCATACAAAGCTAACATAACATCAATATTCCTGATACGTTCTCTGTACTGTTACCACAGATGTGTTAATACATCTTGCTCATTTGTTCAACATGAGTCTGTTTGGTTCCCAAAGTGTATTCGGGTTTGTTTAGGTTTGTGGTTTTTTTTCCTGTATACCCCTGAATTTGCAAGGATTTGCATGATGGAATATCATTGACTAACAGAATTTTTTACAATTCCTTGAATATATAATCTCTATATTAAGACTACCCATTACAAATGTGCGAAAGGGGAGTTCACTTTGCACTTATTGCTCCATGTCTTTAATAAATTCCAAAACAGCCATTCCATTTCTTCTAAGTTACTGGACTTAGACTAAGCTATTCTAAGAGTCTCCCTTAAAATGATTAAAGGCACTACTGGCAATAATTAATGACAGAAAGGCGCTGATATATATAACACCCTATCATTGACAACTTTAGAATTTTTCTTTCTAAATGTACCATAATTTGGCACAATAAAATGAAAAAGTAACAAAACAATTCCAATTTGGAATTTAACTGGTATAGTTGTATAAAATTCTGTTAATCAATAATACTTCAACTTCCTAAAACCCAGGAATTCTGGAATTTATAGGTAATACTACTTATTTAATATTTTTCAAGTGCCTATTACTGTTTTAACCAGAGCAAAGTCAAGTTTTCTTCTTGTTACATTGAACTATTCCTAAGAATAATAATACAATATGAAAAAAACCCCAGAATTTGAATACCCTGGATTTCTTAATGAACATGGCAGTTAAAAAAAAAAAAAAAAAATCAGTAATTTAAACATATAAAGCTTAACATTTTATAATAAAAAAGCTGCTGAAGCACAGCACACAGTTTAGCAGAGCTCCTGGTTTTTTGTTGAAACTCTTTTCTAATCACAATCTAGAGGCCCCCCCCCCCCCAAATCTCTGCC
>JAVKLA010000036.1:128835-142104 GCA_034782735.1 Sagittarius serpentarius | reverse complement strand
CCCCCCTAAAACTCTATGCAGGGAGGTTTTTCCTTCCTTTCCAACAAAGAGGAGGTGTTATCAGTAGCGTACACACAGCTGAAGTTTCTACTGTACCTAGTAACTGTTTCCTCATATATAGGAGAGGACTGGGGAAAGGCAGGAGTGTTAACTACTATGACTACACACAGTCATGCATCCTGAACCTGTTTTCCCAATCTTTAACTCAAATGAAATGATACAGCCTCAAACGCAAACCTCCTGCTGCAAGCATGGCTGTCCAGAGTCAGAGGAACACTACACTATGTGAAGTACAGCAATTGTTCACTTGAACAGAGGGTTGAAAAGTTTCACAGAAGTGGATGTAGTCGTGGTGTGCACAGGTAGACTGGGATCTGCCCTACTTTCTTCCTTCCTGCTGTTCACTGACTCCCTATCTAATTAAAAAAAAAAAAAAAAAAAAAAAAAAAAAAAGGCAAGCTCCCTAAGCATGTAAGATGACACAGCCTCTAGCACTACTTTAGCTTAATGCAAAGCTAGTAGTAGTAGCTACGGCAGCATAGCTTTGTGGTATGTGTATCTATATTTTCGCTGCTTTGCAGATGTAACAATAAAAGATCCTTCCCTTTTACAACTTCATTTGCCATGTGCTGAGCTACTTCCCACCTGTATATTCAATACAAAAATCATCAGAAGGTCAGAACAGAAAATGTCTTTGTTTTAAAAGAACCTTTGAAAGAAAATAATTGAGCTTTCATGTCTTAAAGAAGAATATATCAGCATAAGCCTGTTGTACATTTACACATTCACAGTTTTAAGTGGGTAGTGAACAGAAGGCTTTGATGTTGCCTATTTTCTTATGACTGGTAATTAACAACAACAACAACAAAGGAGCTTAAGGAAACATCAACTAGATTTTCAAAAACAACACCAGATAAAAGAAACATTGACACAGAGGAAATAAATATCCTGAATGTTAAATATAACCATGAGAAACAAAAACTAAATCCTCTAGAACACTACCTGAAACCCAGTTATTGAAAAATATAACGATGGGTTGTCTCATTTTAAAAAAGCTGCATACCACTACTTCCCACAAATGCCAGTTGTGCCTTATTTCTACATACCATTTTATTTAAGCTTTAGGGTGTACTATATTTAATAACATTTATAGCTAAATTCACTGCTGAATAAAGATCTGTTCCAGAGAAAGAAGTGATGTAACCAAATGCACCTGGGTGTAAGTACACTTTTTCCCCCTCCTCTGCAATCAGTATGAGGACCATGTGACAACTTCCAAGAAAGTAAGACAGATGTGACTGAAGGAGGCCTTTTGAGAGAAGCATCACCTACTTAACTTCTGTCTTGAGAGATTAAATTGTCAACCTACATGGAGGATTAAAATCACAATTTTTCGGCTTAATGAAAAACCGGGAAACATATTAGCAGAGCAGTTAAAATGACATGTAAATGAGCATTGACTGCATTCAGCTATAAGGGATATTAGCCACCTGCTATTTGAAACTGAATCTTTATATTAGAAATTAAGATTAAAGACTGAATTTTAACACCTTCCCCCCACCTGCCCCTTACCCCAACCCCTAGGGAACACCAGCTTATCTGCAGAGAAAGTGACAATTTTGTATTACCAAAGTAGGACCATAGGGAAGAAGATTATGGCACTAGTAAAGCTACTGAATCTCCTTTCACAAGGTTGCCTTCCACTCTGCATTGTGGGGCAAATGCAGATGTACCACAGAGCTGTGCTTCTCAGCACCAAGGGCAAGATTTAGAGCCAGTCTATACACGACTTGGATTTCTAAGTGGAAGAACACAGAAGGTTGTTACTAGGCAGTGACGGCACAAAACAGGCATGCCTTCAGGAACTACATCTTAACTATTACCTCAGCCAATCTGTCTGAGCTGGTCTGAAGGAACTCACGCTAGGTAGAGTTTGGCATATCCATAAAACCAAATACATTTGTTTTTAAAAAAGTTGTTGAAGCAGAAGTATTAAAATGCTTAACCCCACATAAGCGCGCTCCAGGCAGGCGAGTTTGCCATGTGCACTAGTCCAAGTGCAGCTGCACCAGAACTCACACAGACCTGACTGCAGGACCAAGGCCCTCTGCTAGGTCAGCATCTTTTATAGACATTTTTAGAAGTATACTAAGCCCACCTCTTGCCTTGGTTTGCACAGCTGTAAACCATGCAGATCCAAACTCCAGTAATGTGTTCTTCAAGAATCCCTGAATAACAAAATAAAGCACAAATCCTGAAGAAGGCAGAAGAAAGAACACCCCAGATTTAGGCAGTTGAAGATTATAGATAAGCAAGTTCAAGAGAATATCTATGGAAACCTTAGCCAATTGCTAATCTGTAATTAATACCTTGCACTGAAACTCATCTGTGTTGTATATTTGAAAGGAATAAATGCTGTGGCCTTTATTTGCATAAATCATTGTGATTTTCACTACAAATCGAGAACAGTTTATAACCAGTTACAGTTTTCCAGAATGTTCATAATCAGCCATGTGTAATCAATGTCCATTAGTAAAAGCTATTAAGGAAACTAATCAGACCACAAATCTCTTGCAGTTTGAAACATATGGGAAGAATTATCTCCTGCACTGAAAGGGAACAATCAGCCCCACACTGCTGGACACTACAGCTCTTCTAAATTTCCACCAAAAAAACCTCTCAAGGAGAGATCATAAACTTTTACGGCAAATTCCCTCCTCCTAGAATTCAAAAGAAAACTCCTTTTTTGTATTTAAAAGCTGAAGTTAACAATCCTATGCCACTAGATTAGAAGTAAGTTTAAAGCTATCGCACAGGCAGGACATATTTCCCAGTTCTTCACTGAATGGGGTAGCAAGGGGTGGAGGATCTAATCCTGAACTCTCCATCCCTCTCTACCCTATACCACTGAAGCTGTGCACATGCTTTGGTTTTTTACAAACTATGAGCACCGACACTTCCTATTAATTGCCAAATGAAACCAAGACTTGCCTATCTAAAACACTATGGATACAACTAACGGCTGCTGCAGTAGTCTGCCATATACAGTATTGTAAAGTTACTCACTTTCCTTTTTGATTAGAAACAAAAGGGCAGACAAACTATACAACAAGAGCTGGCATTGTCTTTACTCTGAATATTTCTATGGCACCACTATTGCATCACAGGAACGCCTCCTGTGTTTTACTCTCCTTAACAGCAGCCATTCAAACAAAGCACCATGGCACACAGGAACTAGTGGCGTGGACACAGCCACTTTGAAAAATATCTGGGAGAAGAGTGCAAACTCATTGTTGCAACCCAGGTCCAGGGTCTATCTACAAGGGGCACCTTCACCAAGGTTGAGTCTCAATATCCAGCACTACTTGTAGCAGACATTTTAATTCCCAGACACATTCAGAGTCTAGAGCAGGCACATCAGTGTTATAAATGTGACTACGTGCAAGACATAACTCACTTTTTTTGTAGCATGTCTATAAGGTAGTCGAATGCTTTTGTCCTGCCTGGACATCTCCTTGCTTTCACGTGGGTGCTGGCGGCCCAGACATTTTTCTCTCCAGACATCATTCATCACCTCTAGATCTAGCACCAGGAATAGGAGGCAAATGCTGTTACTCCTGTCTGAGAATCCCATTCTGGAAATTTTCAGAGTCTCATTTTCTGGGTCTGGCTCCTCTGAGCATTTATCCTATGGGTATTTTCAGAGAAGTTGAATACTTCTACTGTGTGGAGTCCAGTATGAAGACCCTTTAGCTATAATTCTCAATCCTGTGAGGACTGCACTGTTCTCTGCATGAATTTAAACTCCCTTTATATTCTGTGGGCCTTTGACGTCCGTGAACACAAGAATGTTTTCCCAAATGCTTTGGATACTTGGAAAACTGATAAGAGCTTGTATGAATCTGAACTGATGTATGTATTCATTTGAAACACCTTTTCTCCATTAACTAACAACAGCAAGCTGCTAGTTTCTGGTGTGTAATCATGGCTTTGTTTCTTTATCACAAGCACTACCTTGCAATTTTAATCTCATGTTACATGCTGTCAGTCTTTCCAGCGTGTTCTAACACTTGCCACTTGTCCCCTTGCTGACTTGTTGCAGAGTTTGTCTCTCCCTTTATTTAGAGTTTATGAAACACTGGAAGATGGGGATAGCCATTAATTACATCTGGGCACATTTGTTCTCTGCTTTTCAAAGCCTTCTGCTTCTGCTAGATTTCTTAATTACTGTTCTATCTATATTTTAGAGCGATGAGAAATGCCTGCTCTCTTACTATCCTTGCTTGTTGTCAGGCTCTGGAAAAGAAACACAAAATACAGGAACACAGCAAAGCTGAGAAACCTATGTCTTTAATCAGAGGAGTGAAGGTGTATCCTAAGTCACTTCTCAGAGCCAATTAAGTCTGTCAGGGTTTATTAGGACAAATGCAACTTCATATGAATACAGTTGTTTGGTTTTGTTGCCTGACCTTGAGCAAATAAGCCAGTGAGGAGCCAGCTTGGTTGTTTTTAGCCTGCTTTACTCCATCCACTGCAAGAGTTTGGCTGTAACCTGTCACACAGGAGGTACTTCTAGAGAGAAGAGATTATGGTCTCCTCCCATGAGCACATGTAGTACTTAACATGCAAGTTAAAGAGACAAGAAACTTGCAGGCTATATCAAAAGACAGGAAAATAGCAGAAAAATAATACAGGTAAGAGAAAGATGAAAAATCATGTTGTACTTGCATTGTGTATGGTTTCTGCCATTTTCTACATTTAGGAGAATTTTCAGAAGGATGCTTACTCAAATTCTAGAAAATCAAACTCAAGGAAAAGACCAGCGTAACAAAACAAAATAACCTTTGTTTTTTAAAATGCAAAATTGTGTTTAAACTGCCTTGCGTCCAATCCATGACAAGCTTTCCTTAGTGCACTTTTCTTGGCCGCGAAGTGATGGCCATACTGGCCTCCTGCTCTTCATCTAACTATCCTTTAAGGACTTTAACCTGAATTGCTAGTTGATGAATCTGTGTACCTGTGCTTCATTAGCATGTGCAGTGTACTCAGGGAAACTGCAGATTCTGAGGTGTTCTCCAAACAACCAGCAGAAACCTACAGTAGTCTTACTCTCTCCTTCCTTACTGAAAAGTTAAGCTAAACAAACCTCACGCTTAAATTCCAAGCTGGATTTTTCTCATCTGTTTTGGTACAGTATTTCTTTTGGCCATAATAAATTTTAAGAAACCTGAGTTCTAATGTGCTTGCAAGTTTGAATGACAAATTGCTTACAGGCAATCTAGAAACTTATCCTGACCTTCAAGACAAGGGAACTGTGCTTCACTCCCACCCCAAATCATTAGAAAACAGGACATATTCCCTTCAGGTTCCCTCAAAGCACTTGGGAGAAGCTCTTTGTCTAGCAAAGAAAGGAATCAGTCTTTCTTCTGACAATATTTTAGAGGAAGATGAATTAATTTATCTCAAATTTGCTACTAAACCCCCTCCTCACGCTTAAGTAGCGATTTATATTGTTCTGTATAAAAAAAAAACTTCCAGTTTTCTTAACCTACTAAATGAGTTACAAAAAAAAAAAAAAAAATTAAGCCTACCATAAAATATTTTTCGAGGTTAAATATTTTTGCCAGGAAAAAACAGCAGCAGCTCCTAGCTCTGTGCTCCCTATGCACCACTTTGAAGTGACCTATGTACCTCTAGTCTGGGAACTCCTGTTCTCACTCAGTGCTTCTTCCTTACTTGGTGCTGTTAACATAGGGCATTGGTCACACTAAAGTCAATAAATACTCAACAAACACGCACTTTGAAAGCAGCCCCTTGGTTCATATATACTTGAACAAAGACCTGAGTGAAGTGAGTTAATGGCAAATATGCGCTCTTTATACTTTTTTGTCATAGAGATGCAGTTAAAACTCAGAAACAGTTCAAACGCAGAGTATTTTAAAGACTTATTCTGCCTTTTGGAAATTTCCATTGAAGATCTTATTTGAAAACAAATTAGTTATTAGTTTATACTGTCTAAGGTAAAAATTCTAAATGAGTGGTTTGTGTGAAGCCCTATTTTGTTTTGCCAACTTGCAAGGATTTATTCTTTAAAATACAGAACATACCCACCCAGGTATTACTGTAGTTCAATGTTGCAAGTGTACTGTAAAAGTGACTGCTTTCTTCACAGCATTCAATCTCATCATGTGAATACAAGATACTGTTTTAAATTCCTAAGTCAATACATTCATAACCCTCCCAAAACAGCAAACCACTGTAGAGCATTTTGTATGATGAATTTTGAAAAAGATTATTTTGGGAAATATTCTTTCAAACAGCTGCTCCAGATAGCAGGTAAAGTACAGGAGCCAGATGGTATCCATAAAGAGAAAGAAGTACCACTTCACATCTTGTAATAAAGCCGAAGGCTGCATTCTAATGAACATTTGCTGCATCGTCGTCAGGCCTTGTTTATTTACATTTTGCAGCACCCAAGCTGCCTGTTAGCAAGCGCAAACCTACTTGACAAAGTAAACCAAAAAAAGATATTCAGCTTCTGTTCAGATTTTAAATGGAGAAGTGATTGCATCTTTTTTTCCGGTGAAGACCGAGTTTACTAATGAAGCATCAAAATGTTTGATTGTAATACAGTGATCCATAAATACCTATTACAGTCCAATTGAGCAGATAAATTCCATTTTCAGCTCTACAGGGCAGATTTTAATCAGGCTTCCAGTGTTTTCAGTCTGTTCGTATACACAACAGGGATACATGTGTTGCTTAAGAAAATCTGGATTTTAACAGGACAGCTATTGCACGTACATCTACAGTACATCATGCGTATTGATTTATTCCTTTGTACAACAGCTTAATTTTAGGCGTACCGTGTTGTCTAGAGTGCTGCAGCAGTCCCTCAGTGCTGGAAGCTGTTAATCTGTGTTTTGCAAGCCTTCCTTTGTCTCCAGGCTGAGGTCTTATTGTATTTTCATCACTTATTAAAAATAGCTGGTAGTATTGTCAAGTTAGTGGGATTAACCTACTTAAAAAGGAAATTAGGTCAGTTACTATATCCATGCCCAGCCTTCAACTCTCACGTATTGTTACAGCTCTCTTGCATGCTACAAAATGGGCGCCTTCCTGTGGAAAATACATATCTTTGTGCAGCAGTCTGCTTCATCCCACACTCGAACATAGCACTGAAACAAACATGGTGGGGTAAAGGCCCCATCACTTGTTGTTGTTCTCTGCTGATACAAACCTCTTGGCCAGAGAAGAAACATGACTTACTGTAGACTGTTAAGAGGTGCTCCATTAGCAGGTTGTTTGCGACGCTGTCAGATACTTCTGATATATGAAACACACCTAAAAAATCAGACTCCAAAACAGTTTTTGAGGTTATCTTCACCGAAGCACCTAGGAACATCCCTTCCACACCTACCTTACCTGAAATGGAGACTTGGATGGAACGGCCACTGACAGAGGAGTGCGCTCGGCCAACCACCAAGCTACTAATCCTCTCTGACCAGAGACTAGGGCGGGAAGGGGTGACAGTACCCCACCTGCAGTAATAGGTCTTGATAGCTATTACGGCATCTGAAACACTGGGCACACCGGGAGAAAGAAGCAATTCTTCACGCTCTGTGCAACTGCCTCTGTCTCAGGCTAGATGCAAAATACAAGCCCCAGCTGCTTATCTGCCATGCAACAATCAGGAATGCAAGCGCTCACAAGATGAAAGGCGTGGTGGACACGTGTCTGCTCACTCCATCCTCAGCTTTTTGAGTCTTCCTTTGCCCTTGGCCTCTTATTTTTTCACTACAGTTACTAAGTAAAGCATAAGTTCAGAAATTACCGTTGTTCATTTAGGCAGGGAAGTCTGTTGTGCACCCCCAAACAGAGCTCACTCCTGCCTTTAATCACCCACAACTCCCCGCGAGAGCTCCACGATAGAGCTCTTAAGTCAGTTGCTTTCAGAAAAACTTTTATTCTGCCTCCAGTTTCCCCATGCCAAGGAATCCTCATCACTGCCTTCCCAGTAAAAGGACAAGACTGACCTCTAGGTTATACACCAAGAGAAAGGCAGAGAGAGAATTACCCCTCTGGCATTTCTCTGACAATTCTTCCTCTCCCAAACCAGTTCACAGTCCCTCACTTTCACACCCAGGCAAGAAAATCAACATACTGCAGTTACGTGTAATTTAGACAGCTAGCTATCTGCATCTAGGAAAAATAACTGAAAGTTAACACTATGCTTTTTCTCTTTCCTCTCAGCTTCAAGCTGATCTACAACTAACAGAGATTGCCATTTCTACATATTAATTACTCTTCAGAAAGGGGCGGGGGGGGGAGAGGGAGGGAGAGAGAGAGAGAGGAAAGAAAGTAGGACAAATCCAGACTGTACAGGGCATTCCTTTCTCTAGCATAATGAGCTGCCATGATTCAACCTTTTAGCATTCCTTGGTATCCATTTCTCCTTTCCATGCTTACCCACATGCATAGATACTGCTGACAAAAGCTGAATCACCAGGAAGCCTAAGATTACTCAAGGAACATGAGAGCTGCTGCAGAACCACCCCCACAAAAGACCATACAGGAAAGCCTCAGGAATCCTCGTAAGTACCCCTGTGATTCCGTACTATGGTGCTTTTTAGCAGATGACAGAAAGAAAACCTTTTCTTTTTTTTTTAAATTGTCCAGAGAAGGCAGAGAACGAATCAGCACACAGCACATACAGACTCTCCCATCCCCTTGGGTTAGCTTAAAAGAAGTGTCTAGGTTACGTTAAACAGCATCCTTTACAGTCTCTCTTCTCCATCTTCTTTAGGCAATGCATGGAATACACAGGCAAAGGAACATTGCCGGGGTGTCCCTGTGAATCCCACCGAGCTGGGACTAGCAGCTTTTAGATAAAGAGTTTTCTTTTCCTGCTTTCCAGGATCATCTCCACACAGGAGCCAACTGAACGCTCCTTAGATGTGAAGCAGATCCGGATTTTGTAATACGATGATGTTGCCTCAACATTCCACAAAAGAAACATGTAGACTTAAAGAACAAATCAATGACAGCAGCAATAAGCAACATGCAAAGCAAAATAGCATTTATCACTTCTACAGCATGTGACATGTCAGCTTTTGTCTGTTAACACCACAAAGTACTTGCTAAGAAGCAGAAGCAAGTTCCGAAGACATATGCAACCCAAATCAGCTCACACAGGTAAATGGGATGACAGATGCCAACTGCAGGATGGACAACTTAAGAATAACAAGATGTTTGCAACATCTTTACCTTTTTCTGGATCATTATAGGTCAGAGTCACATCTTCATTGCGTAATAAACGCTCATTTTGCGCTGTTAAATGTCACTCCTTCTCACAGTTAACGGCTTCAAGAACCAGGGATAATCTTGCACCCAAATTAAATAAATACCATCACAAGAAGTTCCTTGTTTTGTAGCAACATACTATATCCCTGGCATTTTCCTCATCAATCGGAATGTAATCACAGACAAACGCTGTAAGCAATGAACTTGGAAAAAGGCACCCGACCCTGCCACTCTCTGCACGGGTAGGTGGGCAGGATGTTTAGCTCTTCCCCCACACAAGCAAGGAATGACATTTTGCAGAGTTTATATGTTCTTTACCTTGTAGCAAACATTGCTCTCAGGGAAGAGAAGGTAGCAGCATCTTC
Organism: Sagittarius serpentarius; assembly: GCA_034782735.1. NCBI lineage: Eukaryota > Metazoa > Chordata > Aves > Accipitriformes > Sagittariidae > Sagittarius > Sagittarius serpentarius. The sequence continues at coordinate 132,436 of JAVKLA010000036.1, read as the reverse complement.
TTTCAAAGCCTTCAGCTCATTTCGCAGCTTCATCATTGTCTCCGTAACCATAGCTTTCTCATTTTCATACTTGCTTTTTAAGTTGGCAAGGGCTACCTCTGCAGTCTGTTGTTTACCAAGAAGAACAGAAACGTGCTAGTTAATGGAACTTTTCACAAAGGGGCTGGCTAAGAGATTTCTAATCACTATTCATATAATGAAACATTTACTTTGTACTGGAATGTTAGCCTTCTGGTCAACTTTTCTTGTACAGATTAAATAAAATTTCTTTTGTAAACACTGGAAACAAGTCGAACATATGGGTCTCCTACTCCCATTAACCATGCAGCAGCATCTACGAAGTTACAGAATATACATTTAGTGACACCTACCTCCAACTGCTGAAAGAAATTAAACTTCACATACTTTAACGCAAAGAACAAAATAGACTATTTATATTTAAATGTATTCATCAATCACTTGCACAGTTCTCTAACCCTTACAGCATTTTGCCTATCTTACATTTTGGAACTAAATGTAAAATTTACTAAAATGTGCAAAAGAAAACTGAAAGTATGTATATATTTCTTAAACAACACTTTTTTTTTTTTTCCTTTAAGACTACTTCAATTTGCATTATTTTAACTTTAGAGGACACAATGAAGCATGTCACATGGTGTCTTAATGGCAGTTATTTTCATCTACTGCACTGCTAATGTGTATCAAATGGCACAGCCCAATCCCCAAAGACTAATTTTACCTTTCACCCCTGTTATTTTGACCATGTTCTTATATCACATTGTCATCCTGGGAGGCTTTCTTTTATTTTGCAATTTGAGAGAGAAGAATTCTTAAGTTTAAGAACTCTTTTAAGGGTAACTACTAGAATTCTTTCAAGTAGAAATTAAGATTTACCTCTTCATTTCAGGTGTGTTACATTAAATATAATCTAATATAATTCAGGCAGGCAGTAGATTGAAGCTACCTTAAGCTTAATAAAAAGTCTCAGGAGCATGTGACAAGGAAAAATCAGTTAAACCCCCAGGGCTCAGCTTTACAGTAGGACAGCTGTGTGCCTCTGATGAAACAGCCTGCTTCAGCCTTATACCAAAAAAGTATCAGCAACAAAGGCCCCACTGAGTTGAAGATGTGGCAGTATGACCTCAAAGATAAATTCTCTTGTGTTTATGACCTAATTCCCTGATACTATAACCTGTAAATCCTGGTTACCTGTTTGTTGGCCTTCAGCACAGTTCTCAGAGTTGCTATCTGTTCTCTCTTGGTGCTCAGCAGGGACTTCAATTTCAGGATTTCTTCCATGAGAGCTTCCTTGTCTTTGTCCACCACTGGCCCAAATTCTTGAGTGGCAACACGCTGCCTGGACAACTCGGTTGTTCTGTCCACAGCAGCTTGCAGGTGTTTGATCTGATCCCGGATTATAGCGATCAAGTTGTAAATGTTCATCGGTTCTTTCCGAGGATCTGACACAGGAGATGGCAGAGATGACACTGGAGATGGGCTGCTGTCACCGCTTCCATTCTCTGCCTTTCCTAGCTCTATAGTTAACAGCCCTTTAGAAAGAAGAATGGGAGACCTTCTTCCCTTGGTCTCTGGACTACTGCGTCCACCTTTACCTTCCTTGTAGTAATCCAGCATCACTCTGTTTGGAGTTTCATTGTTGCACATGCAGACATGGTGGTATAAATTGGCCAGTTCTTCACTGAAGGTGACTAGTTCATCTTGGGCCACGCTGAGGCTGCCCTGTGTTTCTCCAGCAACATCACTGACTTTCTTCAGCTCCTTCTCCAGTCTGGCCACCTGTTCTCTGTCATGCCTACTGGATTTTTCTAGTGAGGTAATCTTTTCAGTGAGAGCTTGGCTCTCAGTCTCGTATCTGCTCTTCTCTTCCTCATACTTAGTCTCACATTCTTTGTATTTGGCCTTAAGATTTTTGAGCTCTTCTTTTAGGTCTGTAATCTCTGCCACAGCCACTTTGTACTTGCACTCCAGGATCTCTGGCCCATTGATGTCAACCTCATAATAGTCTCCATCTTCATGGCTGTCTCGGTCCTTCTCATTGTCAAGGGCAGACTGACGTTCCTTGCTGACCTGGAGCTTCTTCATTGCGTTCAGGTTTTCTGTGAGCCTGCCAACTTTCTCATGCTGCTCTGAGAGGGCCCCCCGTGTATTTTCCAGCTGCTTCTGAGATTCCTGTAGCGTTGTTAACAAGTTCACCTTTTCTCTTTCCATCTGAAATGCATGAACAGACATCTATGTAAAGGGAACTGTATCACTTAAATTTGTGTCACTTTTATTCTAAGAGACAACAACTTAGCCAAGGTCCATATGGTTACAGAAATCCGATCACTTGCACATTATGAAGAAGGCTATTTAATTTATTCTAAAACTATCTCAAGCACAGTGTTCCTTGCCAATTCTTTCTCATTTCCACTTCTAAATGCACATTTTTACACATTTCTTCCATAGCTGATGGTCTCATTGTGAAAACACCCTTTCAGCTGAAGATAAGCTAAAGTTCACTGTTACCTTGCAAATTATCAAGTAAATGTTAGAAAACATGCAGCTAGTCTATGGTGGAAGCTTGGAGCTTCATGAAAGACTCAGAAATACCAAAACTTTTGAAGTCTCTCCTCTGAAAGTTCCCATTTTGAAAAAATCCCATCAATTTTTTCCGCAAAGGCTTTTTCTTATAGAACACTTACAAAATGCTTGACAAGATAACTTTAAAATGTTTCTAGGCAACACCAATATGCACCTTGTTTCAAACTCTCCAACCTCCCAATAGCACAAATATAACACAGAGATGCTTGGTACTGATTAAAACTTCATGTTCTTTGAACTAATTACAGAAAATAGTTATGGTGTACAAAACTTTTGATGAAGATGACTGGAGTACTATCAATTTTTGAACAAAATACTATCTTTCTCACTAGTGACATACTGACAACCATTTAACCACCTCAAATTTTAAAATCAATTAGAGCTTTTACAAATACAGTTCATACTGTATGGAGGCCATGTGAGATATTGAAAAGATCGAAATTACAACCCAAGTAAACTCCAGCAGCTATTTGGAAGTAAACAGTTGTTTAGGAAACCCATTTACCTGTACAAGCTGTTGCTTCAGCTTCTGGATTTCAGAAATGTTTAATTCGCTCAGAAGATCTGAAACCAGACTTGGGGCTGGAGGGAAGCTTTCATTTTTCTTGGGCGTCGATGTACTATTCTTGCCATTGCTGAGTTTGCTGAGGCAATTTTGTTCAAATCCATTCATAATTTCATCATTATTGGGCTCTGTGGCTTCATCGCTGAACTTCAGTCCATCCAAAGAGATGTTCAGGTGGCTGTTGTACATGGAGTCGTTGATGTTCATGTAGTGAGAGAGCTCCTTACGAAGATTGTTCTTCTGCTCCCGCTCTGTCTTCAGCGTCTCTAAGGCCTCCTCAAGCTGGCGTTCGGAGATCTCCTTCAGCCGTATGGCATCTTCTAGCTGGCTGTTGAGAAATTCTGTTTCCTCTTCAAGCCTTTTTATTTCATGTTTCAGGCCTTCGAACTCCACCTGGAGATACACAAATGGGGGGGGGGGGGGGGGGGGGGGCCC